>QXEO01001474.1:860000-1257279 GCA_007115705.1 Dactylis glomerata
GGATGATATTTCTTTTAAGGGTGGTAGTCTGTAACATCCCAAGATTTTATCAAATTTTGGGGGAATTTTTGTTTTGTTTTTGCTTTGTATGTGTTGATTGAAAATTCACAGGGATTTAAAACTTTTGAGTTTATTTGAAAGCTTTATGGAAAACTATTTTAAACTCCCTAAATTTTGGTTGAAGAATTTATTTGATAAAACCAAGTATCAAAAATGTTATTTTCTACTCTTATTCAAACCTATGCAAGCTTGCTTGCAAAGGAATGAAATTCAAAAGTGTTTATAAAGTTGGTATTTCAAAACTATGATTGAGTATGGTTTTCAATTATTATTTTAAAACTATTATTTGATTAATTTAAAAAGAGTTATTTTCTTAAACCCTAATGCATATTTTATGCAAGAAAAATCCGTTTGCTGTGCATATAGGTTTTATTAGAAAACATATTTTATTTTGAAAACTTGGTTATTACTGGTTTAAAACTTAATGTTGCATATTAGAATAATTTAGAATGTGGTTTGGTTTGATTTGAAACAAATTTGCAAAAGAATAGAAATAAAAAGAGAAAATAGAAAACGAAAAGGAAAAGAAATCAGAAATAAGAAAAAGGCCGCGGGGAAGCCATCTAGCCTAGCCACGGTTTCGGCCCACGGCCCATCTGGGCGCAGTCCCGAACCAGTATGCCGGGATCTCCCCTCTCTCACTGACGCTGGGCCCCGGCCCATTAACTCGCGAACCCGAAAGGGTACCTCTCCCCCCTCCCATTGGACGCTGACATGTGGGACCCACATGTCAGGTCATCTCCCAGCTCCAGCCAGGAGCCCTGGCAGAGCACGGCGTCCTCCTCCACCATCGATCTCCTCTCCAGCCCAAAACCCTACCCCCTCCTGCACGTCTCCCTCTCTATAAAACCCCCCCGCCGGCCACCTCTCTCTCTTTTCTCGTCTTTTGCGAAACCCTAGCCGAGATCGATTCGATCCCGAGACCACTGTCCGCCATCCGAAGCTCTGACAAGCAATTGCCGAGGCACCCGGCCACCTCGAGCCCTCAGACCTCGCCACCATGCCCACCTCGCCATCCCCTACCTTCTGGTGAGAGTGCAGCTCCCCAACTCCTCTGCATCGGACACGCCGGAGCGCGCCCACGACCACACCGCCACAGAGCTCCCCTCTAGTCGCTCCTCTGCGCCAGTCCAGGACGAATTCGACATCCTCGATCTCGCCATCAGGTTCGCCGCTTCATGCCGCGCCCCATCCTCTACTTCCTCATCTCGAGGAACCCCTGGAGCTACGTCGGCGACCTCACCCGAGCCGCAACCTTGCCGGTGATCGCCGAAACCCTAACTCCCCACGGTAAGATCTTTCCCCTCTCTCTTCGTCTGTTTGATCTCGATCAAATGGCTCAGATCCTGTCACTTAAACAAAGGAGTATCCTTCGATCTGGTCCATCGGATCGTCCTTAGATTCAACATTTCACAGGCATGATCCTACCGAATCGGTACCCACCAACCAGAACACGACACGTGTTAGCTCCTAATTTAAAACAAGTTTCAAATAGAAATTTGAATCAGGAGGTGGGCCAGGTGGCCCCACCACCTGGTGGCGCGGGCCAGGGGCTAGCCACGCCGCCCTATGGTGTGGCTGGCCCCTGGCTCCCCTCCGTCTCTTCTTTGGACTCCGTCTCGTGTCGGGAAAAATATGAACTTTGGCTTTTGTTTCGTCCAATTCCAAGAATATTTCCTGTGTAGCTTTTCTAAAACACAAAAATAGCAGAAAATAGGGAACTGGCACTGTGTCATCTCGTTAATAGGTTAGTTCCGGAAAATGCATAAAAATGCCACGAAGTGTAACAAAACACAAAGAAAATGGTGCATAAATAAGCATGGAGCATCAAAAATTATAGATACGATTGAGACGTATCAACTGGCCCCAATTTGCAGAGGACCATGAGCTACATCAAGGGTTTTTCATGCTCTTCGACTACCATTGCGGTACGTCGAAGTTTGACATGAAGATCTATGACTGCACTCAGTGCCAGAGGAAGTATGAAGCTGAAGTGCACTTCAAGTAGATTTTACTTTCCTCTTCATGTAATCCTCTGATTTATGCTCCTTTAGCCCGTTTTATGTAGTAAGTAGATGTGACGAACTTTGCTTTATGCTATCGTCGTCAGTAGTAGACCAGAGGAACTATCAGTGTTCCGAGTATGGATGGCAATGGGTACCCGATACCCGATAACCCGACGGGTACCCGCACTAAATGGGGAGGGTTTGGTTAAGAAAAAAACCCACGGGGCTGCTTAGCGGGTTTTAATCATACCCACCGGGTCTAGCGGAGGCGGGTATGGCGGTGTCAAACCCGCACCCGCGAACCCGCAGACCCGGCTTGACATGTGGTCCCCATACGGCAGTGTCTAAATTGAACCCTAAAAATCCCCCGATGCCAGATCGAGATCCCGTCGCCCGAAGCGCTGACCCCCACTCCCATCGACATGTCTTCCCCAGTTCTCCACCGCATGGTAACCAGACGCCACCGCTTGACGCTGGCTGCTCTCAGCCCCGCGGCCCCGCTGCAGCGCGCCCCCTCCCGCTACCTCCCGCCGCCGGCCCACCGCACGCCCCTTCACGCTACCTCCTGCCGCCGCGCGAGCCCCTCTGCTGCGCTACCTCCCCGCGCGCTCACTCCCGCACGGTGCCGGCCGAAGCAAGCGCCGCTGCGTGAGCCTCCTCTCCTGTAGCAGCGCGACTCTCTCCGCTCTCTCCTCGTCGCGCCGCTGCCAAGGCCCGACCAGGCGGGTCCCCATCGGGTCTGGCAAACCCGGCCGGGTTTGGGTCTGGTGGCATCCTGTACCCGACGGCGGGTATGGGGCCGGGTGGCGGGGGCAGGGAGGAGGGCCAGGTGCGGGTATGGGGGTGCCAAACCCGGCCCCGAACCCGGCGGGTGCCATCCGGAGTTCCGAGGTGTGTTCTCTCTTGATTTGGTTTTGCGTTTCTACTAGCCGCGCTTTCTCTTGTCAAATATAGGGTTGTGAACAACCTCGTAGTAACTCGTGAGAAGACATGAATACATGATCTCAATAATTTTTATGTTTCTTTATTCGACTTGAGGGTCGAAGCCCCCGAGCGGAAAATCATGACATATTTTACATATCGCCGAGTTGACCCAAGAAACCCGACCTATGGCCTCATGTTCTGGGTTTAGAGGGTCACAACTCGCAGTTTTCTATTGCTGTCGTTGTGCTTGTTTATCAGTGACGTCTTCTACGCGTAAAAACATCAGAGCTGCTTTGCATTCCACGGGTTGCTCTCATCTTTGCCCGTCTTCTTGTCTTATAGTCGATAAACTCCTCCTGGGATGACTTCTGTAATGATGTAAGGTCCCACCCATGGGGACTCTAATTTGCCATGGCCATCCTTCTTGAGTCGTAGAACTAGGTCCCCTACTACAAAAGATCGGGGGCGAACTCGACCACTATGGTAGTTCCATAGACTTTGCTAGTACTGTGTAGCTCTGGCTAGTGCTACATCTCTTGCTTCGTCGAGTGCGTCGATGTCATCTTGAAGTGCTTCTGTAGAAGTCGTTTCGTTGTAAGCCGCAATTCTTGGGGCTTCATGAGTAATTTCGACTGGAAGCACGGCTTCTGCGCCATGGACAAGAAAGAAAGGTGTCTCTTGGGTAGCCACATTAGGCGTAGTTCTCAGACTCCAAAGTACAGAGGGTAACTCGTCTACCCAAGCATGCTTGGCTTTCTCCAGGGGTGCTAATAACCTCTTTTTTATTCCATTGCATATTAAGCCGTTTGCTTTCTCAACCTGCCCATTTGTTTTGGGATGTGTGACGGATGCGAACTTGAGTTTGATTCCCATACTTTTGCAATAACTTTTGAATTCTTTGGATGCAAAATTTGTTCCATTCTCTGTGATGATGTTGTGTGGTACTGATACGTCCAAAACGTATCCACTTTCTCGAACACTTTTGCTATTGTTTCTCCTCTAATTTGTGTGTTTTGAATACAACTAACACGGACTGACGCTGTTTTCAGCAGAATTGCTCTGGTGTCTCGTTTTTGTGCAGAAATTCAACTTCCAGTAAAAATTCGGGAAAAATCATGAAAAATCCTATTTCACCAGAAGACCCACGGAGCCAGATTACGAGACGGAGAGGGGGCTCGAGGGGCTGTCACACACAGGTGGCGCGGCCCAGCCCTGGCCGCGCCACCCCTGTGTGAGGAGGCTCCAGGACGCCTCTCGACCTCCCCTCTCGCCTACATATACCCCCTGACGACATAATATCGGAGAGACGGCGTTTTCCCCAGATAGACTTCCGCTGCGCCGCCGCCATCAGAAACCGCGATTCGGAACCAGAAACTTCGTTCTGGCACCCTGCCGGGACGGGGATTCGGAGGAGATCTTCATCACCATCACCATCGACGCTCCTCCATCGACCATCCATGACTCCCCCATCCATGTGTGAGTAATTCCCCCGCTGTAGGTGAGGGGATGGTAGGGATTGGATGAGATTGTTCATGTAATTTGATATGAGATTGATAGGGCATAGTGCCTAGTATCTTTATTTAGTGCCTATGACATTGTTGCAACTTGTTGTGCTTAATGCTTGTCACTTTGGGCCCGAGTGCCATGATTTCAGATCTGAACATGTTATTATTTCTATGATGATACTTGTTGTTTATGGTCTTACCTACAAGTTGTATACACATATTGTTGTCCGGAACCCGAGGCCCCAAAGTGACAGAAATTGGGATAACCGGAGGGGATGGCTATGATGTGAGGATCACATGTGTTCACCGAGCGGTAATGCTTTGCTCCGGTACTTTATTAAAAGGAGTACCTTAATTACCAGTAGTTTCCCTTGAGGCCCTGCTGCAACAGGCTGGTAGGACAAAAGATGTCGTGCAAGTTTCTCCTTGTGAGCACATACGACTATATACGGAACACATGCCTATGATTGTTTGTACTAGGATGCTTTATCATTATTTATCTGCAATGCCCATATCTCATTGATTTCATGAATTATCTTATCCATGCAACGCCCGTTATCCATCCCTATGCCTACAGTACTTGTTCCTACTGTTTACAACTGTTACTATTACCGCTGCTATTTTACTACTGCTGTTACTGTTTCCCTACTGTCACTGCTATAAAACTGTTGCTACTGATAAACCACTGCGAGTAAGACTGTTTCCAGGTGCAGCTGAATTGACAACTCATCTGTTAAGGCTTACATATATTCTTTGGCTCCCCTTGTGTCGAATCAATAAATTTGGGTAATACTTCCCTCGAAGACTGTTGCGATCCCCTATACTTGTGGGTCATCAAGCCTATTTTCTGGCACCATTGCCGGGGAGCATAGCTTTATCTGTAAGTTCACTTGGTATTCATATTGTTCGCTGCAATCCTTTCATCATGGGTAAACCTCGTGATGGAAAAGTTCCATCCACTACAAGAAGAGGTACGACTCTCAACACCTCTGTTGCTCTTGATTCGCCATCTGTTATGAGTAAGTTGCTTACACCACCACACCCACATGTTACTGCTACTACTTCTGCTGAGATTGAAAGTGCCACTGATAATTTAGATGATGCTTCTACTGTGCTTGATGAGAGAGGTTCACTAGGTTCCTTTTTAGAGGCTACTATTGCTAGAGCTAAGTTGGGAAACACCACTGTTACACCTGTTAGTTCACCTGAGTCTAGGGAATGTTCTAGTGATGATTATGATGATGATGCTTACATTGAGCTTAATGATGACTTTATTGCAGAAGCACGTGCTGCTCGTGATGCAGGTAATGTTAAAGAGCTTCTTGCTAGACGTTCTGTTAGATATAATTTGTCTCCTGATCCTAAGTTTGCTGCTTCTCCTATCAATATTAGAGACAAGGATTATGATTTCTCTTTGGATTTATCTTACATATCTATTGTTGAGAAAACTCCCTTTTGTGGTATTAAAGATGAGAGTGCTATGGAGCACATGAATGAGCTTTCTACTTTGAGTAATTTGTTTTCTGATGATATTAAGCTCCGCACTTACTTTGTTGCTAAGATTTTTCCTTTCTCGTTGAAAGATGCTGCTAAAATTTGGTTTAATAGCTTGTCTCCTGGATCTCTTACTAGTCCTATTGCTTTGGTTAATGCTTTCTTTCAGAAATATTTTCCCGCTAGTGCTCAACATGCTGCTGTGCAGAAAATCTTTGATTTTGAACAGGGAAAAGGAGAGAAATTGCCTGAATCTTGGACAAGGTTTTGTTCTTTAATTAGAGCTTTGCCTAAAGAACCATTGCCTAAAAATGAATTCCTTGATATATTTTATAATGGACTAACGGATGAATCTAAGTCATATTTGGATAGTTGTGCTGGTTGTGTTTTCAGGGAAAGAACTCCGGCTGAAGCAGAGGAGTTAATGGCTAAAATAAGCCAGAATCATGATGATTGGACCTTAGTTGAGCCAACACTAGCATCAACTCCTGCGCCATCTATAGAGCCTACGCCAAAGAAGAGAGGGATGATTGAATTAAATGATGAAGTTATGAAGGAAGCTAAGAAATCTCTTAAGGAGAAAGGTATTAAGGCCGAAGATGTGAAGAATTTACCTCCTATAGAAGAATTATGTAAGCCAATCCCTCGCTCATCTACTATTGAGGTACACTCTCTCCAGCGCTTTGATGAAAGAGATATTCTTTACACTAAACCTCCTGATCAATGCTTAGATGAGTTTGATAATTTTATTGTTAAGCAAGAAAATTTTAATAGAATGGTGCATAATTACCTGTTGGAGAATTCTAGAGTTATTTACAAGATGCAGGATATTGTGGAGAGAACCGCTAATGATGTGAAGATACTTGCTAAACATTTTCAAATGGTTCAAACACAAATTGATCAGCTTACCAAAGTGCAGCAAGATCTGCTAGTTAATGCTACAAGAGAGAAGCAAGCATGTGAAATACGCACAAGAAGTGGTGCTGCTACTCAAGACCCATTATATCCTGAAGGACATCCCAAGAGGGTCGAGCAAGATTCTCAACGCACTTCAAGTGATGATATTCCTCCCAAGAAGAAGAAGAAGCATAAAACAACTGCAGAATCCTCTGATGCAGGTAAAGATCCTAACAGTGTTTCTATTTCTGATGCTGAAACTAAACCATGAAATGCTTCCAATAAAGAAGAAGATAAAAAAGAAGTTGAAGAAGAACCGGAAAAGAGTGATAAAAATGCAAAGTACACCAAAGAAGACTTCATTGCCAACAAGCATGGTAAGGAGAGGGAACCTTGGGTGCAGAAGCCAATGCCTTTTCCTAGTAAGAAACACAAGTCCAAGGAAGAAGAACACTACAACAGGTTTTGTGAATGGATGAGACCTTTATTTTTGCAAATTCCTTTGACTGATGCTATTAGAATGCCTCCTTATGCAAAGTATATGAAAGATATTGTCACTAACAAAAGGAAAATTCCTAGTGAGGAAATTTCCACTTTACTTGCTAATTATTCTTTTGATGGTAAAGTTCCAGAGAAGCTTGGAGATCCAGGTATACCAACTATTCCTTGCTCCATTAAAAATAACTATGTTAGAACTGCCTTATGTGATTTGGGAGCTGGAGTTAGTGTCATGCCTTTTTCTCTTTATAAGAGACTTGATCTAGAAAAATTGGTTTCAACTGATATATCCTTGCAGATGGCTGATAAGTCCACTACTATTCCTATTGGTATATGTGAGAATGTTCCTGTTCAAGTTGCTAACAGCTGTTTAATACTAACTGATTTTGTTGTGTTGGAAATGCCTGAAGATGATAATATGTCTATTATTCTTGGGAGACCTTTTCTAAACACTGCAGGTGCTATTATTAATTGCAATCAAGGAAAAGTCACTTTTAATGTTAATGATAAAGAATATACGGTTTATTTTCCCAAGAAGATTGATAGGAGGAATGCTCTAAATTCAATCAAGCATGTTGAGACCATCAAAGTTGGTCAAATTATTTGTTCAGAGCAAAAGCCCAAGGAAGAATATCAAATTTTTATGGTTGGGGCTATACCGATCAAAGTTGAGGTAACATAAGCATTAAGTGAAGTGCAAAGTTTTGCCTCATATAAAGTTAGTTTGGTAACAAGACTTGATCAACCTTGTTAGCAAAGTGAATTTATATGAACGAAACTTCATTTTCACCGCATCCACCCCATCTCGCTTTTATTTACTTTCGTCAAATTTTATTCCTTCAGTTTAGTTGCATGATTAAGAGTATCTCAGAGCTGCTGCATGCTTAGTTTTGATTTGCTTGAAATCTTTTCATCCTCGTTTTTCCTGAGTTTTATCGATATGCCAATTTCTGAAAAATCCTCGAAAATAAAGTTTCTCGAAAAATTCCAGAAAGTTCTTTATAAATTTTTATGTCAAAAATGGGGCAGAGAGACACCTGGGAGGCACCAGGTGGGGCAGCCACGCCACCTCACACATAGGTGGCGCGGCCCAGCCCTGGCCGCGCCACCCATGTGTGAGGGGGCCCCACCAGG
The DNA here is from genome assembly GCA_007115705.1 of Dactylis glomerata. Lineage (NCBI taxonomy): Eukaryota > Viridiplantae > Streptophyta > Magnoliopsida > Poales > Poaceae > Dactylis > Dactylis glomerata. The sequence goes on from QXEO01001474.1 coordinate 868,519, forward strand.
CCACTCACTCATCTCTTCTTCCCCTGCTCTTTCTCTCTCCCGAAAAACACCGACCCATTTGCTCCAGCTCGAGTTCTTGCTGTCCTTCACCTGGAATTTTTCGATCTCCTTGTTCAGCCCAACATTTTTGCTGAAACTTGGATCATTTGCTCTCCGGTATGTGACTCCTCCACTTGTCCAAGTAGATTTTCTTTTGGTAGAGTATTTCTTAAGTATTTTAGCATTGTAGGTGACAGTATAAATGAGTATGCATGCTTGTTCTATTGCTTAGAATTATTATTTTGATGCATGATAGCTCTCTAGTAACTCACTATAGTAGTTTCCTACACTTGCTTGTCTTTAAATCACCCTTTATGAGTTTGTTGAAAAATTTCAGAGAAGGAGATGGCCAACTTCACATATGGAGAAGTGTTTGAAAGTGATGCACCAAGGTCATCCAGGCCCTCAAGATCCACTGCTCAATATAGGATATCCTATAATGAGGATCTCATGTCACCAAACCCAGAAGGGGACGATGGAGATGCACATCCATCCTCCTTCCCTTGTTTTAACTTCTTGAGTGATGCAGGGATTCTTAATGATTTCTTGCTTCTTATTAACAGGGTTGGGTTGACAGATTATGTGGCGGATGAAAGAGACCAATATGCTTTGCTTACAAAGACTTTCGTTGAAAGTTTTAAATTTATTAACTCTCATTACAATCCGTCCGTTGCATTTAAGATTTATGATAAGTCTATCACCATGTCTTTGGTGAGGTTTTGTTCTATTTTAGGTATTCCCATGTTTGGAACGGCTAAGAAGATACAAAATCACCCCGCTGATTTGTTGGAGCTTTACCGAGGGGTGACCAATGATGATGATCGCAACGCACAGCGTGGCAAGATAAGGAATATTCAGCTCCCAGCTATTAGATATTTTACTTACTATCTTGCAACTAGTGTACTTGGTAGAGAAAACACTAGCAATATCTCCAACTATCATTTAGCTTTTCTAGCTACCGCTCTTGATGTTGGTAGGAAGTATAACCTTGGTGCTGTTATTGCTCGTCGCCTAGCCGCTAGGGGACCTATTTATGGAGGTATTATTGCCGCGCGCATTGTTGCTGAGCTAGGACTTTCTATTGCTCCTAATGATGTATTGTTGGCTCCACAGAGGCTTGATCTTGCTGCTATGAAACTCCATCATTTTGTTACTGCTAACTCTTGTGCAGGGAAATTAGTTTACAGAATGTTATTCATTGATGGAGAGGAAAGGGAAATTCCCTTGCCTCAGCCTAACTTGTTCAGCGTTCATATGAGGCCATGGTCGCGCACGAAGGTGGAGTTGGACGATCAGCTTAGGCTACTTGGTTTCAACATCCAACACGGCATGGTGGTCCAGGAGGAAGAGAAGGAGCCGCCCTATCACTTCACCACGTACCACTCCGGGGAGTCCTCAAACTCATATCAGGACGATGGTGCTTCTTCGTCACACTATGGAGGCGCCACCTCATGGCAGAGTTGGCCGAGTTGGGATTGATCTCCACTTAGGCCAAAAGCCTAAGCTTGGGGCGAGGTACGCCGACGATTCACTCATCTACATATCATATTTTGTCGGACCTTTGTATATTCATGTTTCGCTTTCTTTACTGTTCTCGTTCTTGTTTTCATTGCTTCCAAAACACAAAAAGACCAAAAATATTTCCGTTGTTTCTCTCTATTTGGTTCTTTAGTTTTCTACCTTTGGTTTGCTTTACTTGCTATTTCAGTTTGCTACTTGAAAAACCAGAAAATATTTTGCTTTGTTGCTATTTCCTTCCGCTTTTGTTTTCAAAAAATCGAAAAACACAAAAATATTTGTTGTTCTTCTTTGGTTTTGTAAAGTTCGTTGCAGAGTTCAGTTTTCCCATTACTCTATTGGAGCTTGGTATTCACTCTATATTATTCAAGCCACACAAGTGAAGAGCAATAATGACGATATATGACAATCCGGGATGTGGTAAGAGGCTGGTATGAACTCTATTTGTTTTCATTTTTGTACATATACTCATCTATGTGGACATGCTTAGTCAGTTCATGTAAGGTATATGTCATCTAATGGATGCTTTGTAGTTCTTGCTTTCATATGATTAGTTCCAATCTACTATTAGCCTGTAGCATGTCATGTAGACGCTTGCATGCATTGTTTTATTCATAGTATGGTATGATTTTGTGGTATCCACCTCTGAAAGCTCCATTTGAATCGACTTGGCACATGCTAAAGCATGCATATGACTGAACAAAAAGTCAATTAAGCCTCGATGATCTAAATTGCCTCAGAGTTCTTGTATCATTTTTATGCCTATATTAATTTTGTTTTGTTGCAAGCATGATTATGACAGTTTTTGCTCTCTCGATTGTCGCTTCCCAGTCTTTTGCTAGCCTTCACTTGTACTGAGTATGAGCTCTACTCGTGCATCCAATTACCAAAAACCAAGTCTCCCAAAGAGTCCACTATAAATTCCTATGCATGGTATTTGTAAGCCATTCCAAGTAAATTTTCATGTGCTACCTTTCAAAACTTTCAACTACTTCTTATTTTGTGCCACTGTTTTTAGCTCATGGGGACATAGTGGTCGGAATTGCTATCTTCCATATTAAATTAAGTACCCCCCGACTAGGCAGCTTCATCTGCTCGTCATTAATTTTGCAAGGGAGCTGGTCAGACCATTATAATCTTAATTCTAAAAGAAAGAAAAAAGGCACTCCTCCAAAGGAATGTGAAAGTTGGTGGGCACCCGATGGAATCGGTTAGCCATGGTTTGGGAAAAGAAAAAGGTGGGGAGGAGTGCCAAAGCTTTATAAAAGAGCACCAATGTGCCAAATTTCAAAGAACTCGGAACCGCTCTCACTTGTTTATTATGGAAGATAGTAAGTCCTCATTGCTAGTCGTTGACATTGAACAACCACCTCTCAAAAGAAACTTTTATCTCTGTTTTACAAATGAAAAGCTCTAGCACATGTTAAATCCCTGCTTCCCTCTGCGAAGGGCCATTCGTTTACTTTTATGTTGTGTCACCATCTTCTAACTTTAAGCACTTCTTGAGAGCATAGCTGTTATTCTTAGTATAATGTGCTTGTCCCAGAACACGGTTAATTGTGGTATAACTTTGATGCTTGTATCTTTGATATTTCTACTTCTAGTCTTCCCTTGGACTTCAGAGGTGCCTCAGCATTTATGTTTTGCTCTACAAATAAAGGCAAGTGGGATACCATTCTCTCATATCATTTATGCATATTACAATCTTGTAGTTTCTCATGCACATGTTACTTGTTATTAGTGCATTGGCACTCTTTCATAGCTTGCTTGACTATGATGTGACATTAGTTGCATATTTCTTATTATGAATTGCCTGAGTACTTGATCACATAGTTAGTATATATACATCATATGAGCAAATGTGTTCGTGAAAGTTTCTTTTATCGCTCTCAGTTGTTAACTGAATTGCTTGAGGACAAGCAAATAGCTAAGCTTGGGGGGAGTTGATACGTCCAAAACGTATCCACTTTCTCGAACACTTTTGCTATTGTTTCTCCTCTAATTTGTGTGTTTTGAATACAACTAAGACGGACTGACGCTGTTTTCAGCAGAATTGCTCTGGTGTCTCGTTTTTGTGCAGAAATTCAACTTCCAGTAAAAATTCGGGAAAAATCATGAAAAATCCTATTTCACCAGAAGACCCACGGAGCCAGATTACGAGACAGAGAGGGGGCTCGAGGGGCTGTCACACACAGGTGGCGCGGCCCAGCCCTGGCCGCGCCACCCCTGTGTGAGGAGGCTCCAGGACGCCTCTCGACCTCCCCTCTCGCCTACATATACCTCCTGATGATATAATATCGGAGAGACGGCGTTTTTCCCAGATAGGCTTCCGCTGCGCCACCGCCATCAGAAACCGCGATTTGGAACCAGAAACTCTGTTCTGGCACCCTGCCGGGACGGGGATTCGGAGGAGATCTTCATCACCATCACCATCGACGCTCCTCCATCGACCATCCATGACTCCCCCATCCATGTGTGAGTAATTCCCCCGCTGTAGGTGAGGGGATGGTAGGGATTGGATGAGATTGTTCATGTAATTTGATATGAGATTGATAGGGCATAGTGCCTAGTATCTTTATTTAGTGCCTATGACATTGTTGCAACTTGTTGTGCTTAATGCTTGTCACTTTGGGCCCGAGTGCCATGATTTCAGATCTGAACATGTTATTATTTCTATGATGATACTTGTTGTTTATGGTCTTACCTACAAGTTGTATACACATATTGTTGTCCGAAACCCGAGGCCCCAAAGTGACAGAAATTGGGATAACCGGAGGGGATGGCTATGATGTGAGGATCACATGTGTTCACCGAGCGCTAATGCTTTGCTCCGGTACTTTATTAAAAGGAGTACCTTAATTACCAGTAGTTTCCCTTGAGGCCCTGCTGCAACAGGCTGGTAGGACAAAAGATGTCGTGCAAGTTTCTCCTTGTGAGCACGTACGACTATATACGGAACACATGCCTATGATTGTTTGTACTAGGATGCTTTATCATTATTTATCTGCAATGCCCATATCTCATTGATTTCATGAATTATCTTATCCATGCAACGCCCGTTATCCATCCCTATGCCTACAGTACTTGTTCCTACTGTTTACAACTGTTACTATTACCGCTGCTATTTTACTACTGCTGTTACTGTTTCCCTGCTGTCACTGCTATAAAACTGTTGCTACTGATAAACCACTGCGAGTAAGACTGTTTCCAGGTGCAGCTGAATTGACAACTCATCTGTTAAGGCTTACATATATTCTTTGGCTCCCCTTGTGTCGAATCAATAAATTTGGGTAATACTTCCCTCGAAGACTGTTGCGATCCCCTATACTTGTGGGTCATCAGGTACTCCGAAGCAAAATACTATGGACTTGATGAAGTTGATTGCTATTGTAGAATCCTGAGTTGTTACCGGGGCTGCTTCTACCCACTTGGTGAATTTATCTACTGCCACCAACATGTAGACGTGCCCTCCTGGCCAGGATTTGTGTAGGTTTCCTAACATATCCAAACCCCATTGTGCAAAGGGCCAGAACAGTGGTACTGGCTGTAATTCTGCCGCTGGCGCGTGCGGTCTAGATGCAAATTGTTGACATGCCTCACACCTTCGGACTATGTATTTTGCATCTTCGATGGCTGTTAACCAGTAGAATCCTGCACGAAAAGTTTTGGCTGCTATAGCTCTGCTGCTAGCATGATGCCCGCAAACTCCTGCGTGGAGGTCTTTTAATATATCTTGTCCTTCCTAAGGGATGACGCATCACTGCAACACGCCAGTTATACTTTTCTTCTATAACTTCCCCTGTAGTATGACAAAGGCTTTGGATTGTCGTATTATCCTTCTTGCTTTGATTGTATCTTCGAGTAGTGTCTTGTTCATCATGTACGCCAAGTATGGCTGCTGATATGTCTCAAACGTAATATAATTTTTGATGCTCCATGCTTGTTTATGCACCATTTTCTTTGTGTTTTGTTACACTTCGTGGCATTTTTATGCATTTTTTGGAACTAACCTATTAACGAGATGCCACAGTGCCAGTTCCCTGTTTTCTGCTGTTTTTGTGTTTCAGAAAAGCTACACAGGATATATTCTCGGAATTGGACGAAACAAAAGCCGAAGTTCCTATTTTTTCCAACATGAGACGGAGTCCAAAGCAGAGACAGAGGGGGACCAGGGGCCAGCCACACCATAGGGTGGCGTGGCCAGCCCTTGGCCCACGCCACCAGGTGGTGGGGCCACCTGGCCCACCTCCTGATGCCGCCCTTCCGCCTATATATTCTCCTCGGCGAGGAAAACCTAAAGACCCGATCAATTTTCCACAAAACATACTATAAGCCGTCGCCGTCATCGACGCGAGATCGAGTGGGTCCAGAATCTCTTCCCAGCACTCTGCCGGAGAGGGGAATCACCGTCGAAGGCCTTCTTCATCACCATTCCTGCCTTCGGAGTGATGTGTGGGTAGTCTTCCTTGGACTACGGGTCCATAGCAGTAGCTAGATGGATGTCTTATCCTCCATGTGCTTCATGTTTAGATCTTGTGAGCTGCCTATCATGATCAAGATCATCATTGTGTGATTCTACATGTTGTGTTTGTTGGGATCCGATGAATATTGGTACTTTGTCAAGTTGATCTATTGATTTATCATCTCTATGTTATCTCTATGTTGTTTATGATCTTGCATGCTCTCTGTTGCTAGTAGATATCTTGTTCGAGTAGATGCTAGTGACTCCAAGAGGGAGTATTTATGCTCGATAGTGGGTTCATGCCTCTAGTAACTTGGGGGAGTGACAATAACCTCTAAATTTGTAGATGTGTTGTTGCTTCTAGGGAGAAAACAACAATCTTGTATTCAAGGACATTTGTATTGTTTACATTATACACTTTGCTTAAGGCGATAATCTGTTGCTTGCAACTTAATACCCAACGGTTGCTCGGATGACATCCGGTGGGTGGATTAGTAGTCATAGATGCAGTTGGATTACGGTCTATGTATTATGTTGTAATGCCCAAGTGAATCTCATAGTGATCCTCATGACATTTGTATGCTTGCTTTATTCTATCAATTGCCCAACTATAATTTGTTTACCCAGCATGTTATTTATCTTATGGAGAGACACCTCTAGTGAACTGTGGACCCCGGACCATTCTTTTACATTGTTATTACCATTTACTATTTACTCACATTATTTACATTCTCGCAAACTACTATCTTTTACCACACAATATGTTCAATCCTTTGTTTACAACAAACCGGTGAGATTGACAACCTCACTGTAAGTTAGGGAAAAGTACTTGGTTGTGTTGTGTGCAGGTTCCAAGTTGCTGTTGTTGCAAAGCTACGCCCTAGACGAGGCGCCATATATAAATTGTCTGGAGCTGTCGCGAAGCTAGCGAGCATCAACCTTCGGAAGTTGGTTCTTTCTCCTACTGGTTCGATAAACCTTGGTTTCATACTCAGGGAAGACTTGCTGTTGTGCTCATCAGACCTTCCTCTTGGGGTTCCCAACTGGGCAGACATCTACACGCCATCTAGCAATTTTTCTGGCACCGTTGTCGGGGAGAAAGAGGATTTCTGTAAGGGGAGTCTCTCGCTTCCAATCTTTTAATTTGTTATTGTTTTGCTTTATTTTATTTTTGCTTGCATCTTTTTATTAGAAATACAAAAAAAATAGTTCCTTTATAGTTGTTTGTTTTACTTGTCTGCTTTTAGTCTTGCTAGAATGAGTAATCCTGAAGTTGAGGTTCATACTTTTAAGAAACAATGGGGAGAGAGTCTGAAAGATGCTTGGTACCGAAATAGTAATCCTCATCATAGGTGTACAAAGAAGCACTTTACCATGATCCTCCTTAGGAATTTTTATGTTGGTATATCTAGTTGGAATAGCTACGTTCTTGATACTCTTGCAGGAGGTAATTTTCTGGGTACTCCTGCTTTGGAAGCATGCACTTTAATTGAAAGTTTAGTGGGAGTACCACCTATTAATGTTGTTAAAACTGAGCTCACTTTAGAGGAAGTTTTGGAAAAACTAAGCTCTTTAAAAAAATGTTCACCAAATATCCTTGATAACGCTAGCGAGGTTAATGAATCGATAGAAAGTATCAGAATCACTATTTTAGAGGCTAGTACTATTCATGATAGTCAAAACCTTAGAATTGGTAAACTAGAGGAGTCTATGGAAACTTTAAGTTCAATTTTCTCTTCTCTTAAATTTAAGAAGGAGAAAGCTTTTGTTGGAAAAGAGCAAAAATTTATGTATGTTCCCAAGGTGTCTGTGCCAAAACCGGAGCATATTTTTAAGATTGGTAAGACTTTTAGTTCGACTAAGAGTGACTTGCAGGTTGAATCATCTTCGGGGACTTCTAAAGTTCCTAGTGTGGTAAATGGTGCTTTTGAGGAAACAATTGATCTTAATGCTTCATTTGAAAATACTTGATTTTCACTTTCTGCGCCTAGCTCAAAGGCGTTAAAGAAAAGCCCTCTTGGGAGATAACCCAATGTTTTATTTTTAGTACTTTTTATTTTTGTTGAGTCTTGGAAGTTATTACTACTATAATGACCTCTCCTTATCATTTTTTATTTCGTTTTTGTGCCAAGAAGAACCTCTAATTGGAGGAATGTAAAATTTGGGGAAGTTGCTGTCCTGAAATAGATTTCTGTGTTGCACCGTAAAAATTCGTGAAAATTATCAGAATGTCTTTTTGATCTGCGATTTCTTTTGCAGATGACCCAGGTTATTTCTAAACTTTCATTAGTTTTGCACTTTTCGATTTGAGCAACAGAAGATCCTCGAAAAAATCAATTTTTGTCAGCTGTTCTGTTTTGATAGATTTCTGCCACTATTTGTGTTTACCTCTCGATCTCTTTCTTTTTGAGTACTTTTGATCATGGAACATTTGAGGAAGTTGCTACAGTAGCTTATGCTCTAATGGGTGTTATACTTGAGTTGGAAAATGAACCAAAAGAGTAGATTTACTATCATGCTTACACTAATGTTGCTAATAGAATTGTGTGAAGTTATGTTTGAAGGAAGTTTTCCAGTGTAGGGAAAGGAGAATGATGAGATGAGATGAAGTATGGACAAAAGCTCGAGCTTGGGGATGCCCATGTCACCCCAAGAAATATCCAAGAGGTACAAGCGTCAAAGCTTGGGGATTCCCCGAGGCACCCCTTCTTCATCGGCAAAAATCAGGTCACCTTTCAAGACACTATATTTTTATTGCTTCGTATACTATGCGTTTTTCTTGGAGCGTCTTTACTTTCATTTTCAGTTTTCTTTTGTTTTGTTTGCTGCAATAAATGGTTGGACCCCAACAAATTTCTTTTGGAGAAGATGCACTCCGTTTTTCATTGCCAAGAACACTCTAGTTTTCACTCTTATTGTTCAATGAGTGTTCTCTTTTTCTAGTACTGCGTTTAGTTTTCATTTTTTGCCTTGATTTTTGTTCAGATCTTGTTATATATTTTTATCAAGGTGTATTTAGACCACTGGTCTATGTTAGTTTTCATCTCAAAGAGTGGTTATAAAAAGGTTGAATGGTGTTGGAAAAGAGAAAAAAAGTTTCATGCCTATAGTGGTACAAATGGGAGCTTGTTTAGACTGTGGCTTAGACTTTAGCATGTCATGCTTGATGTTATTTTGATACTATGCTTAGTAGTTTTTGCTGTAGCATGACTTGTCTCAAATGACTGAGATTGCTTAATGTGCCTTTGAAAGAATGATGCGTTGTTTTTGTTATATGGGAGCATATTATTGTGGTTTTCTCCTTTGATGCTTTATTTTGGTTGACTTGGTGCATGCTTACAACATGTTTGACTTTAACAAGTCGCCATAAGCCTCTATGATCATTTGTTTTTTGACTTGTGATACCACTTTATGCTTCGGTTAATGATGTTTTGTCGCTATGCATGATTATGGCCGTTATTGCTCTCTTAGTTGGTCGCTCCCAGTCTTTTGCTCGCCTTCATTTTTTACTGAGAGGGAATACTTCTCGTGCATCCAACTCCCAAAAACCAAAGTTTTCCAATGTGTCCACCATATCTACCTATTAGCAATTCGCTAGTCCAAGCACAATTCGTCTTGCTTTTATCTATCCTTCAAATTAAACTTTTTTGTGTTATGTGAAAATTATTCAGTAAAGCTCTCACGAACCTGACGACACACTTTACTTTTTTGTTTTTAATAAATTTGACCATTGTGGCACTCTTATGTTGATGTTATGCTTTCAAGTTGTAAGTTGGAAGTTAGCCCAGCCATGCCGTCATGGGGCAAGCTTTCAACATTACACTTTCTCTCATTTAGTTGATATCGTGATCTTTTGTTTATGGATACCTGCGATGTGAAATAAGTTGGAAACTTGTGAGCTCATGGAGTTTATATATGTGTTAGAGAAACGCCTGGGCCGCTAATCTAAGCCATGCATCATTCATGGTGAAAATTTACAGCATGCCCATAGTGGACATTCGATGACGCATCTCAAAATAAAAAGCTATACCCATGGTAAATAAAAGAGATGCCGAGGTGTTCATTGTCTGTTTGTCTTGTCATTTTGATGTGGGCTTGTTCCATGTCATCGGGCAAGAGGTACCCCGTTGGTGTTCTCGATGATACATGTATGCTTACAATGACAAGATGCTTGGGACCTAAGTCGAGTAGCATGAGGTTTGGGTATTCGTACTTCACGGGACATGAGATTTTCAACTTATGATTTGTTAAGCATATGCTTCATAATTATACTCACATTAACCTGAACCATTTAAGATGCCTATGATGGGGGCAATGAGAGCTCAAAGCTAGTAAGTATCATAATTTTTGGAGGTTTATAAAACTTGCAATCACTGCTTCCCTCTGCGAAGGGCCTTTCTTTTACTTTTATGTTGAGTCTCCACCTTCTACCTTTATGCACCTTCTAAGAGAGCATAGTTGTCATTCTGAGTTTAATGTGCATAGTCCCAAAATTTATTATTGATTGATTCATGATTATGGTTTTGCTTGTTCTTAAATTATATGTATCTAGTCGCCCTCTTAAACTTGAAGGTGTCCTATGCATTTATGTTTTGCTATTCCATGAAGGACAAGCTGAAAACCACTTTGCTATGTTTTTCTATATGGTTGAAACACACACTTGACTTTCAATGCATTATTACACATGATCTTTTGTTTGTGTTACTTTTCATGTTATAACATGGTTGCTAAGTTTTATTGTCAAGATTATGTCTTTTATGCCCATGTTTAGAGTACTTTGATCTCAGCACTCAATGCTTTACATCGTTTGATCAAGATTGTGTTGGTGCATGTCACCTCAAAAATTATTGTTTTGTTATCACTTACCTACTCGAGGACTAGCAGGAGTTAAGCTTGGGGATGCTTGATACGTCTCAAACGTATTGATATGTCTCCAACGTATCCATAATTTTTGATGCTCCATGTTTATTTTTACACCATTTGTCTAATGTTTCGTTACACTTCATGGCACTTTTATGCATTTTCTGGAACTAACCTATTAACAAGTCGCCACAGTGCCAGTTCCCTGTTTTCTACTGTTTTTGTGTTTCAGAAAAGCTACACAGGAAATATTCTCGGAATTGGACGAAACAAGTTCCTGAAGTCTTATTTTTTCCGGAAGCTTCCAGAGATCCGAAGAGGAGACGGAGAGGGGCCACAGGCCACCCTCACACAAGGGCGGCGCGGCCCAGCCCCTGGCCGCGCCCCTATATGTGAGCACGCCTCGGTCCACTTCTGACGCTGCCCCTTCGCCTATAAAGACCCCCCGACGGGAAAAACGTAAGTACCTGATCAATTTTCCAGAAACATATCGCGATCCGCCGCCGTCGTCAACCCGAGATCGGGAGGGTCCAGAAGCTCTTTCCGGCACCCTGCCGGAGAGGGGAATCACCATCGGAGGTCTTCTTCATCACCATGCTTGCCTCCGGAGCGATGAGTGAGTAGTCTACCTTGGACTATGGGTCCATAGCAGTAGCTAGATGGTTGTCTCCTCCACCATGTGCTTCATGTTTCGATCTCATGAGCTGCCCTACATGACTGAGATCACCGTTATGTAATTCTACATGTTTGGTTTGTTGGGATCCGATGAATATTGGTGTGATGATTGAGTTGCTATACTGAAATATATCTTATGTTATCTCTATGTTGTTTATGATCTTGCATGCTCTCCGTTGTTAGTAGCTATCTTGGTCGAGTAGTTGCCAGTGACTCCAAGAGGGGGTATTTATGCTCGATAGTGGGTTCATGCCTCTATTTAACCTGGGGGAGTGACAGAAACCTCTAAGGTTGTAGATGTGCTGTTGCTACTAGGGAGAAAACAACATTCATATGCTCAAGGGCATATGCTTTGTTTACATTACACACTTTGCTTAATGCAATTATCTGTTGTTCGCAACTTAATACCCATGGGGTGTTCGGACGATATCCCCGTGAGTGGATTATTAGTCATAGATGCAGTTGGATGGCGGTCTATGTATTTTGTTGTAATGCCCAGAGTAAATCGCACAGTGATCTTCTTGACATATCACGTTATCTTTATTCTATCAATTGCCTAACTGTAATTTGTTTACCCAGCATGTGTTATTTATCTTATGGAGAGACACCGCTAGTGAACTGTGGACCCCGGTCCTATTTCTATTATATTGCTATCACCTATTTACTTTACTCGCACTATTTACTTTACTCGCATACTTTCACTATTTTCCACTCGATACGCTCATACCCTTTGTTTCAAGCAAACCGGTGAGATTGACAACCTCATCATAAGTTGGGAACAAAGTACTTAGTTGTGTGTGTGCAGGTTCTGCGTTGCAGCTAGCAAAGCAAAGCTTGGACGAGGCGCCCTATAAATTGTCCTGAGCTGTCGCAAGCTAGCAAGCATCACCTTCAGTCGTTTGTCTCTCCTCTCCAAGAACGATAAACCTTGGTATCTTAACTGAGGGAAAATCTGCTACTATATTCATCACACCTTCCTCTTGGGGTTCCCAACGGGCTGGTTATTTACCATGCATCAAGCATATTTTCTGGCGCCATTGCCGGGGAGGAAGTAGAAGACTTCTGTGAGGGGAGTTTTTCGCACACACATCCTTTACTTTGTTTTTGTTTTGCTTTACTTTATTTATTTTTACTTGCATCGTTTTATCAAAAACCCAAAAAATTAGAATCCTTGGTAGTTGTTTTTACTTATCTGCTTTTAGTTTTGCTGAAATGGCTAATCCTGAAAACACCAAGCTGTGTGACTTTACTAGTACGAACAATAGTGATTTTATCTGCACTCCTATTGCGCCACCTGCTCCTGCTGCAAACTTTTATGAGATTAAGCCTGCTTTATTGAACCTTGTTATGAAAGAGCAATTCTCTGGTGCTAGTACTGAAGATGTTGCAGCTCATCTCAACAATTTTGTTGAGCTATGTGAGATGCAGAAATATAAGGATGTAGAAAGTGATATTATTAAGCTCAAGCTGTTTCCTTTTTCTTTGAGAGGAAAAGCTAAAGATTGGTTGCTGTCTTTGACTAAGAATAGTATTGATTCATGGACTAAGTGTAAGGATGCTTTTATTGGTAGATACTATCCTCCTGCTAAAATTATATCTTTGCGTAGCAATATTATGAAGTTTAGTCAGTTTGATAATGAACATGTTGCTAAAGCGTGGGAAAGAATGAAATCTATGATAAAGAATTGCCCCACTCATGGACTGACTACTTGGATGATTGTCCAAACTTTTTATGCAGGACTGAATTTTTCTTCAAGGAACCTATTGGATTCAGCTGCTGGAGACACTTTTATGTCCCTTACCTTGGGCGCCGCAACAAAGCTACTTGACAACATGATGGTGAATTATTCTGAATGGCACACCGAGAGAGCTCCACAAGGTAAGAAGGTAAATTCTGTTGAGGAAACCTCTTCCTTGAGTGAAAAGATTGATACCATTATGGCTATGCTTGCTAATGATAGGACTCATATTGATCCTAATAATGTTCCTTTAGCCTCTTTGGTTTCTCAAGAAGAGCATGTTGATGTGAATTTCATTAGAAACAATAATTTTAACAACAATGCGTATAGGAACAATTTTGCTAGTAACAATTATAGGCCGTATCCTTCTACCAATGGTAATGGTTATGGTAATTCTTATGGTAATTCCTCCAACAACACTAGGGCCACGCCCTCCGAGCTTGAGGTAATGCTCAAGGACTTCATCGGTAAGCAAACTGCTTTTAACAAGTCTGTTGAGGAAAAGTTAGGCAAAATTGATATTCTTGCTTCTAAAGTTGATAGCCTTGCTCATGATGTTGAACTTCTGAAATTAAAAGTGTTGCCTAATGATGTGAAAGAGAACAATGTTTTTGCTACTGCTAATGCTATTCAAGTTGGAATTGATGAAAATATTGGATTGTTAGCAGAATTGCATGCTAGATGGGAAAGAGAGGATGAGATTGCTGGGAATATGAAAGTTTGTACTATTACTACCTCTAATGACGTTGTTCCTAATGCTATCAATCCTCTTAATTTGATTGGTGTAGAGAAAACTCCCACTCCTTGTGTTAAAAAGCCCAAAACTGCCAAAACTTTTTCTCAAAAGAGTGCTGAAATTTTTCGGAGTGTAGGAGATGATAGCTCTATTTCCTTTAATGATTTTGATGTTGATGGCTGCAATATATCTGAAGTAATTTTGTTCTTGCAAAAGCTTGCTTTGACTCCCAATGCTAGTTCTTTAAATGTTGCTTTTACTAAGCATATTACCAATGCTCTCATGAAAATTAGGGATGAAAAGTTTAAGCAAAAAGCTTCTGTTCCCAAGAAGTTAGAAGATGGTTGGGAACCTATCATTGATATGCATGTTAATGGTTTTGATTGCCATGCTTTATGTGATCTAGGTGCTAGTATTTCTATCATGCCTAGAAAGATTTATGACATGCTTGACTTACCACCGCTTGAAAAGTGTTATTATGATGTTCCTATTGCTGATGTTGCTAAGAAGAAACCTTTGGGAAGAATTAATGATGTTCTTATTATGGTTAATAATAACCTTGTTCCCGTTGATTTTCTTGTTATGGACGTTGAATGACATGCTTCATGTCCTATTATTTTGGGAAGACCCATTCTTCGAACTGTAGGTGCCATCATTGATATGAGAGAAGGCACCATCAAATATCAATTCCCACTAAAGAAACGTATGGAACACTTCCCTAGGAAAAGAAATAAATTACTTTTTGACTCTATTCTTCGAGCAAATTATGAGCTTGATGCTTCATCACTTGATGTTACTTGATTCACAATTTTCTGCGCCTAGCTCAAAGGCGTTAAAGAAAAGCACTCTTGGGAGATAACCCAATGTTTTATTTTCAGTACTTTTTATTTTATTTGAGTCTTGGAAGTCATTACTACTGTAATGACCGCTCCTTATCCTTTTTATTTCATTGTTGTGCCAAGAGAAGCCTCTAATTTGAGTGAGGTAAGATTTGGGGATGTTGCTGTCCTGAAACTGTTTTCGGTGCTGCACCATAAAAATTCGTATAAATTCTCTGTATCTCTTTTGGATCTGCGATTTCTTGTGCATATGCCCCAGGTTATATCCAAACTTTCATTAGTTTAACACTTTTTGATTTGAGCAACAGAAAACCCCTCAAAAATTTGGCATTTGTCAGCTGTTCTGTTTTGACAGATTTCTGCCAATATTTCTGTTCGCCGCTTTATCGCTTTCTTTTGAGTTCTTTTGATCACGGAACTTTTGGGAAAGTTGCTACTGTAGTATTTGCTATATATGTGGTGGTTTTAGGTTGAAACCTGAAGCAAAAAGGGTTGATTATATGTTATGCTTACACTAATGTTGCTAATAGATTTGTGTTTAGTTTTGTATGAAGGAAGTTTTCAAGTGTAGGGATCGGAGAGTGATGAGATGAGTTGAAGAATGGACAAAAGCTCAAGCTTGGGGATTCCCATGCATCACCCCAAGAAATATCCAAGAAGTACAAGCGTCAAAGCTTGGGGATGCCCCTGAGGCACCCCTTCTTCATCGGCAAAAATCAGGTCACCTTTCAAGACACTATATTTTTATTGCTTCATGCACTATATGTTTTTCTTGGAGTGTCAGTTGTTTTAGTTTTCTTTATTAGTTTAGTTTGTTTGCTGCAATAAATGGTTGGACCCCAACAAATTTCTTTTGGAGAAGTTGCCTTGCTTTTCATTTGCCAAGAACGCTCCAGTTTTCACTCTTATCAAAAACCGAGTGTTCTTCTTTTTCTGTTACTGCTTTTGGTTTTCATTTTCGCCTTGATTTGCGTTCAGATCTTCTTATATTTATTCATCAAGGTGTATTTTTGCCTCTGATCTTTATTGGTTTCATCAAAAGAGGTGTTTATAAAAAGTTTGAATGGTGTTGGAAAAGAGAAAAAGCTTTATGCAAAAAAGTGGTACAAGAAGGAGCTTGTGTAGACTGCGGCCTAGGCTTTTGCATGTCGTGCTTGATGTCTTTTTGATAGTATGCTTAGTGGTTTTGTTGTAGCATGACTTGTCTCAAATAACTGAGATTGCTTAATGAGCCTTTGAAAAAATCATGCATTGTTTTAATTATTTGGAAGCATTATTTTGGTTTTCTCCTTGATGCTTTATTTGGGTTGACTTGGCACATGCTCACACATGTTAGACTCTTACAAAGTTGCCAATAGCCTCTATGATCATTTAGTTTTTGACTTTTGATGCCATCTTATGCTTCTTTTAATGTCGCTTTGTCGCTTTGCATGATTATGGCCATTATTGCTTTCTTAGTTGGTCGCTCCCAGTCTTTTGCTAGCCCTCGCCTTGTACTGAGTATGAGCTCTACTCGTGCATCCCACTCCTAAAAACCAAGTTTTTCAAAGTGTCCACCATACATACCTACTAGCAATTTGCTATTCCAAGTAAATTTGACTTGCTTTTATTTTCTCTTCAAATTAAACTCTTACCAGTGTTATGCGAAAATTGGTCAGTAAAGCTCTCACGAACCGGAAGGCACACTTTACTTTTTCCTGTTCCTAAAATTTTGACATTGTGGTCTCTTATGTTGACTTGTTATGCTTGGAAGTTGTAAGTTGGAGACTAGCCCAGCCATGCAGTCATGGGCAAGCTTTCAACATTGCACTTCTTATTTGAGTTGATATCGTGATCTTTTGTTTATGGATGCCCGCGGTGTGAAATGAATTGGGAATCTTGTGGGGATCATGGAGTTTGTATATGTGTTAGGGAAATGCCTGGGCCGCCAATCTAAGCCATGCATAATTCATGGTGGAAATTTGCAGCATAACCATAGTGGACATTTGACGATGCATCTCAAAATAAAAAGCTAAACAAATGGTAAATAAAAGAGATGTCGAGGTTTTCATTGTCTGCTTGTCCTGTCATTTTGATGTGGGCTTGTTCCATGTCATCGGGCACGGAGGTACCCCGTTGGTGGTTCTCGATGATACGCATATACTTACAATGACAAGAGCCTTGCTTGGGACTCTAAGTAAAGTAGCATGAGGTTTGGGTACTCGTATTCACGGGACACGAGGTTTTCAACTTATGGTTTGTCAAGCATATGCATCATAATTGTTCTCGCATTAACTTTAACCATTCAAGATGCTTATGATGGGGGCAATGAGAGCTCAAAGCCGGTAAGTACCATAATTTTTGAAGGTTATAAAACTTGCAATCACTACTTCCCTCAGCGAAGGGCCTTTCTTCTACTTTTATGTTGAGTCGCCACCTTCTATCTTTATGCACCATTAAGAGAGCATAGTTTTCATTCTTAGTATAATGTGCATTGTCCCAAAGTTTTCATTGATTGATTCATATTGTTGGTTTCACTTGTTCTCAAATTATTTGTATCTAGTCGCCCTCTTAAACTTGAAGGTGTCCTATGCATTTATGTTTTGCTCTCTTTGAAGGACAAGCTGAAAACCATTTGTATGTTTTTCCTTATGATTTGAACACACGTTTGACTTTCATTGTTTCATTTTCATGATCTTTTATTTGTGTTCATTTACATGTTTATAACATGGTTGCTAAGTTTCTATTGTCAAGATTATATCTTTCATGCCCATGTTTTAAGTTCTTATGATCCCAGCTCACAAATGCTTACATATATGATCAAGATTGTGTAGGTGCATGTCACCTCAAAAATTATTTCTTTTGTTATCACTTACCTACTCGAGGACGAGCAGGAGTTAAGCTTGGGGATGCTGATACGTCTCCAACGTATCCATAATTTTTGATGCTCCATGCTTGTTTTTACACCATTTTTCTAATGTTTCGTTACACTTCGTGGCACTTTTATGCATTTTCTGGAACTAACCTATTAACAAGTCGCCACAGTGTCAGTTCCCTGTTTTCTGCTATTTTTGTATTTTAGAAAATCTACACAGGAAATATTCTCAGAATTGGACGAAACAAGTTCCCGAAGTCTTATTTTTCCCGGAAGCTTCCAGAGATCCGAAGAGGAGACAGAGAGGGGCCACAGGCCACCCTCACACAAGGGCGGCGCGGCCCAGCCCCTGGCCACGCCCCCTATGTGTGAGGACGCCTCAGTCCACTTCTGACGCTGCCCCTTCATCTATAAAGACCCCCCGACGGGAAAAACCTAAGTACCCGATCAATTTTCTAGAAACATATCGCGATCCGCCGCCGTCGTCGACCCGAGATCGGGAGGGTCCAGAAGCTCTTCCCGGCACCCTGCCGGAGAGGGGAATCGCCACCGGAAGTCTTCTTCATTGCCATGCTTGCCTCCAGAGCGATGAGTGAGTAGTCTACCTTGGACTATGGGTCCATAGCAGTAGCTAGATGGTTGTCTCCTCCACCATGTGCTTCATGTTTAGATCTCATGAGCTGCCCTACATGATTGAGATCACCGTTATGTAATTCTACATGTTTGATTTGTTGGGATCCGATGAATATTGGTGTTATGATTGAGTTGCTATACTGAAATATATCTTATGTTATCTCTATGTTGTTTATGATCTTGCATGCTCTCCGTTGTTAGTAGCTATCTTGGCCGAGTAGTTGCTAGTGACTCCAAGAGGGGGTATTTATGCTCGATAGTGGGTTCATGCCTCTATTTAACCTGGGGGAGTGACAGAAACCTCTAAAGTTGTAGATATGCTATTGCTACTAGGGAGAAAACAACATTCATATGCTCAAGGGCATATGCTTTGTTTACATTACACACTTTGCTTAATGCAATTATCTGTTGTTCGCAACTTAATACTCATGGGGTGTTCGGACGATATCCCTGTGAGTGGATTATTAGTCATAGATGCAGTTGGATGGCAGTCTATGTATTTTGTTGTAATGCCCAGAGTAAATCGCATAGTGATCTTTTTGACATATCACGTTATCTTTATTCTATCAATTGCCCAACTGTAATTTGTTTACCCAGCATGTGTTATTTATCTTATGGAGAGACACCGCTAGTGAACTGTGGACCCCGGTCCTATTTCCATCATATTGCTATCACCTATTTAGTTTACTCGCACTGTTTACTTTACTTGCATACTTTCACTGTTTTCCACTCGATACGCTCATACCCTTTGTTTCAAGCAAACCGGTGAGATTGCCAACCTCATCGTAAGTTGGGAACAAAGTACTTGGTTGTGTGTGTGCAGGTTCCGCGTTGCAGCTAGCAAAGCAAAGCTTGGACGAGGCGCCCTATAAATTGTCCTGAGCTGTCGCAAGCTAGCAAGCATCACCTTCAGTCGTTTGTCTCTCCTCTCCAAGAATGATAAACCTTGGTTTCTTAACTGAGGGAAAATCTGCTACTATATTCATCACACCTTCCTCTTGGGGTTCCCAATGGGCTGGTTATTTACCACGCATCACGTATCTATAATTTTTGATACTCCATGCTTGTTTATGCACCATTTGCTTTGTGTTTTGTTACACTTCGTGGCATTTTTATGCATTTTCCGGAACTAACCTATTAACGAGATGCCACAGTGCTAGTTCCTGTTTTCTGCTGTTTTTGTGTTTCAGAAAAGCTACACGGGAAATATTCTTGGAATTGGACGAAACAAAAGCCGAAGTTCCTATTTTTTCCAACACGAGACGGAGTCCAAAGCAGAGACGGAGGGGGACCAGGGGCCAGCCACACCATAGGGTAGCGCAGCCAGCCCCTAGCCCGTGCCACCAGGTGGTGGGGCCACCTGGCCCACCTCCTGATGCCCGCCCTTCCGCCTATATATTCTCATCGGTGAGGAAATCCTAAAGACCCAATCAATTTTCCAGGAAACATACTGTAAGCTGTCGTCGTCGATGTGAGATCGGGAGGGTCCAAAAGCTCTTCCCGGCAACCTGCCGGAGAGGGGAATCACCATCGGAGGCCTTCTTCATCACCATGCCTGCCTCCGGAGTGATGTGTGAGTAGTCTTCCTTGGACTACGGGTCCATAGCAGTAGCTAGATGGATGTCTTCTCCTCCATGTGCTTCATGTTTAGATCTTGTGAGCTGCCTATCATGATCAAGATCATCGTTGTGTAATTCTACATGTTGTGTTTGTTGGGATCCGATGAATGTTGGTACTTTGTCAAGTTGATCTATTGATTTATTATATCTATGTTATCTCTATGTTGTTTATGATCTTGCGTGCTCTCCGTTGCTAGTAGATATCTTGGCCGAGTAGATGCTAGTGACTCCAAGAGGGAGTATTTATGCTCGATAGTGGGTTCATGCCTCTAGTAACTTGGGGGAGTGACAATAACCTCTAAAGTTGTCGATGTGCTGTTGCTACTAGGGAGAAAACAACAATCTTGTGTTCAAGGACATTCGTATTGTTTACATTACACACTTTGCTTAAGGCGATAATCTGTTGCTTGCAACTTAATACCCAACGGTTGCTCGGATGACATTCGACGGGTGGATTATTAGTCATAGATGCAGTTGGATTACGGTCTATGTATTATGTTGTAATGCCCAAGTGAATCTCATAGTAATCCTCATGACATTTGTATGCTTGATTTATTCTATCAATTGCCCAACTGTAATTTGTTTACCCAGCATGTTTTATCTTATGGAGAGACACCTCTAGTGAACTATGGACCCCGGTCCATTCTTTTACATTGTTATTACAGTTTACTATTTACTCGCATTATTTACATTCTCGCAAACTACTATCTTATACCACACGATATGTTTAATCCTTTGTTTACAGCAAACCGGTGAGATTGACAACCTCACTGTAAGTTGGGGCAAAGTACTTGGTTGTGTTGTGTGCAGGTTCCACGTTGCTGCTGGTGCAAAGCTACGCCCCAGACGAGACGCCATATATAAATTGTCTGGAGCTGTCGCGAAGCTAGCAAGCATCAACCTTCGGAAGTTGGTTCTTTCTCCTACTGGTTCGATAAACCTTGGTTTCATACTGAGGGAAGACTTGCTGCTGTGCTCATCATACCTTCCTCTTGGAGTTCCCAACTGGGCGGACATCTACACGCCATCAACTGCATCCAAGTTTCTTCGATCATCATGACTTCCTCTGGTTCTGCTGTGCTTTCTGTTCCTAGCTTGCCAGCCCCCGAGCCTATCGTCGGATGCTGACTTGGTTCCCCTAGAGTTGAACTTTTTCCTTTCTTTTATTGACCTCTCAATGATTTGCTCCCAAAAAACTCCTGGTGGTATAGGCAGGCATTGGGACCCGATTTTTGCTAGATTGTCGGCTTTCTCATTGTTGGCTCTGCTGACATGTGAAACTTCGCACCCATCGAAAGTTCCTTCTAGATAGTAATACAAATTCCTGTACGCCGTCATGTTGTCGCTAATGGCATCACATCGATTCATCACTTGCTGGACAACGAGATTCGAGACCCCGAATATTCTTAGTCGGGTTGCTCCACATGCTTTGGCCATCTTCATTCCATGAAGCAAGGCCTCATACTCGGCTTCATTGTTAGAAGCTTGTGGAAAACTCATCCTTAACACGTACTTTAGCTTATCCCCTTGTGGTGATATTAAGACTACACCTGCTCCTGTGCCTTGGACCCTTTTTGACCCGTCGAAGTACATTGTCCATACACTCGACAAGTTAGGTGGTCATGTGTTTTGTAGTTTGAGCCATTCTGCTGTGAAATCTAGTAGCACCTGAGATTTGATTGCTTTCCTTTTTTCGTACGTGATGTCCAAGGGAGATAGTTCAATTTCCCATAAGGAGACACGTCCTGTTGCTTCAGGGTTGTTCAATATATTTGATAGTGAGGCTTCGTTAACCACTATGATTGGATGCACCGTGAAATATTGCCGTAGTTTTCGTGCTATTGTGAACACATTGTATGCAAGCTTCTGGTAATGCGGGTACCTCTGCTTTGTTGGTGACAGGACTTCGCTAAGAAAATATACTAGCCGCTGGACTCCGTGCGCCTTTCCTTTTTCACTTCGCTCGACTAATAGTACCATGCTTACCACTTGATGTGTGGCTGCGATATATAGTAGTAGTGGCTCTCTTTCTTTCGGTGCGACCAACACTGGTGGTGTGGAAAGCACTTTTTCAGCTGCGGGAAGGCTGTATCTGCCTCTTCTGTCCACTCAAATTTGCTATCGGACTTTTTCATGAGTGCGTAAAAGGGGAGAGCTTTTTCTCCTAATCGTGCGACAAATCGACTTAATGCTGCCACGCGTCCTGCGAGTTTCTATACGTCGTGTAGCTTTGCCGGTTCCCCATTGTTAGTATTGCTTGGATTTTTTCTGGGTTTGCCTCTATTCCTCTTGCTGACACCAGGAATCCCAGAAGTTGCCATGCTGACATGCCAAAAGAGCATTTTGTTAGGTTAAGCTTGAGCTTGTACCTATTGAGGTTGTCGAAGGTTTCCAGCAGGTCGCTGATTAAAGACTCCTCCTTTCTTGTGGTGATGACCACGTCGTCGATGTACACTTGGATGTTGTGGCCTATTTGACTTCCAAGGCAATTTTCCATCATCCGTTGATAAGTTGGTCCTGTATTTTTTAGGCCGAAGGGCATGACTTGATAGCAAAAAACACCGTATAGTGTGATAAAAGATGTTTTTTCTTCGTCTTCTTTCTTCAACTTGATCTGGTTCTAGCCGGAGTACGCGTCCAGAAAGGAAAGCCTCATGCACCCCGCTGTTGAGTCGATTATCTGATCAATGCGAGGTAGCGGAAAGGGATCCTTAGGGTAATGCATGTTGAGAGACGTGTAGTCGACACATACTCTTTGTACGTCTGTATTTTTCTTGGGGACGATAACTGGGTGAGACACCCAAGTTGATGCTTTAATTCCTGTGATGAAGCCTGTGTTTTCTAGCCTGTGTAGCTCGGCTGCTATTACTTTTCTTTTGGGTTCATCGAACCATCGCAGAGGTTGCTTGACTGGCTTTGCTTTTGGATCCACATTTAGTGCGTGCTCAACGAGTTCCCTGGGAACCCCTGGCATGTCTGAAGGACACCAGGCGAAGGTTTCCCAGCGCTCACGGAGGAACTCGATGAATGCGCTTTCCTATGCGGGGTCCAAGTTTACCGCTATTGAAGTAGTTTTTTTGGGTCCGTAGGGTGAACTTGAATTGTCTTGGAGTCATGTATTGCGTCGAAAGCCTGGTCTGGCAGGGATCAACTGACGTCGGGTAGCACATTGTGATCGGTTTCGCCTTTGAGTCTTGCATATTCGGCTGTCATGCCGAAGGTTTGCGCCATCCTATTGAATTCCTTGTCACAGGTATTGGATACTTCGAAGCTTCCTTGTACTGTAATGGTCCCCTTGGGTCCCGGAATTTTCAGTGTTAAATATGCGTAGTGAGGAACTGCCATGAATTTTGCAAATGCTGGTCGCCCCAGGATTGCATGGTATTGTGAAGGCCAGTCCATCACTTCGAATTTCAGCTTCTCTCTACGGTAGTTGCCACTGTCACCAAAAAAACGTTGAGTTCAATTTTCCCGAGGGGGTGATTTGCGCTTCCTGGTACTATTCCATGAAAGAAGCAATCTGTTGGCTTTAACCATTCTAAGGAGATGCTCATTGCCTTTAGAGTCCTTGCGTATATCAAGTTTATGCCACTGCCTGCGTCCATGAATACTCGCCCAATGTCATATCCTCCTATTTGTGCCTTTAACACCATTGGCGCGTGCCCTGGCCTGGGTACTTTCCCTAGGTGGTCTGCTCTGCTGAACCTAATTGGCTGGTCGGACCACCTCAGGTATTCTGTGGTGGCTGGTGGTGATGATATTGCTAAGTTTACTTGCCTTGATATACTCTTCTGCTCTTTTTTGGACTCCGGGACAGGCTGGATCATTGCGGATATGGATATGTACACCTTTGACTCTAGATGTCTTGCATTATGTTGCACTTGATATCCTTGACTTGTGTTTGTACCTCCTCGATGTGCTCCTTGGTTTAACTCCAGAGCGTCTTGTAACCTTAGGAATGTTCTGCAGTCTTTCATCTGGTGATTGGAAACTCTCTTCCCATCTAAGTACGTGTAGTGGATGCGGCAGGGTCCATGGAGCATGTCTTCCACCGATGGGCCAGAGTACTTTGGCTTTTCTCTTTCACGATGGTTTTTGTCTTGGCACTCCCTGCTCCCGTCGCCTTCCTCGTTCCTTCTTTCATATCCCGCGGCTACTTGGTTGCGTCTTGTGCGGCTATCCTCATTGCGAGACCTGCGCATTTGCCTGTTTGCTCTGTCGACTTCTGGTGAACGTGCCCTTTTGTTGTTGTAAGCGTCTTCTCCATCGACGAATCTGCTTGCTATCTCTATTAATTCCGATACTATCTTAGGCCTTGTTCTCCCTAATTCTTCCACGAGATCCGAATGGCGAAGACCAGCTGAGAAAGCATCTACTGCTCGCTCGTCGGAGACGTCTTCCGCGGAGTTTTTTATTATACTCCATCGCTGTATGTATGAACGTAGGGTTTCGCCCTTCCTATGCAGGCAGGATTTGACTTCTTCTAGTGACGCTGGACGCTTGTATGTCGAACGAAAATTTCTTGTGAATTGACTGTCTAGTTCTCCCCAACTTCCGATGGAATCGTTGGGTAAAGTGCTTAACCAAGACTGTGCTGCGCCGGTGAGGTGTAATTGCAAACTTTGTATCGCTGTTGCTCTTGTTCCTCCGAGTATTTGTACTGCCTGAAGGTAGTCTGATAACCACAGTTTAGGTTCTTGCGACCCATCGTACTTTTGCTGATCATGTGGTAGTTTAAATCCTTTGGGTACTCGCGTTCTGCGAACCCTTCGGGTAAAGCATAGCGCGCCCATCTCTATTTCGTCGTCCTCGTAATTTTCTTCCTTCCACGCATAGCGTGCTTTGTTCACCCTTGTTTGTGCTATGATATTCCTTGCATCCTCCCTTCGTGCCCTGCGCTTTTCATCGCCCGATGAGTCACTTGTTTGGCTTTGCGAGGATTGGTACTTTATGCTTTTCTTTCCCTTATCCTCGTAACATGTCGACTTATTTTCTGGAAAATGTTTCCTTAGCCTGTCTTCTACTAACACAAGACTTTTTATTACTGCTTGATGCATATGCTCCTGTGGATCTCCGGGTTCTGGTTGTGTAGTTAGTAAATACGCCTGCGCTGCTACTAGTGCTGCTTCTGGTGTTTCTTGCGCAAAATCCTCCTCTTCGTCTGATGGCTGTGTGCTTGTGCTTCTTGCATGGTTCTCTTCCCTTGATCGATCTGTTTTCCTTCTATTATGCTTTGCCTCTCGATGTTTTTCTCTGCTGGAGTCTGATGCTTCGTTGTATTCGTTCCAGTATGCTCCACTTGATACACTATTGTTTTCTTGACTTCTTCTGAACTCATGTTTTTCCTCCCGCAGCTTCTTTTGGTGTTGATGCAGGGCATACTGATACCCCATTAGAAGTTCTCTTCTTGAGTTGGCGGGTACCTCTGTACCGCCATTGATAGCTGACATGATAATTCTCCACTCTCCGGTGGAGACGTGAATTTTCTCTTTCTCCTTTTTGCTGTTGCTCCTTGGTTTGTCGACTTGTGCGTGGGTTGCTGCATTGTCTGCATGGTCGTTTTCTTCTGCTGCTTCAGTGATGATGACGCATAGTTGGTGTATTTTGCTGGAGATGCCACCGCTTTGGGTGATGAAGTACTTTTGACTAGTATATGATTGATCCACTATTCCTCCTATGTCGAGATTTTCCATGGTTTCGCCAAGTTCTTCGATTTTTTGCTCCTGTATTTCCTGCTATTGTGAAGCTGACCAGCAAGTTTACCTCACTGGAAGAGCCCACCGATGATCCGGACACTGTGATTCTCTTGGTTTCGCTTGCCGACGGATCCGGTTTTGCTGGATCTAAAAGGAGAGTCGAACCTAAAGATCCGACGCGAAAGTACAGGCTTCCAATCGTTAGGTCCATCTCCTGGTTTCCGTCGATTCCTGGTTTGCTATTGGCTAAAAGTGAAAAAGTCATCGAATTCATGATTCCAACGCCCTAGGTCCCCACGGTCGGCGCCAATTGATGAGGGTTAACTCGACAAATGTCCAAGATGAAGGACTTAGGATCGGGGGAATAGGGCGTCGGATGAACCGATGGTAAAGGTCAGTCAAACAAAGCGTATGTTGAGAGTAAACGTTGTGGTGAACTTGGCTTAATCTCAATCTGTCCCTGGCCGGCCTCTCCTGACCCCTATATATAGGTGGCCAGGTCTCAAGGAACCGGTCGGGTTCAATACAAATTACAATGCTTGCATACGATACTGACTCGTATTTCGACTATAACTAAACTTGGGCCTAGCTTAACGGGCCTCAGGGGTACACAATTAATGGGCTCTATTAGCTATACCCTTGTCAACTATCTTGCATAAACTAATGTTGCTAATGAGAATTGTGTGAAGTTTTGTATGAAGGAAGTTTTCAAGTGTAGGGAAAGGAGAATGATGTGATGAGATGAAGGATGGACAAATGCTCAAGCTTGGGGATGCGCATGTCACCCCAAGAAATATCCAAGAAGTACAAGCATCAAAGCTTGGGGATGCCCAAGGCACCCCCTTCTTCATCAACAAAAATATCAGGTCATCTTTCAAGACACTATATTTTTATTGCTTCATATGCTATATGTTTTTCTTGGAGCGTCAGTTGTTTTTGTTTTTAGTTTAATTTTGTTTTGTTTGCTGTAATAAATGGTTGGATCACAGCATATTTGTGTTGGAGAGAGACACACTCCATTTTTATTGCCTAGAACACTCTAGTTTTCACTCTTATCGTTCTACGAGTGTTCTCTTTTGCTAGTACTGCGTTTAGCTTTTGTTTTTCACCTTTATTTTTGTTTAGAACTTGTTAGTTCTTTGTAGTTAGGTGTGTTTAGACCTCTGGTCTTTGTTGATTTTTATCCTTGAGAGTTGTTTCAAATAGGTTGATTGGTGTTGGAAAAGAGTAAAATGTTTCATGCTTATAGTGATGCAAAAGGGAGCTTGTTTAGACTGTGGCTTAGACTTTAGCATGTCATGCTAGATATTATTTTAATTATATGCTTAGTTGTTATTGTTGTAGCATGACTTGTCTCAAATGACTGAGAGTGCTTAATGTGCCTTTGAAAGAATCATGCATTATTTTTATCATACAGAAGCATAATATTGTGGTATTCTCCTTTAATGCTTTATTTGGGTTGACTTGGCGCATTCTTACACCATGTTATGACTATAAACCAGTTGCCTCAAGCCTCTATGATAATTTAATTTTTGACTTGTAGTATCACTTTATGCTTTGATTAATAATGTGTTGTCACTGTGCATGATTATGGCCGTTATTGCTCTCTTAGTTGGTCGCTCACAGTCTTTTGCTAGCCTTCACCTGTACTGAGTATGAGCTCTACTCGTGCATCCAACTCCCAAAAACCAAAGTTTGCCAATGTGACCACCATATCTACCTATTAGCATTTTTGCTATTCCAAGTATATTCATCATGCTTTTATCTATCTTCCAAATTTAAAAATTTGTTATGAGAAAATTAGTTAGTAAAGCTCCCACGAACTTGATGGCACATTTACTTTCTTGCACTTAATAAACTTGACCTTTGTGATTCTCTCATGAAGTTTATATGCTTGCAAATTATAAGTTGAGAATTAGCACATCCATGCTTTCATGGGGAACGTTTTCAACATTGCACTTATTCCTATTTAGTTGATATCATGCTCTTTTGTTTATGGATGCCTAGCGATGTGAAATAAGTTGGAAACTTGTGAGCTCATGAAGTTTGTATATGAGTTAGAGAAACGCCTGGGCCGCTAATCTAAACCATGCATCATTCATGGTGGAAATTTATAGCATAACCATAGTGGACATTCGATAACGCATCTCAAAATAAAAAGCTATACCCAATGGTAAATAAAAGAGATATGAGGTGTTTATTGTCTGTTTGTCTTGTCATTTTGATATGGGAAAGCTTCCATATCATCAGGCAGGAGGTACCCCGTTGGCGTTCTCGATGATACATGTATGCTTACAATGACAAGAACTTGCTTGGGACCTAAGTCGAGTAGCATGCGGTTTAGGTACTCGTATTCACGGGACATGAGATTTTCAACTTATGGTTTGTCAAGCATATAACTCATAATTGTTCTCTCATTAACCTTAACCACTCAGGATGCCAATGATAGGGGCAATGAGAGCTCAAAGCTAATAAGTACCATAATTTTTGGAAGGTTTATAAAACTTGCAATCACTACTTCCCTGTGCGAAGGGCCTTTCTTATACTTTTCTGTTGATTCTTCATCTTCTATCTTTATGCACCAATTAAGAGAGCATAGTTGTCATTCTGAGTATAATGTGCATAGTCTCAAAATTTATTATTGATTGATTCATGATTATGGTATTGCTTGTTCTCAAATTATTTGTATCTAGTCACCCTTTGAACTTTGAAGGTGTCATTTGCATTTATGTTTTGCTATTCCATGAGGGACAAGCTGAATACCACTTTGCTATGTTTTCTCTATGCTCAAAACAAACAAATAACTTTCAATGCATTATTATTCATGATCTTTTGTTTGTGTTGCTTTTCATGTTGTAACATGGTTGCTAAGTTCTATTGTTAGAATTATATCTTTTATGCCCATGTTTAGAGTACTTTGATCTCAGTTTGCAATGCTTTTACAATAACTTGATCAAGTTTGTATTGGCTGCATGTCACCTCAAAAATTATTTTTTGTTATCACTTACCTACTCGAGGACGAGCAGGAGTTAAGCTTGAGGATGCTTGATACGTTGCAAACGTATCTATAATTTTTGATGCTCCATGCTTGTTTAACACCAATTGCTTTATGTTTTGTTTACACTTCGTGGAATTTTTATGCATTTTCTGGAACTAACCTATTAACAAGATGTCACAGTGCCAGTTCCTGTTTTCTGCTATTTTTGTATTTCAGAAAAGTTACACAGGAAATATTCTCAAAATTGGACAAAACGAAAGCCAAACCTCCTGTTTTTCTCGACATGAAGACGGAGTCCAAAGCAGAGACGGAGGAGGGCCAGGGGCTGGCCACACCATAGGGTAGCGCGGGTCACCCCTGGCCTCGCCACTAGGTGGTGTGGCCCCCTGGATTCCATCTGACGTCGCCCTTCCACCTATAAATTCCCTTCGTCATGAAAACCCAAAATGAATCACCATACATCCATGAAAAGTTCCGCAGCGCCGCCGCCATCGAAGATGAAGTTCGGGGGACAGAAGTCTCTGTTTTTGGCACCCTTCCGGGACGGGGAATTGGCCCCGAAGCCGTCTCCATCGACTCCACCGCCATCTTCATCACTGTTTCTGACTCCCATGATGAGGAGGGAGTAGTTCTCCCCCGAGGCTGAGGGCTCTACTGGTAGCTATGTATTCATCTCTCTCTCCCATGATGTGATCTTTATGTGATCATGAGCTTTGTAATCTAGTTGAATTGGTAGATGTTACTCTTCATCTATTATGCTACTCAAGTGGTTTTATTAATGTAATCTCCGGAGACACCTTGTCCCACGATGTGAAGTTGACAGTGTGCGCATCATGTGTGGCTCTTAGGCTAAATTTTATAGTAATACTTAGCATGAGTTATGATTTGAGTTCGATGTCTCTATGAATTGTGGTGTTTGTCTGGAACCGTCTAGTGCACTCAAGGTGACAGTGTGGGGTAATCTAGATTGGGGAATGCAAACTTTAAGGAGAGCTTTCATAGCCCTACACATGATTAGTGTTCGTTATCCAACCATAGAGTAGTTCAGTGTAGCATAGTGAATAATGATATTTATATGATCAATTATGTTATCTTTGTTGAGAGTGTCCACTAGTGAAACTATAATCCCTAGGCCTTGTTTCTAAGCATTAAAACATCATTTACAACAAGTTCTGCTACATGTTTGCTTGCAGCTATTTTTATTTCAGATTGCAATTACCAGTCATAATCATCCATATTAATTGTATTTCACTATCTTTTCGCCGAACTAGTGCACCTATACATCTGACAAGTGTATTGAGTGTGTTGGGGACACAAGAGACTTCTTGTATCTTAATTGCACGGTTGCTTGAGAGGGATACCTTTGACCTTTTCCTCCCTGAGTTCGATAAACCTTGGGTGATCCACTTAAGGGAAACTTGCTGCTGTTCTGCAAACCTCTGCACTTGGAGGCCCAACACTGTCTACAAGAATAGAAGCGTGCGTAGACATCAGCGGCTTCCAGCTGATAGGGTTGAGTCAAAGGTTGTGCTTATTAGGCGAGAGTAGAACTTGGTGAGCCACACTCTTGCCAACATGGGACGCTTGGATTCCGGGTCCGCATGAAATACCTAGACTCTGTAATTTGGATTGTAACCCTGGTGGTTAAGTAATATATTTCCAATTCGAAAAAAATGCCTCTAGAATAAACCTTGTGACGCATTGTACATTATAATCTTGAAACTTGACCATTTGACCACTACTTCTTACTTCAGAAACACAAATTACAAAATGGAATTGACGGAGATATACAATAGAATTTTTTTGTCCGGAAGTGTGAAAAGAGAGCAGAGGAAAGGGGTGCAGGGGCCGGTCATTCTTATCCCCTACTTTCTCTCTCCTGCTATAGTACCAGATCGCCTCCTCTCTCACGCTGGCCCGATCCGACGCTCCTCTCGCCGGTGATGCCGGTCGAGCGGGGCTGAGGAGAGGCGCTGGGGCTCATAGTGTATATACTAGGTCTTGTAGTTCGGCCTTTGCCGATGTGTGACTTCATGCCACAATGAATCCGTTGGGATCTCCCGACCAGATCTGGCGACTGCTGGTCCTTCTCTCCGTCGTTCTCCTAGGAATGATGGGTATGGAGCATGCCAACTACTCCATCAATAAGGTCTCGACTAGGTGCTGCGGTTGCCGGTGGTGGCTGCTCTCTTCCTCGGCCGGCCGTGGTAGCATGGAAGGAAGACTCGGCGGTGTCTGGCCGCCTCAACCCTGCCGCCTGGTGGTTCCCTCTCCTCTGGCGCTCCCGCACGGTACTAGAGGGTCGCTCAGGCTGGTCTTCAACAAGCTCCTCTGGTGGGGGTTCGTTGTTGAGGCCATCTTGGACGGCGGCCCTTCAAATAAGTGTGTGGTGGCCGTCTCTTTGTCTACAAGTCCGATGAGGCTCTTCTCCTTCCGGCTGGCCGGGGTGGCGAGGGGAAGGAGGATTCTCGTCTGGTGCTCTGCGGATCTGATCGACGGCGCAGTCAACGCCCCATCGGAAGCTCTTGGGTGCTCCTCTTCCTCTTGGCCGGCCTCGGTGGCAAGGTAGAGGATGACGATTTCCTAGAGCTGCTGATTCGCCGGTGTTGGTGGCTCGGTGAGAATTAGGTTTTTTGTCTAACCCTGGTGGATTTAAATCGATGGCGTCTTGCCGCTTCTTCTGGCCATCAGTTAGGCCCCAACATGATCATTTTTGAGCTCGTCCTCATGGACGCCTTCATCGCCTCCATGATACTCTACCGACAAGGCGGCGAAACATCAACCTCCATGACGGAGGCGATCCCCTGGCACTGTTGCGGGTGCTCGAGCTCTTTCCGATGCGAAGTGATTCGTTCCCCGCATTGGAATGAGGGACCGCGGTGGTTGTCAGTCATCAGAAGGGCGCTCCCGAGCAGAAGGCCCCCTGCTCCTCGGCAGCACTGCCTCGAGGACGCCACCAAAGGGTGATAGAGACGCCAAGGGACTTGATTGCAATTCTATGTTTAGTTCCAGGGTGGTTTTTGTAAAAGTCTGGCCTTATCTTTGGATAGGAGATCTCCTAGGACTAGATTAGAAAAGGCCACTCTTAACTTTGTACCTGTCACCAATGATGAATGAATTCTCGGGGTCTTTCCAGACCCCGACCCCGTTCAAAGAAGAAGAAGAAGAGAGCAGAGGAGAGAAGCGGTGTTGGGCGACGTCCATCACGTGAAAAGCTGTTTACCTTTTGGGTGGATGAAAAAGTGAGAGGAAGACCTAGGAACCTTTGTTGGATCATGGATCGTGGTGGTGTTCTCAGCAAATGACGGCCGATAGGCAAGGCTTTTCCTCGTAGCCCGATTTTGCTAAATTGTTTTTCTAATTTGGTGCACAATATAGGTATGAAATGACACAATAATCTTTTTCCTGCCAATGAAGTATCATTCTTTATTATACTTCGTCCGTCCCAATGCATGTGAATCCCTTGTTTTAGGTGTTTAAATTTTAACCATTGATTTGATGAACTATACATTTGTCAATTGTTATAAAATTATATCATTGGAAACTTTAATATAATATGAATATAATGGTATAACATGCATAACATATCATCCATATTTTATTGATCAAACCAATGATGAAACAGAGATCTCGAAAAGTGTGAGGTGCTACCATATGTACCTATCACATTTCTTTCTTTTTAAGGGTTAGAAAATCTTTGCAATCTCTTATAATTGAAATAGACTAGATTTCATAAACCGGTTACATTTGGGCTTCAATTTCTTGATCTAGGCTTTAGCAAAAGAAAATGGACATTTTCGCACCAAACAAGTTTGCCAAAGATTTCATTCCATAATTACACTAGATACCATCATACCACGTGAAATACATGTTATTTCTTAAATGTAGTGGTTGCCTTTTTTCTCCAAACACTATCAATTTACACGTAGACCCGTGAGAGGCTGTGTGCTTGGAAAAGGAAGGGAACTCGCATAGCTAAAAGAAGTCAAATACACAACCTTGGGCTCCACCTCAATGCCAATCAGACAAGTCTTCATTGTGCCTTGTCAAATAACACTTCTTATTATTTAGAGTACAATTTTTTTTTGTTTCTATTCGTACTTTGTTGTGCTGATATACATATATTTAGAATTAATGGCAAAACAAATCATCGTCCTGGACATCACTGCAAGAAAGCAACCCGAAGCAAATTGCACAATCTTATATATACATTTGTAGTCTGATCCTAGCTACTTGCCAGACTCATTTCAATCTTTTTTCTTTTTCTCCAAACACGATTGATTTACACGCAGACTCAAGTCAAACACACAACCATGGGCTCCGCATGAATGTCAATCAGACAAGTCTGCATTGTGCCTCGTGAAATACTCCCTCCGTCCCAATATATAGGGCGTATAAGGAAACCATCACGAAAATTAGCCTTACAATATACTAACCTTTTGTGTCTATTCGTACTTTGTTGTGCCAATATATTTTTCTAGAATCAACGGCGAAACAAATCATGGTCTTAGACATCACTGCGAGAAGGCAACCCGAAGCAAATTGTACAATCTGCCTGGACAGCCTGACGCCCGTGGAGGCCGTGGGGTGCACGTAAGGGCTGGAGCCCCCAGACGGCCGCGGCCGTGCGCGTGTCGCCCCCACCACCGTGCGTTTCCAAGCTATGCCCACGCTTTTGTTGCTACACGTCCCCAGGAAATGGCCACAGCGGACGATCACTGTCTCCAATCTCCAATATATTTACGCCAAAAGGACCCGAACCCAGGCCTCCCAAACTCCACCTTTTTCCGGCCGTGTGCTCCAGCCATCCCACACACTCCACAGTAGACGCCAGAAGCCAGTCGCCTTGGCCATTCTAGTTCTTCGTCGTCTTCTACCTCTCGTCCTTGACCTCCACTTCCCTCTGTCTCGGCATGGGGAGGGCGCCGTGCTGCGAGAAGGTGGGGCTGAAGCGGGGGAGGTGGACGAGGGAGGAGGACGCCATCTTGGCCAGATATATCAGGGAGCACGGGGAAGGGGCGTGGAGATCGCTCCCAAAGAATGCCGGTACGGTACTCTAGAGACAGCAAAGAAATACCTTGGATTTTGAGGTTAAAGCCCTCCTGATTTCTGATTTATGTGGAATCTTGATATAGGGCTGCTGAGATGCGGGAAGAGCTGCAGGCTGAGATGGATCAACTACCTTCGAGCGGATCTGAAGCGGGGCAACATCTCCGAGGAGGAGGAGGAGATGATCATCAAGCTCCACGCCACCCTTGGCAACAGGTAAATACTTCGATGGCTGCTCCATTTTTTCCATGATCCAAGCCATCGAGTCTGCTTGCTACAGCATACTGTTTTGTCGGATTAGCCCTGCCATTTCGAAATCAGTTGCCCCACAAGAAATTTCGGGAGAGAATGCCTAGGTAGTATTAGTAAATACAGTAGTACTAAGTTTTATGTTTAAGATGAAACCCGTGGAAGCAAACAATGGTGTGTCTCTTGCGGAGAAACGAGTTCCGCAAGTTAATTATAGGGGAAACGGAAGCTTGTGTTCCGTGTCAAACAGAACAAAGCCTTCTGTTTTAAGAGGTTCTTCTCTGTTGAAACGTATCAGAAACTGAATAAAACAAAACGCTGCAGAACAAGGCAGCCCTTTTTTGTGTGTTTTAGCTAGGTTCTTTACCTGCTGAAAATACAGATACCGTATCGTGTTAATAATTTCCATGCCAAGCAGAAAACCCGGCCCAGCTATGTCCATAGTATCTCTGTGTGTTGTCGTCTTGCTTATATTGATCCGGCTTATATTTTATTTTATCATCCCTCGTTGCTCTCGTGGGGCACACAGCGTGATGCACGCCGCAACGCACAGTGGGCACTGCGCACCAGAGAGCCAGAGCATTGCCACTTGCTCGCTCCATTTATTTCTCTGATGCTGGCGGTTCGGCCTTGAAGAGCATCTCTCGCAGATGTCGTAAAAATGAAAAAAAACCCTTTAAATAACTAAATTTTACAGTTTTATTTAGAAAATATGTTTATTTTAAAATTTCTTAAATTAGGCTGTCACGGAAAAGATTTTAAGGGACACATAAAATCAAAGACTGAGACTTTCATATGAGCAGTTTCGGGAATAAATTTTAATGTGCTATGTAAGCTTGTCAACGCTTCGCGGGATAGAAGTAATTGAAATCCGGCCAAATTCTGCCATGACATTTCAATTTTAGTTAAATTTATATGAAACTTTGACGAGCCGACAAAATTGGGAGGTGAGTTCTTTGTGTTGCGGGACGGCGCCGGAACACGCGAGGATCCCCATGTCGGTGGTGGCGGAGCTAGAGGGCACGCTGCATGCTTGGCCTAACCTCCTCCTCCCGGGGCGCCAGCTCGTGGCGGCGGGGTGGGTGGTGCTGGCGGGCGGGATTGGTGGCAAACGTTGCACACGGGATTTGAGCGGATGTTGAAGAAGAGGAGGAAACAATTTGTAGGCACTATGTAAAGATTTCACCTTAGTTTGATTTTAAAGATATCTGTCCGATCGGAACCCACGATCAGCCCTTTTAACAAGTTTACCGCGATGTATTTTAAGAACCGTCATTTTAAGAGCTTCGCTGGAGATGTTCTTATCATCACCTCTCGATCTTACAATCCGTTGACAGTGAGGTGTATCCGGCCAATTACGTATTTAATTTCTTCCCTTCCCGGTCCCGTACGTACGTGTGCTTTCAAAACGATTGCCCTCGGTCTCTGACATGTGCAGCGAGTCGTGGACACGGATCCGTATCCCCTTGTCGCCACTGCATTCAAGCGAACGTGGACACGGCGCCGTGGCCTCGTCTCCTACTTGCGCGAGCTGCGTGTTCCGCGTGTGGCCGGAGATTCCATGGTCATACTTTCGCACGTGAGGTGTATTCTGTCCTCTCTTTCTCTCGTGGTAACAAGACATACACGTCGCTACCGTGCGTACGCCTGATTTGTTCTCTAGCGGCGCCTCACGCTAACTAAGAATTTAGTTTAGTCAAATTTACAATATCATATGAGGCGGCGAATGTCATGGCGGCTAAGGTCTAAAGACTAGTAATGGTGTATTATGTCTTTGAGACGATAAGAAATTCGTTGTTTGATGATTCGTGATTCGTAGCAGCGATTCGTTTGGTGGTTCATGACTACTAGCAGCTTGGCTGTCCTGATCTGATCACGGCTAATTAGGAGTACAAGCAATTCTGCCAATGCAAACAGTGAGACACCGTTCGCGTCGGTCGGGCACATGCATATGCGTTCATCCGCGAGCGACAGAGAGAGAGAGAAGCTCTCATCAATGTCGCAGCGAGGTCCTAGTACGGTGGTTGTGTCCCGGCAAGCGTATTGAATCGGCATGTGGCCGCCTGCAATGCTCTAGATTCCAGCCATGCAATGCACTGCACTGACCGACGCATACCTCCATGCCATGGCTGCCATAACCTGTAAAAGCTGCAGCTCATCGTGGTTGATTCCCTCTGTAACTTAATCTTCTGTTTGGTTCGCTTCAGGTGGTCCCTGATCGCCGGCCACTTGCCCGGCCGGACGGACAACGAGATCAAGAACCACTGGAACTCGCACCTCAGCAGGAGGGCGCGCGAGGGCGGCGACCAGGACGGCGTCGTCGTCGACATCGACCTCAGCAAGCTGCCCGGAGGCGGCAAGCGCAGGGGCGGCCGGCCCAGCGCCACCAAGGCCAAGAGCAAGGCGAAAGGTAAACGGAGAACCGGGAAAGCTAAGAGCAAGGCTGCAGAAATGGCGCGTGATCCCAAGGAGGACGACAGTAGAGAAATGGGCGAGGAGCAAGCGCGTGCCAGCTCTAGCGGTGTGACATCCGATGGGCTCGAGGAGGGGGCCCTGGGCCTGTGCCAGGAGATGGTCAGCGGGCTCAAGGACCAGTCCAGCCCAAATCCGGAACTTGCGCAAATCAATGCCGTCGACAGTGAGCCGCCCATGGCCGTGGACCATGAGGAGCTAGGTCGCAAAGTTATGGAGCTGGACCACCACGAGTGTTGCAAGGAAGAGCTCGGCGACAAGGCTATAGAGTTGGGCTGCCCTGTACGTTGCGACGAGGACGACGGTGGGCTGCCGGAGGCTGCGGGCCAGGCGGTTCTGGGGGAGAAAGACATGGAGTGGGACCTGGCGGGGCTGGACGACAGCTTGGCCGGCGATGATCTCTGGAGCTCGCTCGTGTGGGACTACGATGATATGGTGGCTCCCACCGGAGGCCAGGAGGAGGAGTCCGTGCTGTCGGACATGTTCTTTTTCGACAACATTTAGGCCGAGCATCGACTCTCTCTCTCTGTGTATCCTCAGTACCTCTTGGCCTTTTAGCCATGTTTTTTTTTTTGGTTTTGATATGAGTAGATTTTGATGTGTTTGGTGAGTGAGCTGGTTGAGTACTCCGGTGGCGTTTGGTTTTTGTTGGTCTCGGTGGCAATGTGTGGGGTTAAGGAGGAAAACGAGGGAGTTGTAGAAAAATAAGTGGAATTGCTCGTTTTGTTCAACGTTTTCAAATTGCTGGCATGCTTGGTGTGAAATTGCTCCTTTTATTCAACTTACAATTACATTGTTTACATTGTTTGATACAATGACCAAACAAAATCCAACTTTAGGTATGAGTTTTTAAGGGCCGAATCAAACGCTCAAAGCTGAATTGTAGAGTATTTTGCAAATTGCTTGGAGACATTGAACTGCAAACTAAGTTTTTTTTTTGGAAAAGGGGACTTAGCTGCAGCCTCTGCATCGATGGATACAAATGAATTTGTATTACCTTATTTTGAAGTAATGATATTACAATAAATTACATCATAGGTTGCACTTTTTTAATAAAAGAAATATATTAATATCACGAAGATACCAATTACACTCAACACAATACCCTAATAATAGTATGAATACATACACCTAAAAAAAGAAGAAACTAAAAAATAAAAGTCCCACTACAATGTTTCAGTCTTTATAGCAGCACAAACACCACCAAGACAGCCCCTGAGATCGATCTTTGCACGGTCCGATGGTCGAAGGAAGTAAGTCGCTGCTCAAGAGCTTTGAAGATTACTCCGTTTCAACCGGTGTGTCGGTCTAGGGATGAGGCGGCACATCTATTAGCAAAAGGAGGCCGCAAGAATATAAGTTGTAATGCGTGGATTAGTGTGCCACCATGTGTGATCAGGAACTACATTGTACTGGATCCAGGCCTGATTTGATATATTCACAGCGTTTTATCTAAAATAAAATAAGTACCCAATCTGATTTTCTGTCCACTCATCATACGCGTTTTTTTCATGCAACGCGTATAAGCGATATCCGTGTCTCGATCTGATTTACTGTGCACTCATATACGTAGAATAAATCATTGATTAACCTAACAAATTTCTATTTAAACCATTACATTTTACAGTTTAATAGATACAATATATGTAGCATTTTCCGTAGATTAGCTAGAATGTACCTGGCTAACGAATCATGATGGTGCGGTGTTGATGATGTAAATAACCGACCAGTTGGGAACTCCAAGAGAAGGTATGATGAGCACAGCAGCAAGTCTTCCCTTAGTTATGAAACCAAAGTTATCAATCCAGTAGGAGAAAGCCAAACTTAAGAAGGTGATGCTTGCTAGCTTAGTGGCACTCCAACGGCGCCAGACAATTTGTTGGTGTGTCTTCACCTAGCAATAACGCGAAACCTGCACACAACACAAACAAATACTTTGTCCCCAACTTACGATGAGGATGTCAATCTCACCGATTTGCTGTAAACAAAGATATGAGCGTATCGAGTGGTAAAAGGGATGATAGTTTGCAAGTAGAGTAAATAGTGCGAGTGAAGTAAAACGGTGTAACAATGTAAAAAAAATTGGACCGGGGTCCACAGTTCACTAGTGGTGTCTCTCCATAAGATAAAAAAAAACATGCTGGGTAAACAAATTACAGTTGGACAATTGATAGAGTAAAGATAACTTACATACATCATGAGGATCACTATGAGGCTTACTCTGGGCATTACGACAAAATACATAGACCGTAATCCAACTGCATCTATGACTAAAAATCCACTCGCGGGGAT
Source organism: Dactylis glomerata (assembly GCA_007115705.1). Classification (NCBI taxonomy): domain Eukaryota; kingdom Viridiplantae; phylum Streptophyta; class Magnoliopsida; order Poales; family Poaceae; genus Dactylis; species Dactylis glomerata. The sequence continues at coordinate 907,249 of QXEO01001474.1, forward strand.
ATCATCCGAACACCCTTTGAGTATTAAGTTGCGAACAACAGATAATCGCATCAAGCAAAGTGCGTAATGTAAACAAAGCAAATATCCTTAGACACAAGAATGTTATTTTTTCCCTAGCGGCAATAGCACATCTACAACCTTAGAGGGAACTGTCACTCCCCCAGATTAAATAGAGGCATGAACCCAACTATCAAGCATAAATACTCCCTCTTGGAGTTACTAGCATCTACTCGGTCAAGATAGCTACTAGCAACAGAAAGCATGCAAGATCATAAACAACATAGAGATAACATAAGATAATATTCAGCACATCAACTTGACATAGTACCAATACTCATCGGATCCCAACAAACACAACATGTATGATTACATAAAGATGATCTTGATCATGTAGGGCAGCTCACAAGATCTAAACATGAAGCACATGGTGGAGAAGACAACCATCTAGCTACTGCTATGGACCCGTAGTCCAAGGTAGACTACTCACACATCAATCCGGAGGTGACCATGGTGGTGTAGAAGGCATCCGGCAGGGATTCCCCTCTCCGACAGGGTGCCGGGAAGAGCTCCTGGATCCTCCCGATTTCGATTCGACGACGGCGGCGGCTTGCAGTATGTTTCTGGGAAAAGCGATCCGTCCCTTATGTTTTTCCTGTCGAGGGGTCTTTATAGGCGAAGGGGCGTCGTCAGGAGGTGGACCCTGTGGTGTGGCCAGCCTCTGGCCCCCCTCTGTCTCATCTTTGGTCTTCGCGAAGCTTCGGTAAAAATAGGAGGTTCGGCTTTTGTTTCGTCCAATTCTGAGAATACTTCCTGTGTAACTTTTCTGAAACACAAAAACAGTAGAAAACAGGGACTGACACTGTGGCATCTTGTTAATAGGTTAGTTCCAGAAAATGCATAAAAACGCCACGAAGTGTAACAAAACACTAAGCAAATGGTGAAAGAACAAGCATGGAGCATCAAAAATTATAGATACGTTTGAGACGTATCAAGCATCCCCAAGCTTAACTCCTGCTCGTCCTCGAGTAGGTAAGTGATACAAAAGAATAATTTTTTAGGTGACATGCACCATCACAATCTTGATCATCAAAGTAAGCATTGAGTGCAAGGATCAAAAGAACTTAAAACATGGGCATGAAAGACATAATCTTGATAGAAGAAACTTAGCAACCATGTTATAACATGAAAAGAAACACAAACGAAAGATCATGAATAATGAAACAATGAAAGTCAAACGTGTGTTCAAATTATATGGAAAACATAGCAAATGGTTTTCAGCTTGTCCTTCATGGAATAGCAAAACATAAATGCATAGGACACCTTCAAGTTTAAGAGGGCAACTAGATACAAATAATTTAAGAGCAAGTGAAACCATAGTCATGAATCAATCAATGATAACTTTGGGACAATGCACATTAAACTCAGAATGACAACTATGCTCTCTTAGACGGTGCATAAAGGTAGAAGGTGGTGACTCAACATAAAAGTAAAAGAAAGACCCTTCGCAGAGGGAAGCAGTGATTGCAAGTTTTATAAACCTTCAAAAATTATGGTACTTACTAGCTTTGAGCTCTCATTGCCCCCATCATAGGCATCTTGAATGGTTAAAGTAAATGCAAGAACGTTTATGAGTATATGCTTGACAAATCATAAGTTGAAACCTCGTGTCCCGTGAAGTACGAATACCCAAACCTCATGCTACTCGACTTAGAGTCCCAAGCAAGCTCTTGTCATTGTAAGTATACACGTATCATCGAGAACCGCCAACGGGGTACCTCCGTGCCTGATGATATGGAACAAGCCCACATCAAAATGACAGGACAAACAGACAATGAACACCTCGGTATCTCTTTTATTTACCATTGGTATAGCTTTTTATTTTGAGATGCGTCGTCGAATGTCCACTATGGACATGTTGTAAATTTCCGCCATGAATTATGCATGACTTAGATTGGCGGCCCAGGCGTTTCTCTAACACGTATATAAACTCCATGATCCTGCAAGATTCCCAACTTATTTCACATCGCGAGTATCCATAAACAAAAGATCAGGATATCAACTCAAATAAGAAGTGCAATGTTGAAAGCTTACCCCATGACGGCATGGTTTGGATAATTTCCAACTTACAACTTGCAAGCATAACGTCAACACAAAAGAACCACAATGTCAAAATTATTAAAAACGAGAAAAGTAAAGTGTGTCATCAGGTTCGTGAGAGCTTTACTGACTAATTTTCGCATAACACCGATAAGAGTTTAATTCGAAGGATAGATAAAAGCAAGTCAAATGTACTTTGGAATAGCAAATTGCTAATAGATATGTATGGTGGACACATTGGCATAACTTGGGTTTTGGGAGTTGGATGCACGAGTAGAGCTCATACTCAGTACAAAACGAGGGCTAGCAAAAGACTGGGAGCGACCAACTAAGAGAGCAATAACGGCCATAATCATGCAAAGCGACAAAACATCATTAAGAGAAGCATAAGATGGCATCAAAAGTCAAAAACTAAATGATCATAGAGGCTTATGGCGACCTTGTATGAGTCAAACATGTTGTAAGCATGTGCCAAGTCAACCCAAATAAAGCATCAAGGAGAAAACCAAATTAATACTTCCAAATAATAAAAACAATGCAAGTTTTTTTCAAAGGCTCATTAAGCAATGTCAGTCATTTGAGACAAGTCATGCTACAGAAAAAATCACTAAGCATACTATCAAAACGACATCAAGCATGGCATGAAAAAGTCTAAGCCGCAGTCTAAACAAGCTCCTTTTTGTACCACTTTTTGCATGAAACTTTTTCTCTTTTCCAACACCATTCAAACCTTTTTGAAACAACTTTTTTGATGAATACCAACATAGACCAGAGGACCAAATACACCTTGATGCAAAGGTAAAAAAAGATCTGAAAAAAAATCAAGGCGAAAAACAAAAGCTAAACATAGTAGCAGAAAAAGAGAACACTCGTTGAACGAAAAGAGTGAAAAACAGAGTGTTCTTGGCAAATGAAAATGAATACATCTCCTCCAAAAGAAATTTGTTGGGGTCCAACCATTTATTGCAGCAAATAAAAGAAAATAAACTAAAAGCAAAAGTAAAGACACTCCAAGAAAAACGCATAGTGCATGAAGCAATAAAAATATAGTGTTTTGAAAGGTGACCTGATTTTTGCCGATGAAGAAGGGGTGCCTCGGGGGCATCCCAAGCTTTGATGCTTGTACCTCTTGGATATTTCTTGGGGTGCGTGGGCATCCCCAAGCTTGAGCTTTTGTACATTCTTCATCTCATCTCATCATTCTCCAATCCCTACACTTGAAAACTTCCTTCATACAAAACTTCACACAATTCTATTAGCAACGTTAGCATAAACATAATAATGAATCAACCCTTTTTTGGTTCAGATTTTAACTCAAAACCACCACATATAAAACATATACTTCTGTAGCAACTTCCCCAAAAGTTCCGTGATCAAAAGAACTAAAAAAGAAAGCGATCGAGAGGCAAACACAAATAGTGGCAGAAATTTGTCAAAACAGAACAGCTGTGAAAGGTCGATTTTTTCGAGGACCTTCTGTTGCTCAAATAAAAAAGTATAAAACTAATGAGAGTTTGGATATAACCTGGGGAATATGCACAAGAAATTGCAGGTCAAAAAGATATTCTGAGAATTTTCACGAATTTTTATGGTGCAGCACCAAAATCTGTTTCAGGACAGCAACTTCCCCAAATCTTACCTCACTCAAATTAGAGGTTTCTCTTGGCACAACAACAAAATAAAAATGATAAGGAGCGGTTATTACAGTAGTAATAACTTCCAAGACTCAAATAAAAGAAAAAGAACTGAAAATAAAACAATGGATTATCTCCCAAGAGTGCTTTTTTTAACGCCTTTGAGCTAGGCGCAGAAAGTGCGAATCAAGTAATATCAAATGATGAAGCATCAAGTTCATAATTTGCTCTAAGAATAGAGTCAAAAAGTAATTTCTTCTGCCTTCTAGGGAAGTGTTACATACCTTTGTTGAGTGGGAATTTATATTTGATGGTGCCTTCCTTCATATCAATGATGGCACCTACAGTTCGAAGAAAATGTCTTCCCAAAATAATAGGACATGAAGCATTGCATTCAACATCCATGACAAGAAAATCAACAGGAACAAGGTTATTGTTAACCATAATAAGAACATCATTAATACTTCCCAAAGGTTTCTTCTTAGCAACATCGGCAATAGGAACATCATAATAACACTTTTCAAGCGGTGGTAAACCAAGCATATCATAAATCTTTCTAGGCATAACAAAAATACTAGCACCTAGATCACATAAAGCATGGCAATCAAAACCATTAACATGCATATCAATAATGGGCTCCCAACCATCTTCTAACTTCTTGGGAATAGAAGCTTTTTGCTTCAACTTTTCCTCCCTAATTTTCATGAGAGCATTTGTAATATGATTTGTAAAAGCAATATTCAAGGAACTAGCATTAGGACTCAAAGCAAGCTTTTGAAAGAACAAAATAACTTCAGATATATTGCAGCCATCAACAACAAAATCATTAAAAGAAATAGAGCTTTCATCTCCTACAATCCGAAAAAATTTAGCACTCTTTTGAGAAAAAGTTTTTGCAGTTTTGGGCTTTTTAACACAAGGAGTAGGAGTTTTCTCTATACCAATCAAAGTAAGAGGATTGCTAGCATTTGGAACAACATCATTAGAGGTAGTAATAGTACATACCTTCATTTTCCTAGCCATCTCATCTTCTCTTTCCCACCTGGCATGCAGTTCTGCTAACATCCTAACATTTTCATCAATCTTAACTTGAATAGCATTAGTAGCAGCAAAAGGATCAGGTTTAGCAGACATTCTATTAATCAAGGAGGATTGCGCACCAAACAAAGATGAAATATCGGTTTCAGCTTTAGCAACCTTGACCTGCAAGTCAGGAATAGCCCTGCTCAAATTATCAAGTTGATGACTAATAGTCCTCAACAAAGCAGATTGCTCCTCCATGGTCTTGGTAAACACTTTATTCTGCTCATATCGCATCTGCATAAAATTCTTAGTAGCCCTTTCAACTTCTAAAATCCTTTCTTCACTAGGCATTTTAGGTCTACCAAGATAGCTATTATTACCATTAGAAGGAAACGGTCTATAATTGTTGCTAGCAAAATTGTTCCTATAAGCATTGTTGTTGAAATTATTGTTTCTAATGAAGTTTACATCAACATGCTCTTCTTGAGCAACCAAAGAGGCCAAAGGAACGTTATTAGGATCAACATGAGCTCTATCATTAGAAAGCATAAGCATAATAGCATCAATCTTATCACTCAAGGAAGAGGTTTCCTCAACAGAATTTACCTTCTTACCTTGTGGAGCTCTCTCGGTGTGCCACTCAGAATAATTTACCATCATGTTGTCAAGAAGCTTTGTTGCGGTGCCCAAGGTAAGGGATATAAAAGTGCCTCCAGTAGCTGAATCCAATAGATTTCTTGAAGAAAAATTTAGTCCTGCATAAAAAGTTTGGACAATCATCCAAGTAGTCAGTCCATGAGTAGGGCAATTCTTTATCATAGATTTTATTCTTTCCCAAGCTTGAGCAACATGTTCATTATCAAACTGTCTAAACTTCATGATATCACTACGCAAAGCTATAATCTTAGCAGGAGGATAGTATTTTCCAATAAAAACATCCTTACACTTATCCCAAGAATCAATACTATTTCTAGGCAAAGATAGCAACCAATCCTTAGCTTTTCCTCTTAAAGACAAAGGAAACAACTTAAGCTTAATAATATTAACATCTACATCCTTATAATTTTGCATCTCACATAGCTCAACAAAGTTGTTGAGATGAGCTGCAGCATCATCAGAACTGGCATCAGAAAATTGCTCTTTCATAACAAGGTTTATCAAAGCAGGTTTGATCTCATAAAAATTTGCCTCAGGAGCAGGTGGCGCAATAGGAGTGCAGATAAAATCATTGTTTTTGGTGCTAGAAAAGTCACACAACTTGGTGTTTTCAGGAGTACCCATTCTAACAAGACTAAAAGCAAGTAAATAAAAGCAACTATAAAGGAAGCTAATTTTTTGTGTTTTTGATAAAAACTATGCAAGCAAAAATAAAGTAAAGGAAAACAATAAACAAAGTAAAAGATTGTGCGTGCGACACTCCCCTTGCAGAAGACTTCTTCCTCCCCGGCAACGGCGCCAGAAAACTTGCTTGATGGTGCGGTGTTGATGATGTAAATAACTGACCAGTTGGGAACCCCAAGAGAAGGTATGATGAGCACAACATCAAGTCTTCCCTCAGTTATGAAACCAAGGTTATCAATCCAGTAGGAAAAAGCCAAACTTAAGAAGGTGATGCTTGCTAGCTTAGTGACACTCCAACGGCGCCAGACAACTTGTTGGTGTGTCTTCACCTAGCAGCAACGCAAAACCTGCACACAACACAAACAAATACTTTGTCCCCAACTTACGATAAGGTTATCAATCTCACTGGTTTGCCGAAACAAAGGTATGAGCGTATTGAGTGGTAAAAGGATGATAGTTTGCAAGTAAAGTAAACAGTGCGAGTAAACTAAAACGGTGTAACAATGTAAAGGAAATTGGACCGGGGTCCACAGTTCACTAGTGGTGTCTCTCCATAAGATAAAAAAAGCATGATGGGTAAACAAATTACAGTTGGACAATTGATAGAGTAAAGATAACGTACATACTGAAGGAAATATGCCCTAGAGGCAATAATAATATTGTTATTATCATATTTCTTGTTCATGATAATGTTTATACTCCATGCTATAATTGTATTAAGCGGAAACATTAATACTTGTGTGGTTTATGAACAACACCGTGTCCCTAGTACGCCTCTACTAGACTAGCTCATTGATTAATGATGGTTAAGGTTTCCTAACCATAGACATGAGTTGTCAATTAATAATGAGATCATATCATTAGGAGAATGATGTGATGGACAGACCCAAATAAAGCAGAGCAATTAGATCGTGTCATCGTGTTCATCTTTGCGAAGCTTTTCTTATGTCATGTATTGTATTCCTTAGACCATGAGATAATACAACTCCCTAGTATCGGAAGAAAGCTTTGAGGTCATCAAACGTCATCCTATGTGAGGGTGATAATAAAGGTGTCTCTCAGGTGATCGGAAAGTATTTGTTGGGTTGTATGTATCGAGATGGAATTTGTCCCTCCCAAGTCGGAGAGATATACTTCGGGCCCACTCGGTAATCGATATCAACACCGCTTGCAAGCATGTGGTTAAGGAGTTAATCACGAAGTGATATTGGATTACGTAACGAGTAAAGTACTTGCTGTGAACGAGATTGAACTAGGTATGGCGATACCGACGATCAAATCTCGGGCGAGTAAAATATCGTGTGACGAAGGGAATACATATACGGGATTAATTGAATCCTGACATCGTGGTTCATCCGATATGATCATCGATGAATATGTGGGAGTCAATATGGGTTTCCAGATCCCGCTATTGATTATTGATAGAAGATCATGTCTGCATATTCTCGAACCCGTAGGGTCACACACTTAACGTGCATCGACGCTAGGATAGAATGGATAATTGGTTTATGAGTTTTAGTTCGGAGTCTCGGATGAGATCCAGGACGTCACGAGAGGTTCCGGAATGGTCCGGAGAATAAGATTCATATAAAGGAAAGCAGTTTTTGGATTCCGGAAAGGTTTCGGAGTTTATCGGTATTGTACCGGAAGGTTCTAGAAGGTTCCGGAGTGGGACCAACGTGGGCCCACTTGACGGAGGCCTGCGTGGGCCTAAGGGGAAGTGCCCTGGCCGCCTTGGGCCAGGTGCATAAGGCCCCTAAGGCCCAGCCGGCCAAGCCCAAGGGGAAACCCTAAAGGAATCTTCAAATAAGGAAGGGGGGAAACTTGCCCCCCACTCTTCCTTATCCAAGTCGGCTAGGGATTGGAGGAGGGACCAAGCTGGCCGCCCAGCCCCCCATATAAGGGGGGGCAGGGGCGCAGCCCTCCCTCACCCAAGACCCAAACCCTAGCCGCCCCTGCTGCCCTCCCTCTCTCTCTCTCGCGACTGCGCGTAGGCGAAGCCCTGCCGCAGAAACTCTCCACCATAAGCACCACGCCGTTGTGCTGCTGATCCAATCTATCTCTCCACCATACTTGCTGGACCAAGGAAGGTGGAGACGTCGCTGCACCGCACGTGTGCAACTCTCGGAGGCGCCGCCACTTGCGGCGTAGGATCAGATCGGATCGCGAGGAGGAGACGGCGAGTACGACTACGTCAACCACGTTCTCTTGAACGTTACCGCTGTGCGATATCTTCAAGGGTATGAAGATCTCATCTACCTCTCTCGTTGATTACATCTCCTAGATTAGATCTTGGCTTTCTTGTTCGCATCCGTAGGATTTTTTTGATTTACTATGCTGCGAAACCCTTCAGTGGTATCAGAGCTAGATCTATGCGTAGATGTGTTTCACGAGTAGAACGCAACATGCTTGTTGCGGGCGTTGATGTTTTCTGTTGCAAACCTCTTGTTGTGTATCTCTTATGGCGCGGTATAGTGAGATCGAAGCGGTCCAGGCCAACTTTACGCGACCGCGTTCGCGAGACCGGCTCCGCACTTGACGTGTGGCTTGTTCCACACATGCGGCTGGTGGATGCCAGTTTCTCTCACTATAGTAGTCATGGGACTTACATCGGATGTTAGCAACCATAATATCACCGTTGTGGCTTTCCGTAGGTAAGAATCGTTCTTAGCTTGCTACTCCCATAAGCCACGTAAAACATGCAACAACAAAGTAGAGGCGTCTAACTTGTTTTTGCAGGGAGTGTTTTGTGATATGGTATGGCCCAAGACATGATGAGTATGAATTGAGTTGTATGCAATGATCATGTTTTGTAATCTTTCACGACTTGCATGTCGATGAGTTCACAACCGGCAGGAGCCATATGGTTGTCTTTATAATTATGTATGACCTGCATGTCAACTTCTTATACGCCATGTAATAGCTTTACTTTATCGCTAAGTAGTTAGCAATAGTTGTAGTTGCTATTCGTGGTGGAGGCAATCATGGTGGAGTGATGGAGATCATGCCGGCGCGCACAAGATGGAGATCATGGCGCGGAGATTGGCTATACCATGTCACATAAAATTATATGCATGTGATGTTTATCTTTTTATGTATCTTATTATGCTTAGATCGCGACGGTAGCATTTTAAGATGATTCCTCACTTAAAGATCAAGATAAAATTGTGTTCTCCCCATGTATGCACCGTTGCGAAAGTTCGTCGTTTTGAAGCATCTCGTGATGATCGGGTGCTATAAACTCTACGTTCACATACAACGGGTGCAAGCCAGTTTTGCACACGCGGAAATACTTGGGTTTGACTTAACGAGCCTAGCATGTACAGACATGGCCTCGGAACACACGGACCGAAAGGTCAAGCATGAGTCATATGGATGATATGATCAACATGTTGATGTTCACCATTAAAGCTACATCATTCACGTGATGATCGGTCTCGGTGTAGTGAATTTGGATCATGCTTCACTAAACAACTTTGAGGAATGTTGAATTTAGTGGGAGTTCATTAATAATTTGATTAACTTGAACTAATTATCTTGAACTAAATCTTAGTGTATTTGTATAAGTCGTTGTAGTCTTTGGCAACCGTTTTCCACCGACACTTAGTTTTAATTGAGTTAAAAGAACTATAGAATTCTGGATAGTCACTTTTCGGTCTAGTGCCGTTTAATGTCAAGACTAAAGATTAAGTCCTATTGCAAACTTTAGCAAACCTTGCTTGCTCCATACGATTTAATAAATTGTATTAATCTAAGAGCAACGATTCAAGTTTAGTATCTAAAGATCATATGTTTGCCTTCATGATAAATTGATCTTCAAAATTGTTTGAGAATCAAAGTGATCATCGAGCTGAAAGAATTGTTTCAGAAATAATCAAGCAGTGAAAGATATTTGATATCTAAAACTTTGATTGTTTGCAAAAATGATGAAGTATAATTTAGTAAAAGAACATATGCTCATATTGTATGACTATGTGTGAAGATTGAAGATGCTAGGCATCCCGATCACCCAAAAGTTTGGGAAACTAATATTATACTTGCATTTGTCCTTAAGAGCTATAGTAGTTTCATCATGAAAGATGTCATGATAGGACGAATAAAAGGTATCGGCTAAATTGTTTTGCTATACCAAAAGAATACTAAAGAATGGAATCGGGAAGAATACCAATCATATGATGATGGCGATCCACTTCAAAGTGCAAAATCCAAGGCTATTAGTATTTGACTAACATCCTTTGGACTATGTGTCAAATGATTGATGCCACTATTGATGTCGATAGATTCTTCTAAAAAGGAGAGGAAATGCTAAATAGGATCTGCAAAATTATTTGGTAGAAAAAGGAAAAAGACTGGAATTGTCCAGCTCAGGTATATAAATGATATACATGTTATAGATGAATTCTTTTGCTCGTTAACAATGTAATTCTTGGGTATTCGATACTGATTTGTTGGTATGAAATGTCATACAAAGCAACACAATACAAGAAGTACAATGGCCTAAGTAACTAGTAAAAGAATATGGTAATGATGCATGTCGAGATACAAATAAAAGTGTTATTGTGCTTCTCGTCGACATCAAACCTAGCCTTCAAGATATTTCATGAACTTAATAATTGTTATCTTGTTCTGGTATTATGAGAACAATTGTTGTTCATGTCATTACCGTCTTCCATAATCGATGGATAGATTATTATAAATCTTGTTGGTGAAATAGACATTTATAACACTGATGCTAAAGGTCGCAAGACAAAACAAATTTCACTTATATGTGACACCGCCGTTTAAGTCATATTGGAAACAAAACATGAAAGAAATTCTATATTGATAGATTTTCGAGTCATTTGATTTTGAATTAATTGACGCTTGTGAGATTTTTCCTAAAGATGATTAAACTCCGTTCTTAGGCCATAGAAAGAACAAGCGACTAACTAAATGGCGATCATACATGTTGATGTATGTAGTCCATGGTGTGAAGTCAATCATGGTGTATTTTCTATTTCATCAATGACTCGAATAGATGTATGGTATATCTGCTTGATGAGATAGAAGTATGAAACAATTGAAATTGTTCAGTTTATGAAGTGAAAATTGTTGTAACAAGAATATTCAAATAGCATGATTAGATCATAAAGAAGAATATTTGAGTTACAAGTTTAGCAAACATCTAAGAGTTAGAGGAATTGTTCCACAAACTTGCATCATGATAGACACCATATGAGTATGGAGTTTTTAATGGATATAATCAAACCTTGTTTGACATGGTTAGATCAATGATGAAATAAACTACCAATATAATTTGTGGATTATGCTTTAAAGACTACCGCTTTTCACTAAATAGAGCACCATCATAATCTGCCGAAATGACACCATACAAGTTATAGTTGTCTTTTCTTGAATTTTGGTATGCAAGGCATATGTGTAAAATGTTTACAACCAAAATTGGATTAGTAAGTCTTTGTAGGTTATCCCAAAGAATGTCGATGGGTGTTCCTTCTGCCATAAACCCAATTAGAGGTGATAGTCACTGAAAGAAGTGAACTTCTTATGAAGGAGTTTTTCGCGAAAGGTTTAAGTGGGAGGAAGATAGAACTTGATGAGGTTATTGAATCTGAGCAAGATGATTGGAGTAGCGCAGCACCAGAATATGTTCTGGAAGCGGCAACTGCATTCATAGCTCACGCGTCTACAATATGTTGTAGTCATGGCATCGAAGTTGCTATTTAACCAAGTTGGTCGTAATCAAATAGCAAGATTTGAGGACGAGATATTATTAGATAATAGTAACCAACAATATACAAAGAAGCGGTGATGGGCCCTGACTTCGTCATATGAATTATTCTAGCAACAATTACATATAGAGATATGTTAGTTGAATAAACGAAACAACATTCCTCTACCGGAATGCACACCAAGGACGTGTACCTGACACGACCCAATGGGTTTTGTTAATTCAAAGGTTGCTAGATATGTATGCAAACTTCTATGGTAGAAGTAAGCATAGCGAAGTTGGAATCTTCAATGATGAAAATGTTAAAGTGTTAATTTCATCAAGATATTTGAAGATGCTTGTGTTTACAAGAAAGTAAGTGGGAGCGCGAAGACATATTTCTAATGCTTTATGTAGATGACATATCGTTCATTGGAAATTATGTGTTTTTCTTGATATTGTTAAGTTTTTATTATAATTAGTTTTTGATGAAAGACTTAGGTAAAACCAGAATATTAAGCATCAATGTCTATACAGATAGATTGAGGCACTAATATAGTTTTGCCAGAGTACATAGATGAAATATTGAATTTATTCAATATGGAAACAATAAGAACGGTTCTTGTTGCATGGAAGAGGTTGGAGCAAGAATCAATTGTTTTGACACTTGATGAGTAAAACCACAAGAATGATTTTATCAATCTTGTATACCATGATATGTAGATCCAGATGTGTCCAATGCTCTAAAGGTTATAGCATTCATATGATGATCGTTGGACAATAGTAAAAGATATTCTTATGCACTTTCGAAGAAGTAAGAATATGTTCTGTATGCAGAAGTGACAAATGGTTCATTGCAATGAGTTACATTGGCTTTGTCACACATACAAGTAAAATTTTATCTCAATTTTTAAGCTATTTGTTTTGAGATTAGAAGGTGGCACAATAAGATGGAAGAAAGTTCCATGATAACTTGGATGAGTTCCAATGTTAATATTGTGGCGGACACTGCAACGAGGGCTAAGTATATAATCGCTTTAGAAGTGGCATAAAAGATGCAAAGTAGATAGTGATAATCCAACTTTTTATGGCACTGTCGTCTAGGTCATATTGGCGTTAAACGCATGAAGAAACTCCATTCTGATGGATTTTTGGAGTCTCTTGATTTTGAATCATTTGACACGTGCAAGCCATGCCTCATGGGCAAGATGATCAAAAACCCGTTCTCCAGAATAATGGAGCGAGCAACGGACTTATTGGAAATCATACATACCGATGTGTGCAGACCAATGAGTATTTCGACGCACGGTGGATATCGCTATTTTTCTAAGTGTGCTAGTACTATGTAGTTCTATTGTATAACAATAGTGACAACATAGTCTCGGCTAAGATACAAAAGTCTCACCAGAAGACTAAGTTTATACGATGCCATCTCATAGAAGATGAGAAATGCGTGCTGACGCAAAATAATATGCAAATACAAACGGACCTGAAAGTGTCAGACCCGTAGATAAGGTTTACCACGTGCAAGGCGTATGAATAACACCGGAATGCCATAGGTGTTAAAGGCGCAAGTATGACTAGATTATTGACTCTAGTGCAAGTGGGAGACTGAAGGAAATATGCCCTAGAGGCAATAATAATATTGTTATTATCATATTTCTTGTTCATGATAATGTTTATACTCCATGCTATAATTGTATTAAGCGGAAACATTAATACTTGTGTGGTTTATGAACAACACCGTGTCCCTAGTACGCCTCTACTAGACTAGCTCATTGATTAATGATGGTTAAGGTTTCCTAACCATAGACATGAGTTGTCAATTAATAATGAGATCATATCATTAGGAGAATGATGTGATGGACAGACCCAAATAAAGCAGAGCAATTAGATCGTGTCATCGTGTTCATCTTTGCGAAGCTTTTCTTATGTCATGTATTGTATTCCTTAGACCATGAGATAATACAACTCCCTAGTATCGGAAGAAAGCTTTGAGGTCATCAAACGTCATCCTATGTGAGGGTGATAATAAAGGTGTCTCTCAGGTGATCGGAAAGTATTTGTTGGGTTGTATGTATCGAGATGGAATTTGTCCCTCCCAAGTCGGAGAGATATACTTCGGGCCCACTCGGTAATCGATATCAACACCGCTTGCAAGCATGTGGTTAAGGAGTTAATCACGAAGTGATATCGGATTACGTAACGAGTAAAGTACTTGCTGTGAACGAGATTGAACTAGGTATGGCGATACCGACGATCAAATCTCGGGCGAGTAAAATATCGTGTGACGAAGGGAATACATATACGGGATTAATTGAATCCTGACATCGTGGTTCATCCGATATGATCATCGATGAATATGTGGGAGTCAATATGGGTTTCCAGATCCCGCTATTGATTATTGATAGAAGATCATGTCTGCATATTCTCGAACCCGTAGGGTCACACACTTAACGTGCATCGACGCTAGGATAGAATGGATAATTGGTTTATGAGTTTTAGTTCGGAGTCTCGGATGAGATCCAGGACGTCACGAGAGGTTCCGGAATGGTCCGGAGAATAAGATTCATATAAAGGAAAGCAGTTTTTGGATTTCGGAAAGGTTTCGGAGTTTATCGGTATTGTACCGGAAGGTTCTAGAAGGTTCCGGAGTGGGACCAACGTGGGCCCACTTGACGGAGGCCTGCGTGGGCCTAAGGGGAAGTGCCCTGGCCGCCTTGGGCCAGGTGCACAAGGCCCCTAAGGCCCAGCCGGCCAAGCCCAAGGGGAAACCCTAAAGGAATCTTCAAATAAGGAAGGGGGGAAACTTGCCCCCCACTCTTCCTTATCCAAGTCGGCTAGGGATTGGAGGAGGGACCAAGCTGGCCGCCCAGCCCCCCATATAAGGGGGGGCAGGGGCGCAGCCCTCCCTCACCCAAGACCCAAACCCTAGCCGCCCCTGCTGCCCTCCCTCTCTCTCTCTCGCGACTGCGCGTAGGCGAAGCCCTGCCGCAGAAACTCTCCACCATAAGCACCACGCCGTCGTGCTGCTGATCCAATCTATCTCTCCACCATACTTGCTGGACCAAGGAAGGTGGAGACGTCGCTGCACCGCACGTGTGCAACTCTCGGAGGCGCCGCCACTTGCGGCGTAGGATCGGATCGGATCGCGAGGAGGAGACGGCGAGTACGACTACGTCAACCACGTTCTCTTGAACGTTACCGCTGTGCGATATCTTCAAGGGTATGAAGATCTCATCTACCTCTCTCGTTGATTACATCTCCTAGATTAGATCTTGGCTTTCTTGTTCGCATCCGTAGGATTTTTTTTGATTTACTATGCTGCGAAACCCTTCACATACATCACGAGGATCACTATGAGGCTTACTCTGGGCATTACGACAAAATACATAGACCGTAATCCAACTGCATCTATGACTAAAAATCCACTCGCGGGGATATCATCCGAACACCCCTTGAGTTTTAAGTTGCGAACAACAGATAATCGCATTAAGCAAAGTGCGTAATGTAAACAAAGCAAATGTCCTTAGAAACAAGAATGTTGTTTTCTCCCTAGCGACAACAGAACATCTACAACCTTAGAGGCAACTGTCACTCCCCCAGATTAAATAGAGGCATGAACCCAACTATCGAGCATAAATACTCCCTCTTGGAGTTACTAGCATCTACTCGGCCAAGATAGCTACTAGCAACGGAAAGCATGCAAGATCATAAACAACATAGAGACAACATAAGATAATATTCATCACATCACACTAGTAGGGAAAAGTCTACCGCCGGCGCACCAAATTTACTTACTGCCGGCGAATTACAACTCGCTAGCGACACCAATGCCAGCGGTAATGCATTATCGCTGGCGCATTTCGTATTCGCCGGCAATAACAGTACCTACTGCCGGCGCATAGCAACATTCGCCAGGGGTAATGTTTTAACCCTGGCGAATACTGATATGCGCCGGCAGTAGCTGTTATCGCCGGCGAATTTTGCTATGACCTATGCGCCAGCAATAAGAAATTCAAAATACAAGAAAAAAGTTCTAGCGCCCGGAGGGGCCCGCCTCGTCGTCGTTGGCCCCCTTCTTCGGCGCCGGAGCATCTCGTGCGGCGGCGGGGGCGGGGAGGAAGTCATCCTCCACAATCTTGTGGAGGCGACTGGAGTCCTTGATGACCCACAAGTATAGGGGGTGTATCGTAGTACTTTCGATAAATAAGAGTGTCGAACCCAACGAGGAGCAGAAGGTGTTGACGAGCGGTTTTGATCAAGGAATCACTGTAAATACTAGCAAACAGGTTTTCAGGGGTATTTGGTAATACGAGTAAATAAAGTGCGAGTAAATAAAAGACAGTAGTAACAATTGCAGCAAGTGGCCCAATCCTTTCTTCAGCAAAGGACAAGCCGGTTGTGTACTTATAATAACCAAACGTTCTCGAGGACACACGGGAGTTTCTGTCAAGAGCTTTCGCTTCATAAAGCCAATAGTCTTTATTGGTTTGATAGGTGTTATGGGGGTGAACCTGTGCTAGCGCACTACCCTTACTAGGATAAATACACACTTGTGATTATACCCCTTGCAAGCATCCGCAAATACAAGAAAGTAATTAAGATAAATCTAACCACAGCCTTAAACTCTAAGATCCTACGCTCCCTGGTGCAATGGTTTCCCAACGGAGGTTTAGGTTTCTGTCACTCCAGCAACCCCACAATTGGTAGCCAAATACACAATGCATCTCACTAGGCCCATAAATGGTGAAGTATCATGTAGTCGACGTTCACATGACACCACTAGTGAAATAGCACCACAACAATATCAAACCATTAAATATTTCTCAACAATAATTCACTACTAACATCTTGACTCCTCCCATGTCCTCAAGAACTAAACGAACTACTCACAAGACATCATATGGATCATGATCAGAGGTGAAATAATGGTAAATAACAATCTGAACATAAACCTTAATTCAACGGTTCCACTCAATAGCATCAACTACAAGAGTAATCAACACCGGGAAAGTTTCCCCTATGAATATAACAAGATCCAACTCAAGATGTTATAGCGGGATGGCGTGGTGATGGTGGAGATGAAGGTGCTGGTGATGGAGATGATGATGATGATGATCCCGATGAAGTCCGGTGCGATGGTGATGACGATGGCGACGATCTCCCTTCTCCGGGAAGGAATTTCCCCGGCAGATTTCTCCCTGCCGGAGAGCTTTTCTCTCTCTGGTGTTTTCCGCCCCGCAGAGGCGGCGGTGTCTAACTCTGAGCCTCCCCTTGACTTAGGTTTTCGGGGACGATGAAGTACGCGGAGGGACGAGACCAGAAGTGGGCCAGGGCGGCCTCACACAGGGCTGGCGCGGCCAGGGGGCAGGCCGCGCCACCCTGGCGTGAGGGCCCCTCCTGGCTCCTCTCGACTCCTCCTTCTGGCTTCCTGAGTCTTCTAGGAAAATATAATTTCCTGGTATTTTTCTGGAATTTTCCTGATCTTCAAAATATGGTCCCTTGATGGTCCTTTTTCCAGCAGAATCCTGACTCCGGCAGCAAATCCTCCAATGATCATCAAACATGTGAAAACAAAGGAAATAACATAAGTATCAACTCTAAATATGAAATATATCAATGTATAACAGTAAATTATGATACAAAATAGTGATGCAAAATGGACGTATCAACCCCCCCAAGCTTAGACCTCGCTTGTCCCCAAGCGAAAACTAAACCCGGTAAACATGACCACAGGTTTATGGAGTGAAGTGTCGATAATCAAAATATGGACAAGAAGCATCACATTCACCAAGGCACAAATTATAATAGACAGCAACTTCCCTTTATAAGATATAGACTTGCAATGGGTAAAAGGGAATCACATGTAAAGATGCACAAGGTAAACTATAATTGGCAATGGCAAACCTTAGTTCTTGGTCAAGGAATGATGAACAAGCTATTCTTTCTTTTGAATGGAGCCTTTTAAAACAGAGCTAGTATAGCAAAGACCATATGCTCAACAAAATAAACTTTTGCATTCATAGAAATCTTTCAAAGATATATTCCTTCAGACAAAAGCATTATACAAAACAAGGAAGATAGTAAACATGATTAAACGGATCAACATATGGATGAGTGAAACATAACAACTCAAATGCTTGCTTGAGACAGAGGGAAATAGGTTGACTCAACATAAAAGTAAAAGATAGGCCCTTCGCAGAGGGAAGCAGGGATTAAACATGTGCTAGAGCTTTTTATTTGTAAAACAGAGGTAAAAAAAGTTATTTTGAGAGGTGGTTGCTTTTGTCAACGACTAGCAACGGAGTTCTTGATATCTTCCATACTAAACAAGTGAGAGCAGTTCCGAGATGTTTGATTAATTGGCACTTTGGTGCTCTTTTATAGCTTTGCACTCCTCCCCACCTTTTTCCTTTCTCAAACCATGGCTAACCGATTCCATCAGGTGCCAACCAACTTTCACATACCATGGAGGAGTGCTTCTTTTCTTTTCTTTTCTTTTTGAGATTATAATGGTCTGACCAGCTCCCTTGCAAAATTAATGACGAGCAGATGAAGCTGCCTAGTCGAGGGGTACTCAATTTAGTATGGAAGATAACAAACCCATCCACTACGTCCTCATGAGCTAAAAACAGTGGCACAAAATGAGAAGTGTTTGAAGGTTTTTGAAAGGTAGCACATGAAAAATTACTTGGAATGGCTTGAAATACCATGCATAGGAATTTATAGTGGACTCTTTGGAAGTGACTTGGCTTTGGGATTTGGATGCACGAGAAGTATTTCCTCTCAGTACAGGTTTTTGGCTAGCAAGGCTGGGTAGCAAGCATAAGAGTTGCATGAAACAAACAAACATACATATAATAAGAACAATCATGCAAACTCCCTTGAAGGTACAACGATTTTGACTTTAGAAATAAAAATGCTTATAAGCCAAACATAAGGGAAAACTGAAGTGATGTAACTACAAGCACTTCTTTAATCTTTTCTACTTAAACCTCAAGGTAAAGTTGCTACTGACCAAGCTAGGTTTGCCAAAACCAACTAAATTTACTCATGCTCCCAAAGTGATACCAATACCAATCAACAAGGCTAACCATACAAGAGAGATTGCAAACTAACATAAAGTGTGTGGAAAGTAAACGATAAAACTTCTCATTAATATTTCATTACCGCAACTCACACCAAGGGATACATAGATAACCAACTAAGGAGGATACTTCCAAACTGCAAACTATTCTATAAGATAACTTCTCTATTCATGATATGACTCTACTTGAAAAGTAAATAAGCAAAAGGTAATGATGTGATACCGCGGCACTCCCCCAAGCTTGGAACAAGCCAAGGGGATGCCTATACCGATGACAAATTACTCCTTGGGTGGTATTGGTAGCAGCCTTGGATTAATGAAATATTCCTGCATTCTGTGAAGCCTGATATTCTCTTCTTGAAGCATCTCTACCTCCCTCTTCAAGGCTCGATATTGAGTGCAAAACTCATAAGTGACCAGCATTCCCTCTTCTATCACGGGCATGGAGTTAAGATCCAAAACATGATATGTTGGTCCCTGCAGATCATGAGAAAAGATACGTCTAGCTTTCGTTGGTCCTTCAAAAGCAGGGTTTTTCGGCCTTGCTCTTCCAGAACCTTGCTCCTCCTTCCACTTTTGGCCTAGGTGAACAAATTCCCAGGGTCTTTTGCCTTTGTCATCGCTTGAAGAGGCCATGGCTCCCCCAAACTTAAGATCAACTCCTGACAGAAACAGCTCGAAACAAAACATGACGAGAAAACGATATACAGACCTCGGGGACTCCGGGGGGTTAAATAGGCGAAAATTATACATCGAAACGAAATCACAGGAGGAAACCGGGACGGAAAAGAGTTCCGGGGTGTTCTCACACCTAGGTGGCACGGCCAGGGGTGGGCCCGCGCCACCTACGTGTGAGAAATACACGGACTCCTTTTCCTGCCCGTTTTCATCTCGTGATTTTTCATATTTAGTAAAAACAGCAAAAATATTAAAGGAAGAGCTTTTCGCGAAACATCTCTGACTAGAACTGTTACCTATTCGAAAACGAACTCTGCAGGTACCTGCAATTTGTCTTGGATGAATTCTTCCGGAGAAACTGTTTCAATAACATCAACATCTTCATTATAAGAATCTCCAGAAATATAATGTTTGAGTCTTTGCCCATTCACCACTTGTGTAGAGTCATCTTTCAATGAAGCAATCTTAATAGCACCAGAGCGGTACACTTCCACAATAACATATGGTCCTTCCCACTTTGAAAGTAATTTTCCTGCAAAAAATCTGAGACGAGGCCTATACAATAGAACTTTCTCACCAACATGAAACTCTCTCTTAAGAATTCTCTTATCATGCCATTGCTTGACTTTTTCTTTAAAAAGCCTGGCATTCTCATACGCTTCGTTTCTCCACTCATCTAGAGAACTCAAATCTAATAACCTTTTCTTACCGGCTAGTTTAAAATCTCTATTAAGCTCTCTCACTGCCCAAAAAGCTTTGTGTTCTAATTCTAAGGGCAAGTGACACGCTTTTCCGTAAACCATCTTATAAGGAGACATACCCATGGGGTTCTTATAAGCAGTTCTATAAGCCCATAAAGCATCGTTTAACTTACTAGCCCAGTTTTTCCTAGATCTATTGATAGTCTTCTGCAAGATAAACTTGATCTCCCTATTTGAAAGCTCTACCTACCCACTAGTTTGGGGATGATAAGCAGAAGCAATTCTATGATTGACATCATATTTAGCAAGAGTTTTTCTAAAACTACCGTGAATAAAATGAGAACCTCTGTCAGTCATAAGATATCTAGGCACACCAAACCTAGGAAAAATAACATCCTTAAGCATTTTTAACGAGGTCTCACCATCGGCACTCTTTGTAGGTATGGCTTCTACCCATTTAGTAACATAATCAACAGCAACAAGTATATGGGTATAGCCTTTTGAAGGACGAAAAGGACCCATAAAGTCAAATCCCCAACAATCAAACGGTTCAATAACAAGAGTGTAACTCATGGGCATTTCATTGCGTCTAGAAATATTACCAACTCTTTGACATTCATCACAAGATAAAACATACCTTCTGGCATCTTTAAAGAGGGTTGGCCAATAAAAACCTGATTGTAGAACCTTCTGTGCGGTTCTATCTCCAGCATGATGCCCTCCATAGGCGCTACTATGGCATTTTCTTAATATCTCTTGTTGCTCATATTCCGGTACAAATCTTCGCATAATACCATCAACTCCTTCTTTATATAAGTGTGGGTCATCCCAAAAGTAATGTCTCAAATCATAGAAGAATTTTCTTCTTTGCTGAGCTGTAAAGGTTGGAGGCAAATACTTGGAAACAATAAAGTTAGCATAATCAGCATACCAAGGAAGGTCTCGCGAAGTTACATTTATTGCAGCCAACTGTTCATTTGGAAAACTATCATTAACAGGAATAGGATCAAAAGAAATATTTTCCAATCTAGACAAATTGTCAGCCACAGGATTTTCAGCACCTTTCCTATCTACGATATGCAAATCAAACTCTTGTAAAAGCAACACCCATCTAATAAGCCTAGGCTTAGGATCCTTCTTAGTCATAAGGTATCTAATAGCAGCGTGATTAGTATGAATAGTAACTTTAGAATCAACAATGTAAGATCTAAACTTATCACATGCAAAAACAACAGCAAGAAACTCTTTCTCAGTAGTAGCATAATTCCTCTGAGCAGCATCAAGAGTCTTACTAGCATAATGAATAACATTCAACTTATTATCTACGCGCTGTCCAAGAACAGCACCAACAGCAAAATCACTAGCATCACACATAATTTCAAAAGGTAAATTCCAATCAGGTGGTTGAACAATAGGAGCAGTAGTTAAAGCCTTCTTAAGAGTTTCAAAAGCTTCCTTACAATCATCATCAAAGACAAATGGTACATCTTTTTGAAGAAGATTAGTAAGAGGCTTTGAAATCTTAGAGAAATCTTTAATAAACCTCCTATAGAAACCAGCATGACCAAGAATACTACGAATACCTTTAACATCTCTGGGACAGGGCATTTTCTCAATTGCCTCCACTTTTGCTCTGTCAACTTCAATACCTCTTTCAGAAATTTTATGTCCAAGGACAATTCCTTCATTCACCATAAAGTGGCATTTCTCCCAATTAAGAACAAGGTTAGTTTCTTCGCATCTCTGCAAAACTTTATCAAGGTTGTGCAAACAATTATCAAAAAAAGTTCCATAGACGGAGAAATCGTCCATGAAGACCTCCACAATTTCTTCACAAAAGCCATGAAAAATAGCAGACATGCATCTTTGAAAAGTAGCAAGAGCATTGCATAAACCAAATGGCATACGTCTATAAGCATAAGTTCCATAAGGACAAGTAAAAGTGGTTTTCTCTTGATCATCCTTCTTAACAGCAATTTGAGAAAAACCAGAATAACCATCAAGGAAACAAAAATGAGTCTTCTTAGATAACCTTTCTAGCATTTGATCTATAAACGGTAAAGGATAATGATCTTTCTTAGTAACTTTGTTTACCTTCCTATAATCAATGCACATCCTATAACCAACAACTACCCTTTGAGGAATAAGCTCGTTATTCTCATTAGGCACAACAGTCATACCTCCTTTCTTAGGAACACAATGGACAGGACTAACCCATCTACTATCAGCAATAGGATAAATAATACCAGCATCAAGGAGCTTTAATACCTCATTTCTTACCACATCCTTCATCTTGGGAATTAGGCGGCGTTGATGCTCCACGACTGGCTTCACGTCTTTCTCCATATTAATGGCATGCTGACATAAAGTGGGAGAAATCCCTTTCAAATCATCAAGCGTATATCCCATAGCTCCTCGGTGTTTCCTCAGTATCTCCAATAATCTTTCTTCTTCCTTTCCTGAAAGTTTAGAGCTAATAATAACAGGATATATTTTCTCATCATCTATATAAGCATATTTAATATTATCAGGCAAAGGCTTTAATTCGAAAACATGATCTTCCTTAGGCGGCAAAGTGGTACCAAGATCCTCCACAGGTAGATTATGCTTGATTAATGGTGGTTGACGAAGAAGAATATCGTCAATCTCTTCTCTTTCCTTGCTGAAAACATCACTTTCGTGATCTTCCATGAATTGCTGCAAGGCATTATTAGCAGCAAGCGCAATAGAAGCAAGCTATTCAACTCGAAAATTTTCATTAGGCGTGTCATTTTCATAAGAAGTCTTAGCAAACTTGGAAAAATTAAACTCATAAGACTCTCCATTAAACTTAGTAAAAAATTTCTCCTTCTTACAATCTATCACGGCGCCACAGGTGTTCAAAAATGGTCTACCAAAAATAATAGGACAAGTTTTACTTGCTTCCTTACCAAGGACTAGAAAATCAGTAGGGTATTTAGTCTTACCGCAAAGAACTTCCACATCTCGAACAATACCAAGAGGCCAAACAGTCTCTCTGTTAGCAAGCTGAACAACCACATCAATATCTTCAAGTTCACAAGCGCCAATCTCATGCATAATTTCATTGTAAAGCTCTAAAGGAATAGCACTTGCACTAGCACCAATATCACATAAACCATAATAGCAATGATCTCCAATCCTGACAGAAATAACATGAACACTTGTTTTCCTATGCTTTTTAGGATGTGACAGAATGTTAGAAGCATCTTCACAAAAAAGAATATATTCATCCCCTACATCTTTAGTAACAAGATCCTTCAATATAGCTACAGGAGACTTAATAGTAATTTGCTCATCAGGTTCTGCAGCTTTCTTAGTACTTTTATTAGACACACTTACCAAAGTAGAATACTTCTTTACCTTAGCAGGGAAAGGTGTCTTCTCAAAATAAGGTTGAGGCACAATGGTATCAACAGTACAAACTTCAGTAGCTGCAGCAGGTAAATGACTAATAGCATCTTTATAAGGCGCATGTTATTTGTTCCAATCTTTCTTTGGAACATCAATATAAGAGGCAAAAGCCTTAAGACAATTAGCAAGTATTTGTGAATCAAGACCATAAGCAGCGCTAACACTATGAAAGTCATCGGTCCCCATAAAAGATTTAATGCATTCATAATCATAGTTTATACCTGACTTCCTACCTTTGTCGTTTTCCCAACCTTCAGCATTCTCTTGTATACGGTCAAGAAGTTTCCACTTAGCATCTTCTTTCATATGAGTGAATGATCCAAAGCAAGAAGCATCCAAATAATCCTTATCAGGAAGAGTAAGCCGTGCATAAAAATTATCAATAACAATATTATTGGGGAGGTCATGAATGGGGCATTTGAGCATTAGTAACTTCAATCTCCCCCACGCTTGGGCAATACTTTCTCCATCATGAGGCCAAAAATTATATATCCGATTACGGTCTTTATGAATTTCACTTGGAGGATAAAACTTGGAATAAAAGAGAGGTACAATATCCTCCCATGCCATAGATGGACCATCTTGGAGTAGTCGATACCACTCTTCAGCTCTGCCTTTCAATGATAATGAGAATAATTTCTTCTTGACCTGGCTTGGTGAAATACCTGCACATCTGAACAACTCGCATAATTCATGTATAAATAATAAGAGATCACCCGGATGGACAGTTCCATCTCCTGAATAGCAGTTATCCATAATACGCCCAACAATTTTCATAGGTATTTTAAAAGGATCAATTTCAGCAGGTGGTGGCGGTGGTGGTTCCTCCACATGTGCAGCAGTAGTAGTAGATGTGTTTCCAAATAGGAAACCAAATGGAGAGTTCTCCATAGCAGAGTAAAATAAAAATAAAAGACAAAATAAAAACAATACTCACAGTGACGGTTACCTTTACCAATTCCACTCTTCAATAGCGCTACACTCCCCGGCAACGGCGCCAGAAAATTGTCTTGATGACCCACAAGTACAGGGGGTGTATCGTAGTACTTTCAATAAATAAGAGTGTCGAACCCAACAAGGAGCAGAAGGTGTTGACGAGCGGTTTTGATCAAGGAATCACTGTAAATACTAGCAAACAGGTTTTCAGGGGTATTTGGTAATACAAGTAAATAAAGTGCGAGTAAATAAAAGACAGTAGTAACAATTGCAGCAAGTGGCCCAATCCTTTCTTCAGCAAAGGACAAGCCGGTTGTGTACTTATAATAACCAAACGTTCTCGAGGACACACGGGAGTTTCTGTCAAGAGCTTTCGCTTCATAAAGCCAATAGTCTTTATTGGTTTGATAGGTGTTATGGGGGTGAACCTGTGCTAGCGCACTACCCTTACTAGGATAAATACACACTTGTGATTATACCCCTTGCAAGCATCCGAAAATACAAGAAAGTAATTAAGATAAATCTAACCACAGCCTTAAACTCTAAGATCCTACGCTCCCTGGTGCAATGGTTTCCCAACGGAGGTTTAGGTTTCTGTCACTCCAGCAACCCCACAATTGGTAGCCAAATACACAATGCATCTCACTAGGCCCATAAATGGTGAAGTATCATGTAGTCGACGTTCATATGACACCACTAGTGAAATAGCACCACAACAATATCAATACATTAAATATTTCTCAACAATAATTCACTACTAACATCTTGACTCCTCCCATGTCCTCAAGAACTAAACGAACTACTCACAAGACATCATATGGATCATGATCAGAGGTGAAATAATGGTAAATAACAATCTGAACATAAACCTTAATTCAACGGTTCCACTCAATAGCATCAACTACAAGAGTAATCAACACCGGGAAAGTTTCCCCTATGAATATAACAAGATCCAACTCAAGATGTTACAGCGGGATGGTGTGGTGATGGTGGAGATGAAGGTGCTGGTGATGGAGATGATGATGATGATGATCCCGATGAAGTCCGGTGCGATGGTGATGACGATGGCGACGATCTCCCCTCTCCGGGAAGGAATTTCCCCGGCAGATTTCTCCCTGCCGGAGAGCTTTTCTCTCTCTGGTGTTTTCTGCCCCGCAGAGGCGGCGGTGTCTAACTCTGAGCCTCCCCTTGACTTAGGTTTTCGGGGACGATGAAGTACGCGGAGGGACGAGACCAGAAGTGGGCCAGGGTGGCCTCACACAGGGCTGGCGCGGCCAGGGGGCAGGCCGCGCCACCCTGGCGTGGCCAGGGGGCAGGCCGCGCCACCCTGGCGTGAGGGCCCCTCCTGGCTCCTCTCGACTCCTCCTTCTGGCTTCCTGAGTCTTCTGGGAAAATATAATTTCCTGGTATTTTTCTGGAATTTTCCTGATCTTCAAAATATGGTCCCTTGATGGTCCTTTTTCCAGTAGAATCCTGACTCCGGCTGCAAATCCTCCAATGATCATCAAACATGTGAAAACAAAGGAAATAACATAAGTATCAACTCTAAATATGAAATATATCAATGAATAACAGTAAATTATGATACAAAATAGTGATGCAAAATGGACGTATCAGTCCTCCGCGAGCAGCTCCAAGAGGCGCCGCCGCTCCAACTCCATGAAGCCGCGCGCTCTCTCCTCCGTCGTGTGGCGGTCGCGCGACTCCTTGAGCCCCGACTCAAGAAGTCGGTCGTCGAGCTCGTCGTCGAGCGCCGCCTCCTTGTTCTCCATCCGCAGAGAACGCCACGAGGCGTGGATGGCCGCCTGTTCTTCATCCTCGGGGTCCGAGATGGCCCACTCCATGTCATCGATCTCCGCCTGGACTTCTGCCTCCAGGCGGTCGTTCTCTTCTTCATCCTCCGGGTAGTACACCTCGGGGACTTCTTCCTCGCCGTCGGACGCTGGAGGTGGCGGTGTTGGAGGCGGCGTCGGAGGGGGAGGGGGTGGTGGTGGGCGTCGGCTCATCATGGCGTAGGTGGTGATCTTGCGGCGCACCATGGCGGCGGAGGCGTACCTAAAATTTCTGAAACAAAGTCAAAATAGAACAGTTAGTTCATTATCCTATGATGAGAAGACTCACACGTTGTAATGAACATCAGAACCTATGGAAGCATATGTTAATATTACTCCCAAATAGAATAATTAGATGCACATGAAACATCGGAAGGCTGGGACAATCTTACAGTTCCTGTAGATAAGTTTATCTTAATGTTCTCATTTGATCTGTTCAAGAATGCTAACAATTTTAGCCTACTAAACAAACAACAATCCCTAGTAAAAGTAAAAAAAATATTAAACACATGGCATGGTTTTTGTATCCCTACTAAACAAACAACAATCACTAAATATTGCAAATGAGTGGTTAATTATTGCAAGTGAATGGTTAATACTACAACAACAATATGTATGTTTGCTAGATCACCAAGCAAGTTCAGAACAAGCAAGCTACAGAATATTAAACACATGGCATGGTTTTTGTATCCCTACTAAACAAACAACAATCACTAAATATTGCAAATGAGTGGTTAATTATTGCAAGTGAATGGTTAATACTACAACAACAATATGTATGTTTGCTAGATCACCAAGCAAGTTCAGAACAAGCAAGCTACAGAATATTAAACACATGGCATGGTTTTTGTATCCCTACTAAACAAACAACAATCACTAAATATTGCAAATGAGTGGTTAATTATTGCAAGTGAATGGTTAATACTACAACAACAATATGTATGTTTGCTAGATCACCAAGCAAGTTCAGAACAAGCAAGCTACAAAATATTAAACACATGGCATGGTTTTTGTACAATCGGCCAGATTCTAACTCATGTGCAGGACCTGGAAAACCCTAGCGGGGAGATAGGCAGGAGGAGGAGAGAAGCACCTGCGTCCGGCGAGCACGTCGGCCGGGACGGATCCGAGTCACGACGCGGTGGCGGTCGATCCGGGGCGCGACGCGGTGGCGGTCGATCCGGGGCGGCGGCGAGCAAGCGGGATCTGGGGAGATAGGGGGAGATGGGGGACCGGGAGTGAGAGCTAGGGAGGAGGTTGGGCGGCGGGATCTGGTGCGTGGGTGCGGGCAGGAGCTGGTGCGTGGGTGCGGGCGGGAGCTGGAGCGCCGGCGAGTGCGTCGACCGGCGGCGGCTAGATGTGCCGCAGGCGTGGGAGAAAGGGGATCCGTGTGAAGCAGGAGTGGGTGGGTGGGTCATGGTCGTGCGGGTGGGTGGGTGGGTCATGGTCGTGTGGTGGGTGGGTGGGTGCGTGGGTGGGTGGGTCGCCAGCGCATGTGCGCTGTGGTGCGCAGGCGGTAATTAAAATACGCCCGGCGAACCAAACGTAATTCATCAGCGGTATCGCCCAACCCTATTCGGTAGTCCTGATATATTTTACTCCTGGCGTACGTAGACTGTATTCGCCAGCTGTAACCGGAATATCACACGCGCACCAGGCTGCTATTCGCCAGCGGTAAGTCATTTGCACTGGCGAATATGAACGATGCGCCAGGGGTATTATTACCACCGGCGAATAGAATTATTATGCGCCGGCGATAGTGATGCTAGCTATAAGCAAATCTCTACTAGTGTCAACTTGACATAGTACCAATACTCATCAGATCCCAACAAACACAACATGTATGATTACATAAAGATGATCTTGATCATGTAGGGCAGCTCACAAGAGCTAAACATGAAGCACATGGTGGAGAAGACATCCATCTAGCTACTGCTATGGACCCATAGTCCAAGGTAGACTACTCACACATCACTCCGGAGGCGACCATGGTGGTGTAGAAGGCCTCCGGCAGGGTGCCGGGAAGAGCTCTTGGATCCTCCCGATCTTGATTCGATGACGGCGGCGGCTTGCAGTATGTTTCTGGTAAAAGCGATTTGTCCCTTAGGTTTTTCCCGTCGAGGGGTCTTTACAGGCGAAGGGGCGTCGTCAGGAGGTGGACCAGGAGAGCTCACCATGGGTGGGCGCGGCCAGGAGCTGGGCCACGCCCCCCTGTGGTGTGGCCAGCCTCTGGCCCCCCTGATGACCCACAAGTATAGGGGGTGTATCGTAGTACTTTCGATAAATAAGAGTGTTGAACCCAACGAGGAGCAGAAGGTGTTGACAAGTGGTTTTGATCAAGGATTCACTGTAAATACTAGCAAACGGGTTTTCAGGGGTATTTGGTAATGCAAGTAAATAAAGTACGAGTAAATAAAAGACAGTAATAACAATTGCAGCAAGTGGCCCAATCCTTTCTAGAGCAAAGCACAAGCCGGTTGTGTAACTTATGATGACCAAACGTTCTCGAGGACACACGGGAGTTTCTGTCAAGAGCTTTCGCTTCATGCCGCTAAATAATCTTTATTGGTTTGATAAGTGTTATGGGGGTGAACCTGTACTAGCGTACTATACTTACTAGGATTAATACACACTTGTGATTATACCCCTTGCAAGCATCTGCAACTACAAGAAAGTAATTAAGATAAATCTAACCATAGCCTTAAACTCTAAGATCCTACGCTCCCTGGTGCAATGGTTTCCTAACGGAGGTTTAGGTTTCTGTCACTCCAGCAACCCCATAATTAGTAGCCAAATACATAATGCATTTCACTAGGCCCATAAATGGTGAAGTATCATGTAGTCGACGTTCACATGACACCACTAGTGAAATAGCACCACAACAAATAAATATCAAACTATTAAATATTACTTAACATAATTCCACTACTAACATCTTGACTTCTCCCATGTCCTCAAGAACTAAACGAACTACTCACAAGACATCATATGGATCATGATCAGAGGTGAAATAATGGTAAATAACAATCTGAACATAAACCTTAATTCAACGGTTCCACTCAATAGCATCAACCACAAGAGTAATCAACACCGGAAAAGTTTCCCCTAAGAATTTGACAAGATTCAACTCAAGATGTTACAGGGGGATGGCGTGGTGATGGTGGAGATGAAGGTGCTGGTGATGGAGATGATGATGATCCCGATGAAGTCCGATGCGATGGCGATGATGATGGCGATGATCTCCCCTCTCCGGGAAGGAATTTCCCCAGCAGATTCCTGCCTGCCGGAGAGCTTTTCTCTCTCTGGTGTTTTCTGCCCCGCAGAGGCGGCGGCGTCTATCTTTGAGCCCCCCCCTTTACTTAGGTTCTTGGGGACGACGATATACGCGAAGGGGCGATAGCAGTAGTGGGCCAGGGTGGCCTCACCACAGGCCAGCGCGGCCAGGGGTGGGCCCGCGCCCCCTGTGTGTGAGCCCGCCCTGTGGCTCCTCTCGCCTCCTCCTTCTGGCTTCTTTAGTCTTTTGGCAAAATATAATTTTCTGGTATTTTTCTAGAATTTCCTGATCTTCCGAAACATGGTGTCTTGACGGTCCTTTTTCCAGCAGAATCCTGACTTCGGCAGCAAATCCTCCAATGATCATCAAACATGTAAAAACAGAGGAAACAATATAAGTATCATCTCTAAATGTGAAATATATCAATGAATAACAGTAAATTACGATACAAAATAGTGATGCAAAATGGACGTATCACCCCCTCTGTCTCATCTTCGGTCTTCGCGAAGCTTCGGTAAAAATAAGAAGTTTGGCTTTTGTTTCGTCCAATTCCGAGAATATTTCCTGTGTAACTTTTCTGAAACACAAAAACAGCAGAAAACAGGGAACTGGCACTGTGGCATCTTGTTAATAGGTTAGTTCCAGAAAATGCATAAAAACGCCACGAAGTGTAACAAAACACTAAGCAAATGGTGAAAGAACAAGCATGGAGCATCAAAAATTATAGATACGTTTGAGACGTATCAAATCACGAATTCAAAATCGGGATGAAACCCAGTAATTGAGTGGCGACTGCATGGTGACTCCGCTGGCGGCAGGGCTTGGTCGGCGACGCCAGCTAACCCTTGCCCCTAAAGCACCGACACCTTCCACTCGCTCCACCTCGCCAATCGCCAAAGATTCCTCGGGATCACGATTAATTTGTGAACATAGTTCGGCGAACCAGCAAACTCTGTAGAGCATGGTTACAAATGCTCATTTCCTTTGATAATGCAACACCAGACGTCTTGGCACCGACATATACTGCCGACTACCATGCTTTTCAGCTGCTATTAATCGTCATAGGCTGCAACATGTGGTACCCCACATTATATAGGAGGCCCAGCCTTAGAGTTTGACTCAAATACTACTCGTAACATATCCATATCTATTACAACTTAGAGTCCAAACATAACCCATCTTACATAATATTCATCATAAACCCAGGGTGTATTCTCAAAAAATAATATTCATCAAAAACACAAAATATGAGAGTAATATTATCTGGGTAGTTGGTGGCATGGAGTGCCCACCAAGGCAGCAAACATGAGCGTCCCCAAAGTAGCAAGCACTACCTAAGGGTTTGGGGCAAATTTATAGCGGCTATGGGTGGAGTTCGTCGGGTTGCCACATACATGAGCGGATGCACTTCTTGGGCACAAATGGGTGAGAGGACGTAGTCAGGGCCGAGATCACATGCATGTACGGAGTACGCGCGTAGCAAGGACAACAAGCTAGCGTAGATTAGTGCAATTAAAAGTTGTCAACGCCTTAGTACATCATCAACCAAGCATCGAACTATATGCGTTGCTTCCCTCCGGGGAGTCAAATTATCACCCGTCACGTACTGTTCAAGCTATATATATACTGTAGCTACTCCCTCCGTTTAGAAATATAAGATGTTTTAGCTTTATAAAACTAATATATCTAGACATCTTTTAGTGTATAGGTTCGTTTGAATCTATACACTAAAAGATGTCTAGATACATGTGCTTCACAAAGCTAAAACATCTTATATTTCCGAACGGAGGGAGTACTAGCTAGGTAACGTTGGCACATCGCCTAATCTATTGACTTCTCATTGAAACGATTTTGATCGGCTTATTCTTCCAAGCTCTTTCGATTGCAGTACTTTATAAGAAAGAAAAGCCTAACTTCACGCTAAAGGAGATGGTTGACCGGAACAGTCTACCCAAAATCTAACCGAAATGGTTTTGCAGCTAAATTTCTTTTGTGATTTTGTAAAGTTCAACTTCATGCATGCAATGCCGGCTTATATATCAGAATCGTTTTCTAACGTACAGCTTCGATGATCTTAATTAAATCAAATCATCACAGGACATAAAACTCAAGAAATTCATCTCTTTATGTACATCACACATGCAAACCCAGTGTTCATGTACTCATATGTAAGGAGCTAGGTACGCAATCCGATAGTATGAGAATTTAGCTAACACTTCCTGTCGCCGTGAATCAACCAACATTGCTCACTTGAATTGCAGGTTGCTGGCAAACGTCTGGCCGAACCTCCAGCTGGA
This sequence comes from Dactylis glomerata, assembly GCA_007115705.1. Lineage (NCBI taxonomy): Eukaryota > Viridiplantae > Streptophyta > Magnoliopsida > Poales > Poaceae > Dactylis > Dactylis glomerata. The sequence goes on from QXEO01001474.1 coordinate 939,291, forward strand.
GCGGACGACGTTGGAGAAGACGATGGTCTGGCCGTCGGTGATGGTGAGCCTGAGGGAGAGGGCCTGGCCGTTGAGGTAGGCGCCGCTCTGCCAGTTGGCGCCCCAATTGCGCACCATGGCCATCCACTCCCCGGGCTTGGAGCTGCCCATGACGTCCATCGCCCTCACCGACCCCGCCGCCGCCACGTTCGTCGGCAGCACCAGCTGGAAGTAGTCGTGGCCGCTGATGGTGAACCGCACGCCGCCCTTCTTCACGCAGGGGACCCGCTGGTAGATGACGGGGATGATGCCACCGCGGTAGACGCCGATCTTCTCCCACGCCGGCTGCGCCATGTCGAAGTGCGGCCGCGGCGGGTTGCACCAGCCGCCCATGTCGCTCGGGAGGTCCCAGTTGGGCGGGCAGAAGTTGGTCGCCGTGACGGTGACGGACACGCCGGGCTTGCACCACGTCGGGTTCGTCTTGCGGTCGCACACGAGCTTGTAGCACTGCCCGCAGGACCCGCCGTCGGCGAACAGAGCCGTGCTCAGCGCCGTCGTCCGGGTGCCGTACCCCTGAGCGTACAGGTTCCCGTACCCGCACGCGCCGCCTGCATATGGTCACAGAGAGTGTAGTTCGTTTCGTTAGCTAGCTAGACAGGTCTGGCAGGCAGTGAGCTAGCGTCGTTGAGCAAGGTGGCGTACGTACCCATGGTGCCAGAGGCGTCGCTGCCGCCGTAGAATGTGGCGTGCGCCCTAACCCACCCGCTCGGCTCCAGGGCGTCCGCGCCGATGGCGGCCAGCACGACGCAGATCAGGGCGAGCACGGCCCCCGTGCGCGCGTAAGCTTCAGCCATGGCTTACCACCAGTCGCTTCTCTCTTGATTGTTTCTCTCTTGTGTGTACTTGTGGCTATGGAGATGGCTCGATCGAATGGTGTCTTCTCGGTGAATGAACGCTGGAGAAGACGATGGTATATATACACAAACGCTAGGTATGACTCAGGGAAAGAGTACAGGCGTACGTCTATGGTGTGGCGAGACTGGGAAACTAACCAGCCAGACCAGACCGGCCGGCCACATCACAAGCTAGCCACGCACACGAAGCGCACATGCATATGCGCGTGCGGCACATCTTTGAAGAAGATGCGTACGCCCATGACACGGCCTTATCGGCACACGTATCCACCCCATGTACATTTCTTGCTTCGAAACTACACATGGACATGATCTCTAGCTAAAAGTGACCAATCTAAAATCAATTCACTTAGGCCATGTATAATAATAATGGAGTGACATAATTAGCCTTCCGTTAAAATTGCCATGTTGGACTTTTTTTTGTTAGAGGGGAGACAAATAAAAAAAATGAAGATTAACTTTTCTTGCCTAAGAGACGATCTCTTAAAAAGAAGAATATTATTTTCTCCGTTATACCATACATCTACCGCATCCGGCAATCACTCTTTGTTTGCATTGCTCGTGAGATCTGGGTGTGGTATCTATGTCAGTGGGACAAGCTGGACTGGCTTCCCATAGCCAACACCGAGCTACTACTACAGTGGTGGTTCTCATGTAGTACGGCCATGGTCTTTTGGTGCATTTGGCGCCACCGGAGTGACATCGTCTTTAGTGGTGCCCGGTCGGCGGACGAGCCAATAAAGACTAGGGTCAAGGAGGAGTACAACATGTGGTGTCTATCTAGACCCTTTCGTAGCGAGATGTTTGGCTTTCTGGGCAGAGCCGTTGTGGTTGTATGATGGAGAGTAGTCCTCACACTGAACTTGATGAGCTATCACCTCTTGTTAACAACGTACAAGACTTGCCGTTTTTTGGCGTTGTTTTTTCTATATAATTAACACACCTTTTCAGGGTGTATTTTCAAAAATAAAATCTCCGTTGTACCATATGTATTCCCTTATTTTTTACTAAATCTTATTCTCATTAGTTGTCGGGAATGGAGAGATTGAAGCCAGTATCATCTGTCTGTAGAATTAGCTGCCCGACCCTGACCTAACCCTCCTCCCCGTAACCCTCGCGTGGCAGCACCACGCCGCGCCAGGGCGCCGACAGCACCGCTGTCGCCATAGGCGTCGCCGGGCAAAGACTGGTGTCGCAGCAGCGGCAGCGGCCTCCCTCGGTTGGCATGTGGCTAACGGTGGCGGCATCTGCTCCGGCTGATCTTTGCCGGCAGTGCAGCGGCTGATAGCGGACAGGTCCCGGCATGCGGCGGCGGCCGATGGTGGTGGAGGCGGTTGTGAAGTTGGGTCTACTCTGGGCCCAGATGGGCTCGGGCAAGCTTCATTCTAATCTGCCTACTCGGCATTATCTCGGCTCCGACGTTGTCTCCGGTCCCCTGGGCTCTTCCTGCTGCATGCGGGCGTCCAGGGCTTCGATCTCCGACAGGGTGGTGGTGGTCGTCTCCTCCTTCTAAGGTGGTTGACCGGTGTTTTGTGGCTAGATTGCTGGATCTCTTGATCCGTCATTTAGTCTCCGATGGCGAAGTGGGGCTGCCGGTGAAAACCGAGCTAGACTTCGGTCTTGGCGGGCGATGGTGGCGCTTACGCTTTGCTACATTATTGAAGGCGTTGTCATTGCAGCTTTTATCTTGCCTGGGCTATTCCAGGGGAAACCCTAGATCTGGGTCTTCTAGATCAGATGATGGTGACGCGCGACGCCATTCTCCCCCTTGGGGGTATCATTTTTGGTGCAGACAATGGTTAGAGGTGGTTCTGAGGTGGAGCGGAGTGTCTCTTTCCGCGTCAACGACGGTGGGCCTTGGCGGCGTGATGCTGTGGAGTCTCAACGGAGGACGCGTGCTGAGGTGCGCGCGCAGGGCAGAGGCACCGTCTAGCTCCATGGTGGCGTTGATGGTTGGTTCAGTCAGAAGTTTCACTTCGTTCTATCACTCTGGAGATGGGTCAGCGAAAATTGGTAGAGGCGACTTCCGAAGTATACGCACAAGGCGCTACCGCGAGATTGTGCCAGGGAGTCAGCGTGCGTGGTGATCGAGGCACAAGGCCCCATGTTTAACCTCTTGCGTGTGTACTAGTTTGGTGTTGTTTATGGTGGCTCCGGTTTGTAAGACTGTTGTAAGGCTTTTTGACAGACTCTTATTGATTAAATGAAATAAAGAAAGGCCATATGCATCATTTTGATGCAGAGGCTAGGGCTCCCCATTTTGAAAAAAATAGTTGTCCAGAATGACATCAAAAGATAATGCATTGGAGAACTTATATCTATTGTCTTCTCTAGATAATGTGGAGAGCTGAGAGAAGACATATATCATTATTACCATTTTACATTCCCTATATCTTTTTTGAGGTTGTTGTACATGCCCAATATATCAAACCTGGCTCATGTTTTTGTTAATTGGGTTTATGGTATTGATCTCAGGTTTAGAAAGTTTATTAGGGTGGCAACATTAGCCGTTATATGATCGCTTTGGCTATGTACCGGTATGCTCCATTCGTGGTCACCTCTTCAGCGGGTAGAGAATCGATACCTATTTATGAATGGCTACGTCGAGGGATAATTTTTTCCTAGAAGGGTGGTCGCAAAATCTACGGGATTGGTCCCCCACCTTCACCATAGGCGATTTACAATTGTTCGCTACAATATGTATTTTGCCTTTTTGGTTTGCTTGAGATCTATGAATGGCTATGTGCATCCTAGTTATGCAGAAGAAAATCCCATTTGACTTTATCATAAGCTTTTCAAAATCTATTTTAAATAGTACACCATCCATTTTCTTCCCATAAAATTCATGAATAGTCTCGTGTGGAATAACAACTCCTTCTAAGATGTTTCTACCCGAGATAAAAGCCGATTGAGTTGGCCTAGTTACCTTGTGTGCTATCACAGTAGCTCTATGAGTACCAAACTTTGCAAAAAAAATTGAACTAACATTAAGCAAACAGATTGGCATGTATTGTTCTATTCTACTCACATCTTCCTTCTTAGGAAGAAGTGTTATGACTCCAAAATTTAATTTATATAATAGCAGATATCAATCTTTCAATTGTATAAACATTGACATCAAGTCAATTTTTAATGATTGGCCAGAACTTTTGATAAAACTTAGTAGGAAACTCATCTGGTCCTGAAGCTTTATTATGTTCCATATTGGAAATGGCTTCAAACAGCTCCTCTTTCCATAAAAGGAGATGTAAGGATGACCCTTTCCTCTTCGGATAATTGAGACTTCCTCACTCAACGATGCAAAGCACAGTGTCAGCGCACCAAACAGTTTTTTATACTACTCATTTATGAAGGTTTTGAGGTTTTCTTGACCCAGAATGGTCCCCTCTTGCTCAAGCTGAAAGACCATTTTCTTTCTATGCTTCCCATTAGCAATTAGGTGAAAATATTTCGTGTTATTTCCACCTTCCTGGACATGCTTAACCTTTGCTCGTTGAGCCCATTTGGTCTCTTCTTCACGATGCAACTTTGCTAAAGATTTGTTCGCCTCTTTCTTTGCCGCTCTCTCGGTAGCACTTAATGGAGTAACCTCCTCTTTGAGGTCAAGCTCATCTATCAACAGAGTAAGCCTTACTTTCTCTTTTTTGTAAGCACCACTTAGATTCTTTGCCCACGCATGCAAATATTGTCTAAGATGTCTAATCTTATTCTGCCATATTTTGATAGGTGAATCACCGACCTGAATGGCATTCCATTCAGAGGTAACTAATTCATATCGGCGCATCCAGGGTAGCTCAAAGGAGATTGGTTTTTATTCCAAATATGTGTCGGATCACCAGAATCAATAAATAGTATGGTCTGACCCAGTTCTTGTCATCGCATACACCAAGACTAATGGAAATTTTTGTTCCCATTCTACGTTAGCTAGAACACGATCTTGTCATAGGTGGGCACCTGTCTCCGACTAGCTCAGGTAAATTGCCTTCCCGACATGATTATCTCTCTTAGATCAAGACTCTCGATAATGGCTTTAAAATAAAAGGCCAACGTGCATTGAATTTATCATTATTTTTCTCTTCATTTCTCCTAATAATATTAAAATCACCCCTACCAACATAGGAAGTGTTTCGGATTCACAAATCCTAACTAGTTTGGCTAGGAAATCTGGTTTTACTGCTTCTTGGGCCGCCCCATGCACTCCTACAAGAATCCACTCGAAACCATCAAGTCTAGATTTCACAAACAACTTAACATGGAAATCACATGTTGATTCATGCAAAATTCATGCATGAACTTTGTAGTTTATTGATGCATATTCCAACATATTAAGATGTTATGAGATGTTATAATCATGTTTTGCATTGATTTATGGGGATTTTCCATCGATCCCCCTTATTTTTGTTATAACTATGTAAAATCGGAATACCCTATTTTGCATATTTTGACGTTTCAGGAACCTTCCAGAACTCAAATTGATGTAGGATTTTTATTTTATCACGAGAAGCACCTGGAGAACAAGAAATCAACGAGGAGGGCCACGAGGCCCAAAAGAGACAGGTGGCGTGGCCACCAGGCTAGGTCGTGCCACCTGACCTCATTTGGTCCCCGGACCTCCGATGCCGTCCATCTTGTCTCAGATTGCTCAGCTTGACCCAAAAACGCCTATATAAAGACCCCCGAAGCGTTATTGTGAGGATGCGGTGGAGAAACACGAAACAAAGGATGTTTCAGCAAAGATTGGAGAGGGAAATGCTGCCGGAGTCGCCCCCGATCGCTTCTCTAACCTCTCCAACATCACCAACACCGCCGCCATGATGAAGAGGGAGTAGTCCACCTCTGGACTATGGGTTTGTGGTAGTAGCTTGTTCTATTTCTCTCTTGTGCTATAATGCTCAACATGATTATGGACATATTATATAATTCCTATGTGGTGGATCCTTAATTTATTGGATGATCTATGAGATGTGATACTTTATTATGTTCTTGATGTATGAGTAGATGCATATTGTTGCCCTATTTTTTATTACTTGTTCTGATCCAACTTGTATGCGAGAGCATGAGAGGGATGGTGTGTATTAGATGGAGTAACTTGGTAGTAGTAGTGAATTGTGACAGCAATTTCATGACCTGCTATGGTAGTTTACCAATCCGTAGATACCTCACTAAAGATAAAAAGAATGCATGTGCTATATTTCTTAGATGACAACTAAGAATCCTAAGTTGACATTCATAGACCATGTTCTATTATAATATGTCCAAGTGGTAGCATATTTTTTGTTCACCATCATGTCAAAGTACGTAAGGCTATACTCTATTATTAATTCTTAATACTAGATTGCTTGAAGGTTATTCCTTTCTAGTGGAGTATAAGTAAGATGTGTAGTATCATCTTTATGTTAAGACGTGATGCCTATATGAATATTATCAAGTAACAGAATAAAATCATGTTGTTGTTTCGGTCATCTATCTTGATCTTAATGCCACCACAACTTTATGAGTGAGTAGACAAGTGAACTCATGAACCCCGGTCCAATTTTAATCATAAGAAACACCTTTCCAGCGCTTCCACATGTCCTTTTATTTTCATCATCAATTAAATCCTAAAATAAAAAAACATATTTACTTTCTTGCATCTACAACAAAAACCCCAAAACAACTTTACTTTATTGCATTAGTTACATAATAGCTTTAGTTTACATTTTTGCATTGTTATTTATTTTATTGCATTGTTATTTTTATTTTACTTACATTAAACACCTTGTGCTTGAAAACCACTCGGTGGAGTTGGGGACGCAAGACAAAGTGATTGTTTTGCAGGTTGCTTGACGAAAACAAAGAGAGCTTTTTCGACTGTTCCTCGAGAGTTTGATATTAACCCCGAGTTATCCTCGTGGGAAAATTACTCTTGCTACAACACTCTGCACTTGGAGTCCCAACGAAGTGGCACATTGCTTAGTGTCATCACTTGTCTCCACTTTTTGGATCAAGATGGTCTCCATATTAAGCCCAACCAAAATACCACCAGATCTACCATGGGGTGGCAAGCAATACCACATATAGTTTAGCCCCCTAGATAGGTGCTTGAGAAAAGGAGCTGAGAAGTTGGATCTACTGGTCTCTAGTAGAATGATAAGATCCAACTTATGCTCCCTGATAGTTTCACTAATGAACAAATTCTTAGCTAGGTTTATGCAAGGTGGAAGTGTAGGAATTCAAGTTAATGATGGTATTGGGCATTACTTTTAGACACTAAAAGGGCTGAGACAAGGAGATTTGTCTCCGATATTGTTCAATATTGTTGCTGATATGCTTGCTATCCTAATTGCATGGGCAAAGGAGGATGGACAATTTGGGGGGTTGGTACCTCATTTAGTTGAAGGCGGAATTTCTATCCTTTAGTATGTGGATGACACTATTTTTTCATGGAACATGATTTAGCTAAAGCCATAAACATGAAGTTGATTTTAGCTTTTTTTGGCAGCTATCCGGTTTAAAGATAAACTTTCATAAGAGTGATTTTTTTTGTTTTGGTAAGGCTAAAGATGATGAGGACCACTATACAACTACCTTTGGTTGTGAAGTTGGATCTTTACCATTCAAATATTTAGGTATTCCTATTCATTATAGGACTTTACTAAATAAAGAATGGAAACCGATAGAAGATCGGTTCGAAAAGAAGCATGCCTCTTGGTTAGAAAAATTGCTCTCATACAGAGATTGATTAGTACTAATTAATTAATTTTTATCTATCCTACAAATGTTCCTTCTTTCCTTTTTTGTTATACCAAAGGGTGTAAGGAAAAGGTTGGATTTTTATAAGTCTCACTTCTTTTGGCAAAGCGATGGGAAAAAAAGATGTAACGACTAACTAAATGGAACATTATTTGTGGACCAAAGGACCAAGGGGGTCTTGGTATTGAGGTATTGGACATCAAAAATATGTGTCTTCTTTGTAAGTGGTTGTACAAACTACTTTTAGAGGAAGAAGTTTGGCAAGAATTACTTACAAACATTTACCTTCATGGAAAAACGCTCTCGCAAGTCCAGGCAAAACCTATTGATTCACCCTTTTGGAAAGGGATAATGGGGGTTAAAGATGATTTCTTCCAACGGGGTTCTTTTGTTATTTGTGATGGCTTAGAAACATGTTTTTGGGAAGACATTTGGCTTGGCAACATATCATTAGCAAATCAATACCCCACTCTTTACAACATTTTCAAAACTAAATTTTTTTTAGTCGCTCATGTTTTAAATCAAACTCCCCTAAACATAAGGTTTAACAGGACCTTAGTGGGTGACAAGTGGGATGCATGGGTGCAACTTATCTCTAAACTAATGAGTGTGCATCTTTCTAATGAACCGAATAAATTCAAATGGAACCTAACCATCACAGGTTCTTTTTTGGTTAAGTCAATGTATGTTGATATCATGAATGAGCATACGGTCTTTCTTAAAAATATATTTTTGGAAAATAAAGGTCCCACTAAAAATAGGATTTTTATGTGGTTTCTTTATAAAAAAGGTGATCTTAACTAAGGATAATCTTGCGAAAAGATGATGGATAGGGTGTACGAAGTGTGTCTTTTGTGGTGATCATGAAACGATTGATCACTTGTTTAGATCTTGTTCTTTTGCACATCTTATTTGGCTAGTTGTGCACTTCACATATAGTATACCACCTCCCACCAGTGTCAACAACCGTTTTGGGAATTGGCTGAATACGATCGACAAGCAAACAAAAGCCAAAATCTGAGTGGGAGTTTGTGCTTTAGTTTGGGCTATATGGAATTGCAATAATGATGTTGTGTTTAACAGAAATGCCAAACCCATTTTTTGCAGGTTATCCATAGGGCTTCGTTGTCAATTTACATGTGGTCCTACCTCCTTCTGCCGGAGCAGCGGGGACCTATAGATGTTGGATGCAATCGTTCGATGGCGGTTGTACGGGCTATATTAAACCAGGGAGGCTGCTTGCACTCTAATCACATTGAGAATGCCTAGTTGAACTTGTAGCGTTTTTTGTTGGCTGATTTTTGCTGCCATGCTCATTGATCCGTGAATTGTAATGCTGATATTATATAGATTGATTTAATAAAGCAGTTGTGTGCATCATTTTGATGCAAAGGCCGAAGCTATGTCTCCATTTTGAAAAAATTCTAATTATACAGAAGCCAGGTGTATTGCTTGAACTTCTTTGAGTAATAAAAGGCGCCCATTATCGAAAAAAAATCAAACCCGGCTCGATATGCAATATATCCAAACAAACCCGATCTCTCCTTGCACATGTATGCGTGGCCAGTCTAGTCTAGTCTAGTTTGTTATTGTCCAGAAATGTGGTGGACGATTGTCGATTGACGTTTCAGTTTCTATCTATTGATGGTCGCCAAGGAGGTTTTGTCCTGTCGAAGATGGGGAATGAGACGTTGTGTTGCCAAATTGGTGTGTTAGCTATTGTGCACTCTTTTTAATAAACTTCTCACTTTATTCATATAACATCAGCAATGTGGTGGCTAATTGTGCACTCTGGCTTTGTGTAGTAGCATGATCCGCTGTGGTCGTTGCCGTTTAGGAATCGACCTTGATATGGTATCGCCGCAAGCAATGCAGTGGAATGGCTATCTTGCGTGCGTCAGGAAGGAAGGAAAGGGCACGTTGTCAATCCTCGGTAAGGATGACAATAGGCAGGGTATAGCCATGGTAGATCAATACAATATTTATACCTATATAGTTAATGAGTATAAAATTGTATTCGTACCTATATCTATGGGTATAAAGCTCTACCCATACCTATACACAGCAGGTATCCATACCCATTAGATACCCAATAGACAAGGGTATAGATAATAGAGCCCGTCAGTTGAGTACCCCTAAGGCCCGTTAAGCTAGGCCCAATTGTAATAATAGTCGAAATACGAGTTCATATCGTATGTCGAGATTATAATCGGTACCGGATCCCACCCGATCCTCGAGACCAGGCCATCTATATATAGGGGCCAGGAGAGGACGGTGAGGTATAGATTGAAAGCAAGCCAGTTTTTACGCCCATGTTTACTTTCGATACACACCTTGTTTGACTGACTTTACCTTCGAGTTCATCTGACGCCCTATCTCCACGATCCTAAGTCCTTCATCTAGGACATTTGTCGAGTTAACCCTTGTCAATTGGCGCCGACCGTGGGGACTCTGGGCGTTGGAATCATGAATTCAACGGCTTTTTCGCTTTTAGCCAGTAGCAATCAAGTCGATGAAAGACAAGAGATAGAGCTGACAATCGGAAGTTTAAGCTTTTACGTTGGACCTTTGGGTTCAACTCGCCTTTCAGATCCGATGAAATCGGGTCCGTCGGCGAGCAAAGCCGACAGAATCACAATATCTGGATCATCCGTGGGCTCTTCCAGCGAGGTAAACTCGCCGGTCAGTCTCACAGCAACAGAAGATGTGCAAAATAAACTCGAGGAACTCGACGAAACTCGGGGAAAACCCGATATGGAAGAAGCAGTGGATAAAACTCACGATAGTTCAAGGGATTTCACCATCGAAAGTAGTGGAGTCTCCAGAAGCGTACATCAGTTATGCGTCATTATCTCTGAAGCAGCAGAAGAGGATAATCACGAAGGCAACAAAGAGGTCGACCTGCAAGTCGACAAACTGAGGAGTAACAGCAAAAAGGAAAAAGAGAAAATTCACGTTTCAACCAGAGAGTGGAGAATCATCATGTCAGCCATCAATCACGGCACAGAGGTACCCGCAGATTCAAGGAGAGAGGTTCTGATGGGGTACCAATACGCGCTGCATCAGCACAAAAAGAAGCTAAGGGAGGAAAGAGACATGTTCATGAGAAGCCGAGATGACAACAGTACGTCAAATGGAGGATACTGGGATGAGTATAGCGATGCATCAGAGTGCAGCATGGAAAGACACAGAGACCCGAAGCACAACAGGAGGACAACAACACAGATAAGAGAAGAAAGCTATGCAAAAAGTCTAAACGAGCAGCAGTCAGAAGAGGAAGAAGACTTCGTGCAAGAAACACCAGAAGCAGTGTTGGTAGCAGCACAGGCGTACCTACTAACCACACAACTAGAGCCTGGGGATCCATGGGAGCACATGCATCAGGCCGCAATACGAAGCCTCGGGATAATAGAAAACAAGCTAATGGGAAAACTTCCAGAGGAAAAGGCGATACATCGTAGGGAAAGGCGAAAGGAAGAGTTCAAGCGCAAGTCCTCATGAAACGAATCCAGTGAGTCATCAGATGAGGAGAGGCGACAAAAACGGAAGGAGGACGCAAGAAACATAATAGCACAAGCACGAGTAAACAACTCACGCTATGCGTGGAGAGAGAAAAATTACGAAGACGATGAAAAAAAGATGGGCGCGTTATGCTTTACCCACAGGGTTCGCAAAATGCGGGTACCCAAAGGTTTTAAATTGCCGCACGATCAAGAAAAGTATGATGGGTTGCAAGAACCCACTCTATGGTTGTCAGATTACCTGCAAGCAGTACAGATACTAGGAGGAACAAGAGCAACAGCCATGGAAAGTTTACAGTTACACCTCACCGGCGCCGCACGGTCCTGGTTAAACACCCTACCCAATGATTCTATCGGGAGTTGGGGAGAGTTAGAGAATCAATTCGCAAGAAATTTTCGCTCAACATATAAGCGCCCAGCGTCGCTGGAGGAAATCAAGTCGTGCGCACAGAAGAAAGGTGAAACCCTACACTCTTATATACAACGCTGGAGTGTAATCAAAAATTCAGCAGAAGACGTCTCCGACGAAAGAGAAATAGATGCTTTTTCGAGTGGCCTTCATTGTTCGGACCTAGTGGAAGAGATAGGGAGAACAAGGCCAAGGACAGTGTCTGAATTAATGGAAGTAGCCAACAGATTCGCCGATGGAGAGGACGCATATAATAACAAAAGGGGGCGTTCACCAGAAGTCGATAGAGCAAGCAGGCAGAGGCGAAGATATCGCAATGGAGATAGCCATGCAAGGCGAAATCAGGTAGCCGCAGGATACGAAAGAAGGGACGAGGAAGGCTACGAAAACAAGGAGTTCCAGGCAAGAGGAAATCATGAAGTAGAAAAGTCAAAGTACTCTGGCCCGTCGGCAGAGGACATGCTCTACGGACCTTGTCGAATCCACTATGCATACCTAGATAGAAAGAGAGTTTCTAACCACCAGATGAAGGATTGCAGAACCTTCTTAAGATTACAAAATGCCATGGACTCGAACCAAGGAGCACGGCAGGGAAACAAAAGTATGAGTCAAGGATACCAAGTACAGAGACTAGCAAAACATCTGGAGTCGAAAGTATATATATCTGCAATGATTCAACCGGTGCCAAAATCCAAGAAGGAGAGGAAGAACATATCCAGACAAGTAAACCTAGCTATATCATCACCACCAGCCACTACAGAGTACCTAGAGTGGTCCGACCAACCAGTCAGGTTCAGCAGAGCAGACCACCCGAGGAAAGTGCCCAGGCCGGGGCACTCACCGATGGTGCTGAGGGCGCAAATAGGAGGATATGATATCGGGAGAGTATTCATGGATGCAGGAAGTGGCATAAACCTAATATACGCAAGAACTCTGAAAGCAATGTGCATTTCACTGGAAAGTCTAAAGCCAACAGATTGTTCTTTCCACAGAATAGTACCAGGAGGCGCAAATTTCCCTCTCGGAAAAATAGAACTCGACGTTTGCTTTGGCAACAGCAACAATTATCGCAGAAAGAAGCTGGAGTTTGAAGTCATGGACTGGCCTTCACAGTATCATGCAATCCTGGGGCGCCCAGCATTTGCAAAGTTCATGGAAGTACCTCACTATGCATATCTTACACTCAAGATGCCAGGACCCAAAGGAACGATCACGGTGCAAGGCAGCTTTGAAGTATCCAACACCTGTGACAAAGAATTTAATGTTGGAATTATGCCCTAGAGCCAATAATAAAGATGTTATTATTATAATTCTTGTTCATGATAATGTTTATATTCCATCCTAGAATTGTATTAAGCGGAAACTTTAATACTTGTGTGGTTTATGAACAATACCGTGTCGCTAGTACGCCTCTATGGACTAGCTCATTGATTAATGATGGTTAAGGTTTCCTAACCATAGACATGAGTTGTCAATTAATAATGAGATCATGTCATTAGGAGAATGATGTGATGGACAGACCCAAATAAAGCGCAACAATTAGATCGTGTCATTCTGTTCATCTTTGTGAAGCTTTTTCCTATGTCAAGTATTGTATTCCTTAGACCATGAGATAACGCAATTCCCTAGTGCCGGAAGTGATCTTTGAGGTCATCAAACGTTATCCTATGAAAGGGTGATCATAAAGGTGTCTCTCAGGTAATCGGAAAGTACTTGTTGGGTTGTATATATCGAGATGGAATTTGTCCCTCCCGAGTCGGAGAGATATACTTCGGGCCCACTCGGTAATCGATATCAACACCGCTTGCAAGCACGTGGTTAAGGAGTTAATCACAAAGTGATATCGGATTACGGAACGAGTAAAGTACTTGCTGTGAACGAGATTGAACTAGGTATGCCGATACCGACGATCGAATCTCGGGCGAGTAAAATATCGCGTGATGAAGGGAATACAAATACGGGATTGCTTGAATCCTGACATCGTGGTTCATCTTATATGATCATCGTTGAGTGCGTGGGAGTCAATATGGATTTCCAGATCCCGCTATTGATTATTGATGGAGATCATGTCCGCACATTCTCGAACCCGTAGGGTCACACACTTAACGCAAATCAACGCTAGGGTAGTTCGGGATATATGTGAAACTATTTCGGAAGTTACAGAATTGTTCCGAGTGAAAAAATATTAGTATTTATTAATTGTATGAATTAATAAATATTAACAGTATTTATTTATAAGAAATAAATAAAGAAGAAAAAAAAGAAGAAAAAAAAGGTGGAGTGGCGGCCAGGCGCTGGCTCGCCCGCATCGATCCTTGGATCGAGCGAGGCGGCCACGCACCGTGGCTCGCTCGCCATGCCTCGCTAGCGTGCGGGTGGGCCGTGGGGCGGATGGGCCTTGGCTGGCGGCTGGGCCGTCCGTGCGCAGGCTTCTCACACGCTCAAGCACGCATCGATCGATCTGTTCGATCAGATCGAATAGACTGCAGTTCGGCGGCGCTGTGAGGGAACTTGTATGACAAGTTAGGTTTTATGAAACCCTACAATCCGCCTATAAAAGGGCCAGGACGCCAGTGGTCTTGGTGACCTATTTTGCACGGAGCCGCTGCCCGGTTTCTGAAGCCTCCTTTCTCCATTCTTCTTCCACCACGCAAACAGGCGAAGCCCTGTCGGCGTATACTCTCCATCATAGACACCACACCGTCATGTTGTCGATCCCATCTACCACTCCACCATATCTCGCTGGACCGGGAAGGCGGAGTCGTTGGTGCGTTGTACGTGTGCATCTCTCGGAGGCGTCGCCACTTGCGGCGTTGGATCGGATCGCGACGAGAAGACGGCTAGTGTGACTACATCATCCACGTTCTGTTGAATGTTTCCGCTGTGCGATTTCTTCAAGGGTATGAAGATCTCATCTATCTCTCTCGTTGATTACATCTCCTAGATTAGATCTTGGCTTTCTTGTTCGCATCCGTAAGAAATTTTTTGATTTACTATGCTGCGAAACCCTTCAGTGGTATCAGAGCTAGATCTATGCGTAGATGTGTTTCACGAGTAGAACGCAGCATGCTTGTTGCGGGCATTGATATTTTCTGTTGCAAACCTCTTTGTTGTGTATTTATTATGGCGCGGCATAGTGAGATCGAAGCGGTCCAGGCCAACTTTACGCGACCTCGTTCGCGAGACCGGCTCCGCACTTGACGTGTGGCTTGTTCCACACATGCGGCTGGTGGATGCCAGTTTCTCTCACTATAGTAGTCATGAGATTTACAACGGATGATGACAACCATAATATCACCGTTGTGGCTTTTCGTAGGTAAGAATCGTTCTTAACTTGTTACTCCCATAAGCCACGTAAAACATGCAACAACAAAGTAGAGGCGTCTAACTTGTTTTTGCAGGGAGTGTTTTGTGATATGGTATGGCCCAAGATATGATGTGTATGAATTGAGATGTATGCGATGATCATGTTTTGTAATATTTCATGACTTGCATGTCGATGAGTTCACAACCGGCAGGAGCCATATGGTTGTCTTTATAATTGTGTATGACCTGCGTGTCAACTTCTTATACGCCATGTAATAGCTTTACTTTATCGCTAAGTAGTTAGCAATAGTTGTAGTTGCTATTCGTGGTGGAGGCAATCATGATGGAGTGATGGAGATCATGCCGGCGCGCACAAGATGGAGATCATTGCGCGAAGATTGGCTATACCATGTCACATAAAATTATATGCATGTGATGTTTATCCTTTCATGTATCTTATTATGCTTTGATCGCGACGGTAGCATTATAAGATGATTCCTCACTTAAAGATCAAGATAAAATTATGTTCTCCCCTCGTATGCACCGTTGCGGAAGTTCGTCGTTTTGAAGCATCTCGTGATGATCGGGTGCTATAAACTCTATGTTCACATACAACGGGTGCAAGCCAGTTTTTGCACACGCGGAGATACTTGGGTTTGACTTGATGAGCCTAGAATGTATAGACATGGCCTCAGAACATATGAACCGAAAGGTTAAACATGAGTCATATGAATGATATGAACGACACTGCATTGTCCACCATTGAAACTACATCTCTTCTCGTGAAGATCGGATTAGGTGTGGTGAATTTGGATCGTGTTCACTAAACAACTTGAGGGATGTTGAATTTAGTGGGAGTTCATCTAGTAATTTGATTAAGTTGAACTAGTTATCATGAACATAGTCTAAATTGTACTTGCAATGTTGTAGATCAAATGGTTAAGTCCAACTTCAACTTCAACGTGTTTGCTGAGAAAGAAAAGGTTAAAAACAATGGGTCTAACTTCACCAACTGGTTCCGCAATCTGAGGATCATTCTCGCTGGCGGTCAAAAGGCTTATGTACTTGAGGAAGCGCTAGGTAACCCCCCTGCTGCGACAGCGAAAACTGAAGAACTTGCTGACTTCAATTCTCGCAGAGATGATTATGATGCGATTATGAGTACCATGTTGTTTTCTATGGAACCGGAACTTCAAAGTTGTTTTGAGAAGTACCGTGGACCTTATGAGATACTTGAGGAACTGAAAACCATGTTTCAGACTCAAGCCCATTCTGAGAGATATGAGATCTCTGAGAAGTTCTTTAACTGCAAGATGGAGGAAGGGAGTTCCGTTAGTGAGCACGCCATTAAGATGTCGGGCTACACTCAACGCCTTGAGCAGCTGGACTGCAAGATTCTAGAAGAGCTCACGATTGACAGAGTTTTGCAATCACTCCCTCCTAGCTACAAAGGCTTTGTAGTTACTCACAATCAAATTGGTTCCACTGATACGATCACTGAGCTCTTCGCTAAGCTGAAAGCTACTGAGGTGGATATCAAGAAAGATAATCATGTGTTGATGGTCAACAAGGCCACTAGCTTCAAGAAAGCTAAGGGTGCAAAGGGATCCTTCAAGAAAGGCAGTGGCAAGCGCATTGCCCCTGCTAAGAAGAAGCTCAAGTCTGGACCTAAGCCAGACACTGAGTGCTTCTATTGCAAGGACAAGGGTCACTGGAAACGCAACTGTCCGAGTACTTAGCGGACAAGAAGGCTGGCACCATTAAAGGTATATTTGATATACATGTTATTGATGTTTACCTTACTAGCGCTCGTTGTACTGCCTGGGTATATGATACTGGTTCAGTTGCTAATATTTGTAACTCGAAACAGGAGCTACGGAATAGACGGCGGCTAGCAAGGGATGAGGTGACGATGTGCGTCGGCAATGGATCAAAAGTTGACGTGATGGCTGTCGGCATGCTCGCCTTAGTTTTACCTTAGGGATTAGTTTTAAACCTTAATAAGTGTTATTATGTGCATGCGTTGAGCATGAACATTATATCTAGATCGTGTTTATTGCAAGACGGTTATTCATTTAAGTCAGAGAATAATGGTTGTTCTATTTATATGAATAACATCTTTTATGGTCATGCACCTGTCGTGAATGGTTTATTTCTTCTGAATCTCGAAAGCAATGAAACACACATCCATAACAATGAGGCTAAAAGATGCAAAGTAGATAGTGATAATCCAACTTATTTGTGGCACTGCCGTCTAGGTCATATTTGCGTAAAACGCATGAAGAAACTCCATTCTAATGGACTTTTTGGAGTCTCTTGATTTTGAATCGTTTGACACGTGTGAGCCATGCCTCATGGGCAAGATGATCAAAACCCCGTTCTCTGGAACAATGGAGCGAGCAATGGACTTATTGGAAATCATACATACCGATGTGTGCGGACCAATGAGTATTTCGACGCGCGGTGGATATCGCTATTTTCTCACTTTTACTGATGACTTAAGTAGATATGGGTATGTCTATTCAATGAAACATAAATCTGAAATGTTTGAAAAGTTCAAAGGATTTCAGAACGAAGTGGAAAACCATCGTAACAGGAAAATTAAATTTCTGCGATCTGATCATGGAGGTGAGTATTTGAGTTATGATTTTCTCACGCATCTTAAAGCAAGCGGAATCATTTCGCAACTCACGCCACCTGGAACACCACAGCGCAATGGTGTGTCTGAACGCCAGAATCGAACTCTATTAGATATGGTTCGATCGATGAAGTCTCTTACAGATTTGCCGTTATCATTTTGGGGTTATGCATTAGAAACCGCTGCATTCATTTTAAATAGGGCACCATCTAAATCCGTTGAGACGACACTGTATAAACTATGGTTTGGTGCTAAACCTAAGCTATCATTTCTTAAAGTTTGGGGATGCGAAGCTTACGTCAAGAGGTTGATCCCGGACAAGCTCGAACCCAAAGCGGAGAAATGCGTCTTCATAGGATACCCTAAGGAAACGATTGTGTATACCTTCTACCACAGATCCGAAGGAAAAATCTTTGTTGCTAAGAACGGATCCTTTCTTGAGAAGGAGTTTCTCTCGAAAGAAGTGAGTGGGAGGAAGGTAGAGCTAGACGAGGTTATTGAACCTTCTCTCGAATTGGAGAGTAGCACAGCACCTGAAGTTGTTCCGGTGCCGCCTGCACCAACAGGAGAGGAAGCTAATGACGAGGATCATGAAACTTCGAACGATGCTGCTACTGAACTTTGGAGGTCGGCAAGGTCGCGTGCCACTCCTGAATGGTACGGCAACCCTGTCTTAACCGTCATGTTGTTAGACAACAATGAACCTATGAACTATGAGGAAGTGATGATGAGCCCAGACTCTGAGAAATGGCTAGAGGCCATGAAATCCGAATTGGGATCCATGAGCGAAAACCAAGTATGGACTTTGGTGGACCCTCCTAGCGACCGTAAGGCCGTTGAGTGCAAATGGATTTTCAAGAAGATAACGAACACGGATGGTAATGTTACCATCTACAAGGCTCGGCTTGTCGCAAAAGGTTTTCGGCAAGTTCAAGGTGTTGACTACGATGAGACTTTCTCTCCCATAGCGATGTTTAAGTCCATTCGGATTTTATTAGCAATTGATGCATTTCATGATTATGAAATTTGGCAGATGGATGTCAAGACTGCGTTCCTCAATGGCAACATTGATGAAGAGTTGTATATGATGCAGCCCGAAGCTTTTGTCGATCCTAAGGATGCTGATAAAGTGTGCAAACTTTAGCGTTCCATTTATGGGCTGAAGCAAGCATCCCGGAGTTGGAACCTTCATTTTGATCAAGTGATCAAGAGTTTTGGATTTGTTCCAAATTGCTACGAAGCTTGTGTCTACAAGAAAGTGAGTGGGAGCTCGGTGACATTTTTAGTACTATATGTGGATGACATATTGATTATTGGAAATGACATCGGTATGCTTAACGATGTGAAGAGTTATTTGAATAAATGTTTTTCAATGAAAGACCTAGGAGAACATGCTTATATATTAGGCATCAAAATCTATAGAGATAGACAAAGACGCCTAATAGGTTTAAGCCAAAGTACATACCTGGACAAAGTTCTGAAAAGGTTTAGAATGGATAAAGCAAAGAAAGGTTCATTGCCCATGTTGTCAAGTAAGATATTGAGCAAGGCTCAGTGTCCAGCTACGGTAAAAGATAGCGAAACTATGAGCAAAGTGCCATATGCCTCGGCCATAGGTTCTATCATGTATGCCATGTTGTGTACTAGACCGGATGTGTCCAATGCTCTTAGTTTGACGAGCAGATACCAAAGTGATCCAGGAGTGGAACACTGGACAGCCGTAAAGAACATCCTAAAGTATTTAAATAGGACTAAAGAAATGTTCTTGGTCTATGGAGGTGATGAGCAGCTCGTCGTAAAAGGTTACGTCGACGCTAGTCTCGACACCGACCCGGATGATTCTAAATCTCAGACAGGATATGTTTATATTTTGAATGGTGGAGCTGTGAGCTACAGAAGCTGCAAGCAAAGCGTGATCGCAGGATCTACAACCGAAGCGGAATACATGGCTGCTTCGGAAGCATCAAGTGAAGGAGTTTGGATCAGGAACTTCATCACTGAGCTTGGTGGGGTTCCAAGTGCCTTGGACCCACTGGAGATATTGTGCGACAACGCTGGCACCATAGCACTGGCTAAGGAACCAAGATATCATCCAAAGACTAAGCACATCAACCGCCATTTCCATATAATTCGAGATTATATATCAGATGGAGATCTGAAGATTACCAAAGTACATACGGATCTGAATGTCGCAGATCCGTTGACTAAACCTCTTCCACGAGTAAAACATGATCAGCACCTTAATGCCATGGGTGTTAGATTGTTACCAGATGTAAACTAGATT
Organism: Dactylis glomerata; assembly: GCA_007115705.1. NCBI lineage: Eukaryota > Viridiplantae > Streptophyta > Magnoliopsida > Poales > Poaceae > Dactylis > Dactylis glomerata. The sequence goes on from QXEO01001474.1 coordinate 959,074, forward strand.
ATTGACTCTAGTGCAAGTGGGAGACTGTTGGAATTATGCCCTAGAGGCAATAATAAAGATGTTATTATTATAATTCTTGTTCATGATAATGTTTATATTCCATGCTAGAATTGTATTAAGCGGAAACTTTAATACTTGTGTGGTTTATGAACAACACCGTGTCCCTAGTACGCCTCTATGGATTAGCTCATTGATTAATGATGGTTAAGGTTTCCTAACCATAGACATGAGTTGTCAATTGATAATGAGATCATGTCATTAGGAGAATGATGTGATGGACAGACCCAAATAAAGCGCGGCAATTAGATCGTGTCCTTGTGTTCATCTTTGTGAAGCTTTTTCCTATGTCAAGTATTGTATTCCTTAGACCATGAGATAATGCAATTCCCTAGTGCCGGAAGAGAGCTTTGAGGTCATCAAATGTTATCCTATGAAAGGGTGATCATAAAGGTGTCTCTCAGGTAATCGGAAAGTACTTGTTGGGTTGTATGTATCGAGATGGAATTTGTCCCTCCCGAGTCGTAGAGATATACTTCGGGCCCACTCGGTAATCGATATCAACACCGCTTGCAAGCACATGGTTAAGGAGTTAATCACAAAGTGATATCGGATTACGGAATGAGTAAAGTACTTGCTGTGAACAAGATTGAACTAGGTATGCCGATACCGATGATCGAATCTCGGGCGAGTAAAATATCGCGTGACGAAGGGAATACAAATACGGGATTGCTTGAATCCTGACATCGTGGTTCATCCGATATGATCATCGCTGAGTGCGTGGGAGTCAATATGGATTTCTAGATCCCGCTATTGATTATTGATGGAGATCATGTCCGCATATTCTCGAACCTGTAGGGTCACACACTTAATGCAAATCAACGCTAGGGTAGTTCAGGATATATGTGAAACTGTTTCGGAAGTTACGGAATTGTTCCGGGTGAAAAAATATTAGTATTTATTAATTGTATGAATTAATAAATATTAACAATATTTATTTATAAGAAATAAATAAAGAAAAAAAAGGTGGAGCAGCGGCCAGGCGCTGGCTCGCCCGCATCGATCCTTGGATCGAGCGAGGCGGCCACGCACCATGGCTCGCTCGCCATGCCTCGCTAGCGTTCGGGTGGGCCGTGGGGCGGATGGGCCTTGGCTGGCGGCTGGGCCGTCTGTGCGCAGGCTTCTCACGCGCTGAAGCACGCATCGATCGATCTGTTCGATCAGATCGAATAGACTGCAGTTCGGCGGCGCTGCGAGGGAACTTGTATGACAAGTTAGGTTTTATGAAACCCTACAATCCGCCTATAAAAGGACCAGGACGTCAGCGGTCTTGGTGACCTATTTTGCGCGGAGCCGCTGCCCGGTTTCTGAAGCCTCCTTTCTCCGATCTTCTTCCACCACGCAAACAGGCGAAGCCCTATCGGCGCATACTCTCCACCATAGACACCACACCGTTGTGTTGTCGATCCCATCTACCACTCCACCATATCTCGCTGGACCGGGAAGGCGGTGTCGTTGGTGCGCTATACGTGTGCATCTCTCGGAGGCGTCGTCACTTGCGGCGTTGGATCGGATTGGATCGCGAGGAGGAGACGGCTAGTATGACTACATCATCCACGTTCTGTTGAACATTTCTGCTGTGCGATTTCTTCAAGGGTATAAAGATCTCATCTATCTCTCTCGTTGATTATATCTCCTAGATTAGATCTTGGCTTTCTTGTTCGCATCCGTAGGAAATTTTTTAATTTACTATGCTGCGAAACCCTTCATTTAATAGGCTGGCGCAAATTTTCGGCATGACAGCAGAGTACGCAAGACTGAAAGGCGAAACGGATCACAATGTGCTACCCGACGTCGGGCGATCCCTGCCAGATCAGGCTTTCGATGCAACTCAAGACTCGAAGAAAATCCAGGTCCACCCGACAGACCCGAACAAAACCACCTCCATAGCACTAAACCTGGATCCTGCATAGGAAAGCGCGCTCGTCGAGTTCCTCCGTGAGCACTGGGAAATCTTCACCTGGTGTCCTTCAGACATGCCAGGGGTTCCCAGGGAACTCGTCGAGCGCGCACTAAATGTGGATCCTAAAGCAAAGCCAGTAAAGCAACCACTACAAAGATTTGACGAACCCAAAAGAAAAGCAACAGCATCAGAGCTACATAGACTAGAAAATGTCGGATTCATCAGAGAAATCAAATCATCAACCTGGGTATCCAACCCAGTCATTGTACCCAAGAAAAACATAGACGTACAAAGAGTGTGTGTCAACTACACATCTCTCAACAAGCACTGTCCAAAGGATCCTTTCTCGCTACCTCGCATTGATCAGATAATTGACTCAATAGCAGGGTGCGCCAGGCTTTCCTTTCTAGATGCATATTCTGGTTATAACCAGATCAAACTGAAGAAAGAAGACGAGGAAAAGACAGCTTTCATCACACCATACGGCGTGTTCTGTTATCAAGTTATGCCCTTCGGGCTCAAAAATGCAGGGGCAACCTACCAGCGGATGATGCAAAATTGCCTCGGAAGCCAAATAGGACGCAACATCCAAGTCTACATCGATGACGTGGTCATCACCACAAGGAAAGAGGAGTCCCTGATCAGCGATTTGGCAGAAACCTTCGTCAACCTGAACAGGTACAAGCTCAAGCTTAACCCGACAAAATGTTCTTTCGGTGTATCAGCAGGACAACTCCTGGGGTTCCTGGTATCAGCAAGGGGAATAGAAGTAAACCCAGAAAAGATTCAAGCAATCCTAACAATGGGGAAACTGACGAAACTGCACGACGTACAAAAGCTTGCAGGTCGCGTCGTAGCACTAAGTCGATTTGTTGCTCGATTGGGAGAGAAAGCACTCCCTTTCTATGCACTCATGAAAAAATCAGACGATAAATTCGAGTGGATGCAAGAAGCAGATGCAGCTTTCGCGCAGTTGAAAAAAGTGCTCTCCACGCCACCAGTGCTGGCCGCACCAAATGAGAAAGAGCCACTACTACTCTACATCGTTGCAACACACCAAGTGGTGAGTACAGTACTGGTAGTCGAAAGAAGTAAAGAGGGAAAAGTTCACGGTGTCCAGAGGCCAGTATATTTCATCAGCGAAGTACTATCTCCAACAAAACAAAGGTACCCACACTATCAAAAGCTCGCGTACAGTGTATTCACAACAGCACAAAAATTACGGCAGTATTTCGCGGTACACCCAATCATAGTGGTTAACGAAGCACCACTATCCAATATCTTAAACAACCCTTCAACAACAGGACGTGTCTCCCTATGGGGAATTGAGTTACCACCCTTGGACATCACGTACGAAAAGCGAAAGGCGATAAAATCACAAGTTTTACCAGACTTCACAGCAGAGTGGCTGGAGTTACAAAACACAGGACCACCAGATCTGTCGAGTGTATGGACAATGTACTTCGATGGCTCGAAAAGAATCCAAGGCGCAGGAGCAGGAGTGGTCTTGATATCACCACAAGGCGACAAGCTGAAGTATGTGTTAAGGATGAGTTTTCCCCAAGCTTCTAACAATGAAACTGAATACGAGGCGTTGCTCCATGGAATGAAAATGGCTAAGGCATGTGGAGCAACTCGATTGAAAATATTTGGAGACTCGAATCTCGTCGTCCAACAAGTGATGAACAAATGTGACGCCATTAGTGACAATATGACAGCGTACAGAAACTTATATTATTATCTAGAGGGAACATTCGATGGATGCGAAGTTTCACACGTCAGCAGAGCTAGTAACGAGGAAGCCGACAATCTAGCAAACATTGGGTCCCAGTGCTTACCCGTACCACAAGGAGTTTTTTGGGAAGAAATCATAGAAAGATCAATAAAAAGCAACAAAGCTTCGACTATAGAGGAGCAAGACCAGCACCAAGCAACAGGCTCGGGGGCTGGAAAAACAAGCATAGCAGAACCAGAGGAAGTCATGCTGATAGAAGAAACTTGGATGCAGCCATATCTGGCACACATGGTAAACAAAACACTACCCGAAGACACAGTAGAAGCGAAGAGGATAATACGATGATCCAAGGCTTTCGTCGTGTTACAGGGAAAATTATACAAGAAAAGTATATCAGGCGTCTTGCAATGATACGTTACTCCTCAAGAAGGGCAGGAAATCCTAAAAGATATCCACGCAAGAGTGTGTGGACATCACGCTAGCAGCAGAGCCATTGCAGCCAAAGCTTTTCGTGCAGGGTTTTATTGGCTCACAGCCATTGAAGACGCGAAATATATAGTGAGGAAGTGCGAGGCTTGTCAATGCTTTGCATCTCGGCCACACGCGCCAGCAGCAGAATTACAACCAATACTATTATCCTGGCCCTTTGCGCAATGGGGTCTCGACATGGTAGAAAAATTGCACAAGTCTTGGCCAGGAGGGCATGTTTATATGCTGGTGGCAGTCGACAAATTCACCAAGTGGGTAGAGGCAGCCCCAGTAACAACCCAAGATTCTACAGCCACAATCAACTTCATCAAGTCCATAGTCTTTTGCTTCGGAGTACCACACAGCATCATCACAGACAATGGGACAAATTTCACATCAAAGGAGTTCAAAAATTATTGTGAAGGATTGGGAATCAAATTGAAATTTGCATCTGTAGCGCATTCAGAGACAAATGGGCAACTCGAGAAAGCCAACGGCTTAATATGCAATGGGATAAAGAAGAGGTTGTTGGCACCCCTCGAGAAAGCCAAGCACGCTTGGGTAGACGAGCTACCCTTCGTACTCTGGAGTCTACGAACTACACCTAATGCAGCTACTCAAGAAACACCTTTCTTTCTGGTCCACAACGCAGAAGCCGTGCTCCCAGTCGAGATCACACACGAAGCTCCAAGAATCGTGGTGTATGATGAGACAACTTCCACATAAGCGCTTCAGGATGATGTCGATGCACTCGATGAGGCGAGGGACGTAGCACTTGCCAGAGCAACTCAATATCAGCAAAACCTATGAAACTACCATAGTAGTCGAGTTCGTCCATGGTCTTTCGTAGTGAGAGATTTAGTCTTACGACTCAAGCAAGACGGGCATGGAAAACTCGAGTCCCCATGGGTGGGACCTTACATCGTGACAGAAGTAATACCAGGAGGAGCTTATCGACTACAAGACAAGAAAACAGGGAAAGACGAGAGTAACCCGTGGAATGCAGAGCAACTACGATGGTTCTACGCATAGACGACATAAGGCAACAAAGAATTTTTCGAGTTATGACCCTCCGAACCCAGAACATGAGGCCATAGGTTGGATTCCTTGGGTCAACTCGACAACATGTGTAAATATTTTACTTTCCACTCGGGGGCTCAGACCCTCGAGTCGTACAAAATAATATTAACAAGTTATCGAGATTTATGATCATCTGAGATACACTACAAGGTTGATCGCAACCCGATATTCGGCAGCAACACAAACGGTTCAAAGGAACCCGATAATATATTAAGCGAACACCTCGGAACTATGATTCGTTCCCATGGTCTATTAATAAAGTAAGGACAATACATAATCTAAATATGACTACTTATTATAGATAGTATGAGGAAGAACAACTCGAACAAAGAGATTATATAAATCTAGTGAAAATGCACTTCAGCTTCATACTCTCTCTGGCACTGGGTGCAGTCGTAGATCCTCACGTCGAACTTCGACGTCCCGACGTGAAAGTCGAAAGTCATAAAGAAGCCTTGATGGAGGTCATGGTCCTCTGCAAACTGCGACCAGCCGCTCTTTAAGTACTGCTCACCGGCGCCGTCGTACCAGACCTCCACTTCATAGGGAGTTCCTCCCCCAGAGTGTTCACGAAGAACCGCTTCCCGCAGTTCTCGCCCGTCCATAAACTTGGTGAATTTCAGCGGTAAACGCTGAATCTCACGACACTGCATGCCGGCGATGCAGAAGAAGGAATAGATTCTGGGCGGAGGAGGAGAAGCATTAGCAGAAGGAGCGCTTGGACCTGGTGCAGCAAATGGCACCTTGGGTTTATTTTTGCTCCCGGCCGGACGGCCGGGGCGCCGCTTCACCAGAGCGGATGACGTAGCTACCGCAGCCTCGATTGTAGCCTTGTTCTTACTGCCGCGAGGGCGGTCGCGACCCCGTTTCTCCACTGGGGCGCCGATGTTCAGACGTGATCCACCCGCATCGGCCATGGAGACAAGTGTTGGAAAGCAAAAACCCTAGATGAGGTGAAGAGGAAGAAGATGATGCGGTGGAAGAAGAAGCTAATGACTGGATTAGGGTTTTTACCCTCGCCAGACATACTTTATTTATAAGTACGCACTAATGGGTCTTTACAAAAGTAAGGTCCAAAATATATTTACGGGCTCTTATATTCTGCCCAGCGCAGACGATAAAAGAAAGATCAACGTATCAAGGGAGAAGGTACAAAAAAAAGAGAAGAAGTTATCTATCAAGAAGCACACCATACCTCGTTTTGGACTCGGGGGCTTAAGTCATAAGAAAAGAAGAGAAGAATTATCAGAAGGGCAAAATATGTCGACAAAAATCGAAAGATACAGTATATGGGGCAGATATATCTATAGTTTTGAGCCTATACCCGAAAAAATTCGGCTATAGCCTCGGGGGCTACTCCCATCGGGAGCGCTGTCGTGCACCCAATAGAAAGAAGTTGGTGAAAGAAAGGATGAAAAAGTTGCGATGAAAGAACTACTGAAGGATGCGTGATATAAGCATAATCGTCTTCATTTCATCAACAACGAACTTCGACTACATTGTCGACAAAATAAACATCTATTACTCCCATCGGGAGATATTTATGAAAGCTGCAAAGGATAACTCGAATATTTTATATATTGAAACAGTCAAACAAGGCTGCAAAGTATGATTCTCGAGTTGCGTCATCGCGACGAAACTTGAATGCCATGGTTGAAATATATCATGAAGGTAAGACCCCAGGATCCGTCGTGTGTGGCCCGGTATACGCACATGGATGCGCTCTGCTGGTACGTATCCGTGTCTACGACGCGAAGAAAAATCCCGGTGGACGCACTGGGTACCCTGAGAATCACTGGGATTCATTCCTTGTAAGACCTAAATGTGGCAAAAGAATGGGTTTGACCAGTTTCCCGAATTCAAGTCCAAGGGGATTGAATTTGAAGTAGGTGACAAGTATCTGTTCCGGCAGTTAACTGGCCTCTTGATCCGTCAGAGTTGTCAGGCTTGTTCATCAAAACCCCTTGCGAGACATTGTAATAAAAGATAAGTCAAAAGACCAAGTCAAAGATTTGAAGATCTGAAGAAGTCAAGCGTTGATCAAATCGAAGATTTGAGGATCTGAGATTCAACCCGAATCTACAATTCTGATAGAATCTCGGGGGCTACTGACAAGGGTATAGATAATAGAGCCCGTCAGTTGAGTACCCCTGAGGCCCGTTAAGCTAGGCCCAATTGTAATACTAGTCGAAATACGAGTTCATATCGTATATCGATATTGTAATCGGTACCGGATCCCACCCGATCCTCGAGACCTGGCCATCTATATATAGGGGTCAGGAGAGGACGGTGAGGGACAGATTGAAAGCAAGCCAGGTTTTACGCCCACGTTTACTTTCGATACACACCTTGTTTGACTGACTTTACCTTCGAGTTCATCCGACGCCCTATCTTCCCGATCCTAAGTCCTTTATCTAGGACATTTGTCGAGTTAACCCTCGTCACCAACAGATAGATCAAATATTATACATGTCACTCAACTTTTTTACTTTCATTGATAGTATATTGGGAGCTAGAATATGAGATTTCGATCTCCTCGAGATATGTGAATTATGGTCAATGCTTAATTACTAGAGTAATTGAGGTATCGAACGCCGAGCTCCTTTAAACGCTATCGACTAACGCTATTGAGATACTCTAGATCCCCAAGTAAATATAAATGAGTAGTTTATGGGTATACCCGCGGGTGGAAAGCTATACCCGTATCTTACCTATGACTAAATGGGTAGAGTATGGATAGTACCCATGGGTATAAAAATATGCCCATACCCTGCCCATACGGGTATGGTACTCGCGGGTACCATGAGTAAAATTACCATCCCTAATCGCTGGAGCTTGTGGCTGATCTACATCCATTTATATGCTGTCATTACAGCTTCTCGGCAGCTTGCGTCAAATTTGCTAACGAAGTTTCACAATATACACTGAAAGAATATGTACATTCGTTTCAGCCTATAGAGGCGCTACTAAGATTTTCAATGAACTGCAGGAACAAGGATAAACAATAGTACCATGTATGATGCTTTCAAGTGGCAGATTTCATATTTGCGAAGAAAAAAAGCAGCAGTTTTTGAATTTATATATTTCAACCCACGAATAAACTGCCGAAGGGAAACCGATGACCAAGATATATGATCGGGCATCAACAATGGGTAAGATGCAGTCAGAAGTCAGAACAGCACAAGGGCAAGCAAAGTGGCAATCAAACTTCTGATATCATGTGCCTTGCCAGCACACATGATGCTACAGATTTCCGATTGATGGTTTACGGAGGTTTTCCTTAATATACATACATACAAGGGGCAAAAGCAAGCAGAAACCTTGGAGCAAATGGTTTCTATGCTAGCGACCATCCTTCCTAATCTCATGGTGAACAGATCTGTTCCCCTACTTTCAGATCTCTAGACGACCCGCTGTCAAACACATTCCTCTATCAATCTCAAAGGGAATAGCAATAATTACTACCTAAAGCTGGAGCTGGTGGGAAGCTTGAACTTCGCGCCTGCGTTAATTGACTGAACTTCTACTTTGTCAACTTGACATCAATGACTGAATCTGGTTTCGTTTCGGGGCCAACGCAATCGATGGTAGTACTCCCTATTCGGCCAGGAGGCCAGTACCGAAAGATAGATCTTCCCAGTATGTTCTTTGCGGGAAGAGGACCCCTGAAAAGAAACGGTGAAGTTGTACAGGCTGATTAAGTAAATTATAACGAGACAGGCAGTAACATGAAAAAATATCCAAAAAGATTGACGGAGTTGACAGTATTACCACACATGGGAATCATAACTGTTATTTCGGTTATCCCCCATCACAAAAACTGCATTTTCAGGTACTTGCTGCAATGCAAACAGAGAATAAAAATGGTTAGCTAGCTCAAAAGAACATCATGACCAAAAAGAACCAACTGCTTCAAGGATTCGTGTATGTGTAAATAACAGTCACAGCATGCATACAACATAAGAAACTGAGTGATTTCTTATGCTTATATTTTTCTAATATATAAGAAATTGTAATACATATAAAGCATGATTGCTCATGCAAATCATTTTGGCAGGCACCATGAGCTGTGGCTGCAAGATGGAATGATAATTTCTGAGTGATTTTTGCAGATCAAATTTTTTGCAATTAGTACCAAATATGTTTTGGCATGACAGAGCAAGGTCTTTGTGATATGTCAGGACCTTCAAATATCAATGCAGATTAAGTGTTCAGACTTCAGAGTGAACAGCAGAAATACTGCCCCTGATGGACATGTCACGTCCACTGAAACATAATTCCCCTTTGGAGATCAATTTCCCTGTTTTTCATTTTTGCCTTAAATATGGTCTACTTTCCAGCCATGACCTCTAAATAGTCTGGACTTCAACCACAACCCGTCAAAACTGTGGCAGAGCTAGCCCATTCTTTGAGCTTGGGCAAGAACTAAGTAAATATAGTAACTTTTCAAGCATTAATTGTACAACTGTCTTGACTTCAACCACGACTCCTCGAAACAGTGGTGGAGCTAGCCCATTTTTTGAGTTTGGGCAAAAACTAAGTAAATATGGTCAACTTTTCAACCATGAACTCTAAACTGTCTGGATTTCAACCACAGCCCCTCAAAACAGTGGTGGAGCTAGCCCATTCTTTGAGCTTGGGCAAAAACTAAGTAAATATGGTCAACTTTTCAAAACTGTCTGGATTCAACCACAATCTCTCAAAACAATGGCGGAGGTAGCCCATTCTTTGAGCCTGGGAAAAAACTAAGTATGCCCAAGTTGAACACTGTTTTCCCAAAAAAACTCTTAGTTGAACCAACTTTTTCTACTAGACCGGACAGCTGCCCAGGGTCACCAGGTGCTGCCTCCACCATTACGTCAAAACCATCTGAAATTAAATTCAGGGTGCCCTTGATTCGAGTCGATCGCAACTTGTAAGTGTTCTGCATCCATTTTCCCTTAGCCCGAATCATGTCAGTCAGTGCCCGGTATAAAAACACTAAGAAGAGGGATCACGCAGAAATATAGTCCGAACTGGCAGACGTGTGGCAAACACCGGCTCAATACCACCCTGGATCAAGTCAGCAGGGTAAAGTGGATGATTTCAATTGTTTAAGATAATCCAGATGGTCTGAGAGTTAAAACTTGGGCCTCACATTGTTCAGGATTGCATGTGGAATTTTTAATTAACTGTAGAAAATATATGGATAGTGTGCTTACAAAAACTGAAGGAGAACTACGAATATGGGTTGAGGTTTTGGTGGCACTCCAGTCGATAGATGTACAGTGCAACCGCATCCCCAGCGGAAAGAAAGAATTATATGAACCAAATACAAAAATGAATGTAAAAAAACTAAGAACATGACCATAACCATAACAACAATTTCTCTGGAAGGTCGAATGATCCTTCTGACATGTCACAGAAAAATGGCTTCTGAGATAAATCAACAGCATCTCCTAGAAAATTTTCATAAAAGGGTGCCACAATATCGTTCATGTGCAGCGTAAAAAATGGTTTACCACTGGGTTCATGTCATAAGAGGGTGGCTCAAGGATGAACTCTTCATTTCTTGCCTCGCCATTCACAACAAGTTTCCCTTTATGAACCTGCAGCATAATAGGTAATGAAAAATTTAAATTTATTTGTTTATTGAGAATGATCTGCTATTTCCATGAGAAATACGACTCCAAATAAAGTTTTCAATCCCTCTCAGCAATTAAAATTTAGACTAACTTATAATAGAAGAAAATCACTTCAGTTTGAGCTACCGAGAAGGACTTTCTTCTAGAGTGCATTCTGTTTATATTTTCTAATCCTTATCTGTGATCCTTCTGTGATCCCTCAAGGTTGCAGATACGTTGTTATGCTCCAATTTTCAATTTGCATGAACTAGAACCTGAACCCTGGTAGATTCTGCAACATGAAAATACTTGGCCATATCGGGTATGGATACTTTGTGATTCTTTGATGTTACTAATTCAAATTATTCCCCTCTCTTGTCATGTTTTAACATAATTAGGCTGCGTGGAGATCTGAAAGTTGTCAAATTGTTTCTTCGCAGCACTTTGTTGGTTTATACGCAAGATGCCTTTGATTACCTACAAAGTGAATCAAGATTACTTTGAGTAACGAATGCATCCACTGGAATACTAAAAGCAACTGGTGAGTTAGAACAGTAGCCAGGACTGTTTCCTGGTGATACTGATAACATCCTAACCAGTTGGCTGGAAAACCTTGTCCAAACTTAATGAGAAAAACACTACATACAGGATTTCATAGATATTAATCAAATAAGGACTGCATCAGTGAAGAGATGTAGGTATTCACCTAAAAGCTTGGTTCTGGTTCTGAAACTAACCTCAACAATATCTCCCGCCCTGGCAACTACTCTTTTGATGAAAACGTCATTATCAGTATACCCCACCTCCTGAACAGGAAAAGTGACAATTTCATATCAGGAAACAGCGTATATCATCAAGAAATACTGCACATGAGGACGATTTGTTTTTTACCTGTAGGACTGGCGGGCTTTTGAAGATTACAATGTCATTTACACAAGGTTTCCTGAAGTAGTATGTAACCTGAGAAATATTGGCATTGGTAAATCTATGCAATTAAGTGAATAAAAAAATTCTTGGTTGGTAAAATATCAAATAAATCCAACATTAACAAGACCATGATTGAAGGTGCCATAGTGATCTTAAGAATTATCTTGCGTATCTGGATGAACTAGATAGCATTATGTGCTGCTCTACAAACCCCTAGAGGCCAGAACATCCTGTCATGACAACCACACGTACTTTGAACTAAGGATTAGCTAAAAGCTTGGGGCAATGGTAGCAGATGCTTACTTCCAAGCCTTTTGCAGAGAATTTATATGTGTCAACAGTTATCACATATTTTTCAACCCAGTCACAATATGGTGGATGTCTGCTAAGTGAACTATACCCCAGAGTAAATAGCTTCCTACCAGAGCTTATATATTGTCACAGGAGACATACATAGCATAGTACTATATTATCTAACCCGACTTGATTTGTTCTTACATATTACATTCATAATACAACTATATTTCAGTCTTGCCAAAAAAAATGAAATTTTTGGATCTGTTAGTTCAAAGGACATAGAACACATAATAAATCCTAGCTGAAAGAATGATCACTGATGCATATTTTCATATTATATGTGCATCTGTTAAGATCTCATCCAATAATAGATCACTAAACCAGACATTGCCTGCAAGGTTAGTATCCCAATATGCATTTAGATGGTACTACAAAGAAACCATTTTGAGTTTAACATACTATGGAGCTCAAGTGAACAAACACAATCTGGTTGAACTTTACACGTAGAAACTAATACTTGTTTGTGTTCACTATTCCAAGGGGTAATACTAAAGACTTAGCTTGAGAAATCATTTCTATCCCGCAGTCTGGAAATTGAATGTGACACTGTGGAATGAAATAAACAAGAATAATGTCGAAATATCTCTCGACCCGCACATATAGAAAATGAAATGGAGAGTTTATATCCTAATTGTTAATATGTGAGACAAAAAAAATGAGCCCAAGACAAGAACCATTAACATAACAAAACAGAAAATTTAGCAACAGTTCTTGACCACAGTCGCATTAAGTTTGCAGTATTGATACTAAGATGAGATTATCAGACATACTAAGATGAGATTATCAGACATATAATGGCACTATATCAATCAAAATTTTAAGTTTCAACCAGAACTTAGCGCACAATTTCAAAATGAGGGGAAAAGCACGATCATCCAAACGAAGAGAAAAAATAGCCGACGGTACACATTGAGCTCCATACCTCGTGTCACATTTAAAAGGCGCCATCTTTACAGAGATACATGTTATGAAGGAAGGACGGACGGACCTTCTCGGCGACAATGCGGTCGCCGACGTCGTAGGTAGGAAACATGGAGAGCGAGGGGATGAACCGTGGCTCGGCGATGAAAGAGCGGAAGGCGAGGGAGATGGCGATGGCCGCGATGACCGTCTTCGCGTCCTCCGTAGTCACGTTAAGCCACTCCGGCAGCAGCCCCTTGTTCTCCCCATCTTCATCGCCGTCCCCTCCACCTCCACCGCCCTCCCCTCCTCCGCCGCTGCCGCCGTCGGGGCCCACGGGCGGTGCTTCAGTCGGTGTTCTCGGTGCGGAGCGAACTCGCCTCCTGAAGCGGAGGCACGGAACGGCACGGACATTGCTGCGGGAGAAGGCGGCGGTGGCCGAGATGGGGTTGTGGAGGGAAGGTTTCGTGGACGGTTTGAGGACGCAGGTGGCGGCAGGGGCCTGCGAGGTGGCCGGGAATAAGCGGACGGAGGACATGGTTGCGGAGGCAGGCGGACGAGATGGCGCCGCGCAGCTCGCCGGCGTCCGCCTCGGCCGATGTGGCTGTGGGTTGGGATAAGCCTAGTGGCGGGGAGGGTGGACTTTTGGGGGCGTCCAGAACTTCTTTTGACTTTTCTCTTTTTCACCCTTTCGAATTTGTAATTGCTGATGTTCAAACCTTCAAAGAAACTGAAACATACTTTTTTAAATCTGTACGATTTTTTGTTGTTCAGAATAGTGTTTGATTGACTGCACCACCTGAATTTGCTCAACCAAGCCGGTGGGAGAGTTCATACAAAAGAGTAAACCACGTGGACTTTTCCCGTATCTTTAGTTCAGTCCTAGTTCTTTTAAAATGTATATCTAAATTCTAAATCTTTACTAAATAGTTTAGGTGAGGTCCTAAGTCGGTCTAACATGTGTTGATCGGTGCCACGTCGATAGTGGGTCCCATAAAGCGTACTGCCCACCCTTTATATTCGTGAATAGACCCTCAAGGTTGTAGTTTTCTCAAAATATGGTGTCTGTTTTACTTCTCACTTGGCACGGTCCTAAACATTCTTATCTGAGCACTTTTGTCTCCTTATGTCTTATGGTAGCCAAGTGAGGACCTAGAAACGACTGATTTAATGGCTAGAAAATGGATGATGAGAAGAGGTGTGGCGGCGAAGGTCTGCACCAACACGTTCCCATTATCGGTGACAACATCGCACAGAGCGTGTGTCGGAGCAACTAGGGCCCACGTCACCGGTGGCCGACGCGCTGTGGCTGCCAAGTGGGCTCGCGACCGACGAGCAGCTCCACGCCTCGACCGACAAGTCCATCTGGATGGCACTCATGCCGCAGAGGCTCCTTGGTGGCGGCTGCAGTACCTGCCGCGTGAGGCATTTGACTACTGATGCTCCACTGCAAGCTTCAGTGTGCCATCTCCTCCACTGTGGATGGCCCGACGAGGTCGTTCCTCTCGAAGGATTTTCTTCTTGACGTGTGGTTGGCACCGTGTACTGGCAGCCCTAACAATCTACAGCTTCCGCACGCATGCCAGCCTCCTAGTCGCTAGGAAGCCCTACGACGGGTGGGAGGGAGCCTCCATCGATATGTCGGGACTCCTTGTTATTGTGCTGCCGCGATCTTGCCTCATTCATTTATATGTAGCAATTGCTTCTCCAGGACTAAATATTTCTAGGCCTGGCTTTATTCTCTACATTGTAGGGCAATACCTGAGCGCCACCGCTAAGATGTGGCAAAGTCCGAGAAAGATAGCAAGAATGACTGACGTCGTAGCTACGTCGGCCAGTGGGTCTAGGAGGTGCGTGTCTTAGGCCCGCGCCGTTCTAGAGAGGGGTGGGGTGAGAAACAAGGACCGGATGTTGGAAAATATACAAACTGGGGCCTGTTCGCAAATATGCAGGGTGACCGTATATCTCATGGGCCCGGTTGACGATGTGGCAGTGGTCAATATGGGTCTGACTGATTTAGCACGTCAAATGAACCAATTGCAAAAGATTTAGGACTTAGATGTGCATTTTGAAAGAACTAGGACTCAGGTGATGGTACGGGAAAAGAATTAGGACTGTCCATGCGGTTTACTTCGTACAAAATATGCAGGCTGAGATTCACGTTGTGCAAGTTGTTTGGTTACACGCATTGCATGAGTGGGTCATTTGATAAGTCGTGTTTGTCCTGATCACGATTGAGGAGTGGGAAAGGGTGAAACAGGTTCTAGAGGGGCACAAGATTCTCTTTTCAAAATTGGACAATGCACAGGGTTCATTGTGAGTATTGGTAGAGAGCTCTGGGGTTTGAGATGATAAAACTGAGAGGGAGCAGGAGGTATGTGTGGTGCTCGGGGAAGGTTCTAGAGGCTAATCCAGCTAGCCATGGTAACTTAGACATGGCCCAAGGTCTCGGCACCGTGGGCACGCAAGGTGTTGGAGAGCAAGTACGGTGGTGCTTAGATATGGACGTCGCAAGAGCATTGGCCCAAGGATAAAATGTTGGCAGATATGGCACCCTTGCTGACTCGGGGAAGCACCAAGTGGGTGATTTTTTTTGCGGTCACCGAGTTCCTTGGCACAGACTCACATGTACCTTTGTTGCTTGTAATAGACGCCATTTGAAAAGTTAGGTAGGTAATTCCTCAGAGGGCCCATTCTGAACAAAATGAGGGCAAACCAAATATTGCCGTGACTTCTCCCGTTTTGGGCCTATTGCGGTCCCGCATGTCAGTATTTCTCCGTTATGTGCTGAGCGAGTGGGTCCTGCTTGTCAGGTGTCTCCATTATTTTGCCTCGTTAGTTGACAGTATGTCAACTCCACCTGCAACTCTCAGTACGAACAAATCCCCTTTCTTGTCCTTCCAACCCTAGACCCCCCCCCTAGGTAGGAGTCGAATTCCGGCGGCGGCGCATGTCTACCAGCAGGAAACGAGAGGCACCATCGCCGCCAGGAGCGGCGATTGCTGGAGCTGCAAGCTAGGAAAGCAGCCAGATATCTTGCAACAAGCCAGCAGCGGGGAGCAGCGAGAAGCGGAAAGCTTGCCCGACAGCGGTGGCGCCGCCGACCAAGCGAAGAGACGGCCCGGCGGTGGCGCCGCCAACCAAGAGCAATCGGAGCGGTAGCCCTCCGGCGTCGCTGGCGCGGTGCCGCCTGCAGATTGGAGGAAAAGAACAAATCCCAAAGATGAACGGAATTGGGCCTTCTACTGTGAGTGTGAGCGCCAGAAAGCAGAGGTGAATATTTCAGATCCCTCTCTTACATCCCGATAGCACTAAGATGTTTTATGGAACGGCAGGAGTAACTGTCAGTATCTGAACAATTATAGAGAATAAACTGACTGGTTTTTATCATATGTTTTCCGAAATTGTGGTATTATTTTGTATGCAAGTAATCCTCAATCTCTATCAAACCAACCAACATGCAAACCCAGATTTTTTATCTTATGGAAGTCATCTCAAATTATGTTCAGATCTGAAGGCTCCAATTTATCCAAAAGCAGAAAACACACTTTTTGTCTTATGTTTTCCCAAATTATGGTATGATTAGAGAGAAGCAACTAATTTGTATCTTTTGTTTCCCAATATTTTTGAGACAACGATGATTCAGAGAACACATACAAAATAAATGTCCGAGTGCATCAGTACATTGCTAGATTAGATTATGGCTTGGAGAGGTGTGTGGCTTCACAGTCTGTGCAAATGAATGTGAATTGCAGTGAGATTGTGTCTGTTTCGCAGCTTGTTGACATTCTTCACGCTAGGATTCCTTGGGGATCCAAACAGAAGGCTAAGTTTGTGTGGATGAACATGAATCAGGTGTACGAACAACTTGAGCACTCCCATCAGCTGTTGCAGATTTGGGAGAAGTATAAGGATACTCGTCAGTTGGATCTCTTTGTTATGGTTGATGATGTTGATGCATCAGAAGCACAGTTAGGTGCCAAAGGTGTTGATCCAGATGGTGGTGCTCCCAGTGGTATGGATGCTTGTAAACTAGCAGCTATTGACCATTCACAAATGTATCTAATTGCTTTGCAAGTGGATCCTTACACTGCAGTACTAGATGATGGCCAAGAATTTGCTGTGCAGAACGATCATATGAAAATAATGGTAGATCCCAAGACAGTTACTGTTGACCAGATTCTTGAGCAGCTAAAGCAGAGATGTCCTTGGGGCCCTAATCAGCAGGCACGTTTACGTTTGTGGCACTTTAAGAAGAGGGATTTCATCGAAATTGTTAAAGATGACGATCTCATGCAGGTTTTCCGAGGGAAGAAATTGAGTAAGAAGGTATTTTTTGTTGTTGCAATTTTAGAAATGGTTGGAGATGATGAGACTGTTGTAGAGCTGTCATCTTGAAGTTTTGAGCTTCCCGCTTCATAGGTGCTGATATGTTACAGTGAGAAGTGCAACCTAATTATGGTCACTATTTGATTCATCTCCTTCATTCTGCATCACTCTGTAAATGTTTGTGAGTGTGCTGTAGCTGCTCCATACAATAAGCTGTTGTATCTTAGAAAATATTGTATCTCATATTGTCTGCCTCAAACTTATTCTGAAAACTAGTGTCAATTTGTAATTTTATTGTAGAACTATGTTGAGAGAATGTAATAAATTCATTTCTGGGATATTGAGATGTTGTAATATATTGACTGCTGAAATAATAAGCGTTGTTTACATCACTTGTTGTATTATATTACAAACAAATCATGTCGTGTATCTACATGCCTTGTACTGTGTAGATTCACATTTGTAAAATACATTTCAAATTTTGAAGAGTAAAACTATGCATAATTGAAATATTAAAAACTAAAAATCAAATATTACAAAAAATACTAACTAGTAGGGGACAGTCATTGTTCTGCATAATTTACCTGATTTATCCAAACTCAATTGCCAACTTATGTGTTGTTTTCCTTTTGAAAGCGTATAAATTATTTATTTCCACTGAGGCATGGGTAGTAGGAGGCATGGGTAGTAGGCAGAACAAGATATTTATGTTCGAACTAACCGTTGAGTCACTACCCCCCCCCTCTCTCTCCTTCCTCTAGTTCTACCCCCCTCTCTCCTTCCTTCACCATGCCGTCTTGTAATGATGGCGACGATACAAGCTACGGCAGCGGCAGCTGAAAGGAATATGCCCAAGAGGCAATAATTGAAAGAGCATTTCCCGCCTAATTGATTTTGGCGTTTGTTAACAATACATTATCTATTAATGTGTGATTATGCTTTGCAGGATTTTATAATATTCTTGCACAAAGATATTGGGTTTTATATGGTATACTTGATAATTAATATTGCCCAAAGGAAATTATTGAGGAAATGGTGAAAATCAGCTCAGGGAGAAGTTTCAAATAAAAGCTGGCCAGGAAGGCCGGCTTTAGCCGGTCCCAGACCGGCTATAGCCGGACTACTCGTATTCGAGAGGGGTCCTGCGCCTCTGGACTCAACCGGCTATTTGTCCGGCTATTTCCGGTTGGGCCGGATATTTCAGGCCGGCTATAGCCGGTCTGAGGCCGGCTTTAGCCGGTGTGGCCGGCTTTAGCCGGACTTAACTCCGGCTATAGCCGGACCTCCTGGCTGGCAACGGTCAGATATTTGGGGGGGGGGTATAAATACCCTCCTCTTCTTCTCCAACGGGCAGCTTGCACAAATAGAAGAAGACCACCATTGTTGAGCTCACCAATTCAACTAGATCTCCTCCCTCAACCCACCAAAGCTCTTGATCTTTGGAGAATCAAAGGAGAAGACCATCATCTACATCCTCACCGAAGCGATTTGATTTCCCCTCTCATTTGCTTGAGGGCCCTTGTGTCTTGGGTTCCCTTGTGTCCCAAGACCTTGTTTGTGTATTTGATATATTGCTACTTGTTGTTTGACAGCATTGTGTTGTGCTTGGGAGCCTCCAATTCGGTTGTGGATGCGTGCCCCAAGATTGTAAAGGCCGGTTCCGCCTTGAGGAATCCCTTAGTGGAAAGTGAGCTAGGCCTTTGTGGCGGAAGCTTGCACCGGAGAATAGGGTGAGCCTTTGTGGCGTTGGTTAGGCCTTTGTGGCAACCACACCCCTCCAACGTAGACGTACTTCCCCTAAAAAGGAAGGAACTACGGGAATTACATCCGTGTCTCCGCGTGCTCCACTCTCGGTTACCTCTATCCTTTATTGCCTTTATATGTTGTATCTTGTTTAGCTTGCTAGTTGACATATAGGTAAATTCACCTTAGTTGCATATCTAGAGAATTTACCTTTGTGTCAATCCTAAATTGAAAAAGAACTAAAATTTGAGTAGCACCTATTCACTCCCCCCCCTCTAGGTGCCCATACGATCCGTTCAATTGGTATCAGAGCCTCGGCTCTTATTTCGGGCTTAACCGCTTAAGAGTATGGAAACTTCACCTAGTGAGGGCTCGGGTCAAGTTTCCATGGGTGAGTTCAAATCTTTGGAATCATCCATGGCTTCCATGACATCTCAAATAAGTGAGTTGCGTGAAATGATGGCGCAACTCATGCAAGCTAAAACTACTAATGCTTCTCCACCTCCGGAAAAACCCGCTACTCCACAAGTGGAGAATGTGGGGATTGATGAGGAGGGTGCCGACAAAAATGGCGATGCTAAGTCGTCCTCCAAGGCCGACGGGAAAGGTGAATACCCGCATTGGTATTCACCCGACCCGCCGGTTCCTCATCCTCATATTAACCATAGAGGTGATCCGCCTAAGCTTGATGCATTAAACTTTGGTCAATGGCAATATCAAATGATCTCTCATATGCGCAGTTCTTGCATCGAGCTTTGGAGGATCGTTGAGGAAGGATTCAAGGCCGTGGATCCCCACAACATGACAAGAAGAGAGACGGTCGATAGCCAACTCAATGCTACCGCTCTTCACATGATTCAAGTCGCCGTGGGATCCAAGGACTTGCCTCACATCCAACACTTCTCCACCACCAAAGAAGCTTGGCAAGGACTCTCCGACGTCTTTGTTGGCAACGAGAGCATGAAGAAAACAAGATATATTGCCTTCTCAAATCAAGCGGAGGGTTTCTTCATGATGGATGGTGAGGATCATCAAGAGATGTATAGAAGACTCTAGGCTATTGCTACCACCTTCAAGAACCTCGGTGCTCACCATATTGATGATGAGTGGATCAAGATGAAGTACATTCTTGCTCTCACTCCATATGAGCCCGCGGATGTGAAGAGTGTTCAAGGAAAGCACAACTTCAATGAGATGACCTCCAATCAAGTGATGCAAGAGATTCAAGCCTACAAGGTTTCTGCACAAAATGCGGAAGATGCCCGTGCCCGTGCCATAGGAATGCAAAGAAGCTCTAATCTTGCATTGAAAGCAAGTGTGGTTGATAAAGAGGTTCCTCTTCAAGCGAATATTGAAGCAAGACTAGAGATGTGTCCCGAGGACATAAGGCATGAGTACAATGAGCACATGGCCTTCTATGGAAAAACCTTTTGGGTTGATCCACACAAGGTTAAAGAAGACAATCAAAGAAGAAGCAAGTCAAGTGGCTATCAAAGGAATGACAACAATGGTCAAAGGGTGAGGACTTGCTACAATTGCAATGATAGATTTCACTTTGTTGCCGAGTGCCCTTATGAGAAGAGAGAAGACCATGGTGGAAAGCTCATCTTCAAAAGCAAGACCAAGTCACCATCCAAGAAGCCATTTGTGAAGAAGGGTGGACCAAAGAAGAAACAACCAAAGTTTGTGTTCTTGACTCAAGAAGAGTACTCCGCAAGTGAGAGTGAAGAAGAAGAAACTACAACTAGTGAGATGGCCGCAATGGCAACCACCTCAACTTCCTCCACATCACTCTTTGAATCCCCCAATGAGGACTCTCTTGTCAAGAACGTCAAGTGCCTTATGGCCAAGTCTTCCGAGGTATCACCCACATCTTTCTCTTCCTCTAAGACAAATGATGCTTCCTTGAATGATCTTGCTAGTCTTAGAGTAAAGGAAGAAATTGTTGCTTTTGATGATTATGTGTCTAGTGTAGATGGTGTTCATAAGATTCACTTTGAACGTCTATTGAGCCAATATGGTAAAACTCTTGAAAAATTAGATGAACAAATGAGGCTTGAAAGAGAATATGCTCAAGATATTGCCTCACTAACCGAGTCTCTTGAAGAAGAGCAAGAGGAACGAGCAACTCTTGAAGAGAAGCTCGATTCCATTGAGGAATCTAATAATGAAGTTGTTTCCAAACTCACTAAAGAGCGAGATCATGCTCGTGCTAAAGTAAAAATGCTTAAAAAGGAAAAGGTTGAATTTGGTGTTGGTCATGATATACTTGTTAAGGATTTAGAAGATCTTGACAAGGCTCACAAGGCCTTGAAAAGTGAACACTCTATTCTTACCAAGTCACATGAACAACTTCAAATTCAATTGACTAAGAATAATGTGCCTAGTTCTTCTACTTCTACTTGTGATCATGCAAATGTTATTGAAGAAAATGCTAGGTTGAAAGATGAGCTTGCCAAGTCCTCCATTCCCATAGGTGAGAAAAACTTGAATGACCTTTTGAGTAAGCAAAAGGCATTCGGTGATAAAACGGGGATTGGCTATGTCTCAAAGAAGAAGAAGAACAACAACAAGAAAAAGAAGGCCAAGCCCGCTCAAGCAAAGAAGGATCCTATTGTGGGTGGCAAAGCCACTCATGATGATCATGCGGGAATTGCTAACCCTCACTATGTTTTATTTCGTGATTATTATGGTGATGTTTATGCAAAATATGTTGGTCCAAATGATGGTTATGTTGCTTGGTCTATTTGGGTTCCAAAGACCCTTGTTGCTAACAAAAGAGGACCCATTGAAAAATGGGGACCTAAAACCAAGCAATGATCTCTTGTAGGACTATGCTTCCGGTGGATCAAAATGGGTGCTTGATAGTGGATGCACAAGTCATATGACCGGAAGCAAGAAGATTATGACGGAGATAAGGCCTAATGACAATCATATAACCGTCACTTATGGAGACATGTCACAATCCGAGGTATTGGGTCTTGGCAAGGTGGTGGTCGCACCGGATATTTCCCTTGTGGACGTCATGCTTGTTGAGACCCTAGGTTACAATTTACTTTCAGTTCGTGCACTTGGTAAGATGGGCTTTGCCGTCTTCATTGATAATGACATTGTGGTACTCTTGTGGAGCAAGTCTCTAAAGGTCGCTTTCGTTGGACACATTGAAAATAACTTGTATGTGGTGGACTTTTCGGGGAAAACCACTACAAGTGCAATGTGTTTATTTGGAAAGGCCGATGTGGGTTGGCTTTGGCATCACCGACTAGCCCATGTCAATATGAGAACTTTGCAAAGCCTTCACAAGGGTGGCCACATACTCGGACTAAAAGAGAATGTTTCTTTTGCCAAAGATCGTGTTTGCAGGGCTTGCGTTCTAGGAAAAATGCATGATTCTCCCCACCCAAGCAAGACTATCATTTCTTCCAAGAGGATCTTGGAGCTCCTTCATGTGGATCTTTTTGGTCCTACCTCTCATGCAAGTCTTGGTGGGAAGAAATATTGTTTGGTGATTGTTGATGACTATTCAAGATATACTTGGGTTTACTTCTTCAAGCATAAGAGTGAGACTCAACAAACCGTCATCGACTTTGCCAAGGAAGTTGAACGTCAACATGGGCAAACTATTTTGGCAATAAGAAGTGACAATGGCTCGGAGTTCAAGAACTACACCTTAAATGGATTTCTTAGTGATGAGGGGATTCGTCATCAATATTCCGCTGCATATACCCCTCAACAAAATGGTGTAGCCGAAAGGAAGAACCGAACTCTTATGGATATGGCTAGGTCCATGTTGGCGGAGTTTAAGTCTCCATACAACTTTTGGGCCGAAGCTATCTCTACGGCTTGTCATTCTTCAAACCGGCTCTTCCTCCGCAAAGGCCTAAACAAGACTCCATATGAAATACTCACCGGAAGCAAGCCCAACATCTCCTACTACCGGGTTTTCGGGTGTAAGTGTTTCTTTAAAAGAAAAGGAGTTTGTTTAGGTAAATTTGATCTGAAAGCAATAGAAGGTATTTTTGTTGGTTATGGTGCCGAATCCCACACTTATAGAGTCTTCAACAAGTCCACCGGACGTGTTGAAGAATCTTGTAGTGTGGTATTCGAAGAGAATGATAGCTCCCAAGGGGGGCGAGATGTTGTTTCTTGTGATGTAGATGATGAAATACCTCGAGAAGCCATAGGAAGAATGGGCGTGGGATTTTTCCGCCCCATTGAGGGACACCTTGTGGCCGACCGGGAAGGACTATGCTCTACTCAAGTGGAGCCTTCATCTTCACAAGCTCAACAAGCCTCTCCCAAGGAAGCAACTAATGCACCAACCGAAGAACAAGACAAGGACCTTCATGAAGAAGAAGGGGCACAACCATCCTCTCCGGTTATCTCAACCGCCCCCAATTCTTCACAAGACCAAGATCAACCTACTCATGAAGATATTGATGATCAAGGTCAATTTAATGGTCAAGACGGGGACCAAAATGATCAAGATGATCAAGAGACTCCTCCAAGGTCAAATGAGGAGATCGAAGCCCGTCGCAAGAAAAGAGTTGAAAGGGACTTGGAACTTAAAGGTCATACCCTTGAGAGGGTTATTGGAGATTTAAGAAGCAAAGTGTCTACTCGGCGTCAATTGGCACAATTTAGCTCTCATCATGCTTATATCTCCATGGTTGAACCCAAGAAAGTATTTGAAGCTCTTGAAGATCCGGATTGGTTGGATGCTATGCATGAAGAACTCAACAACTTCAAGCGCAATAATGTTTGGGTGTTAGTAGAGAAGCCAAAGGAGTGCCGCAATGTGATTGGCACAAAGTGGATATTCAAGAACAAGCAAGATGAGCATGGAATTGTTGTGAGGAACAAGGCAAGATTGGTTGCTCAAGGTTTCTCTCAAGTTGAAGGCATTGACTTTGGAGAAACTTATGCTCCCGTGGCTCGCCTTGAGTCCATTCGTATCCTTCTTGCTTATGCCACTCATCATAATTTTAAGTTGCAACAAATGGATGTTAAGAGTGCATTTCTTAATGGTCCATTGAAAGAGGAAGTGTATGTTAAGCAACCCCCGGGGTTTGAGGATCTCAACTTTCCTAACCATGTCTACAAACTCCATAAGGCACTCTATGGCCTTAAACAAGCCCCACGTGCGTGGTATGAGCACCTTAGGGAGTTGTTGGTAGACCGTGGGTTTGAAGTTGGGCAAATCGATCCTACTCTTTTTACTAAGAGGGTCAATGGGGAGCTTTTCGTATGCCAACTATATGTTGATGATATTATCTTTGGCTCTACTAACAAAGCTTTTAATGATGAATTTTCAAAGCTTATGACCGATAGGTTCGAGATGTCTATGATGGGCGAAATGAAGTTCTTTCTTGGTTTTGAAATCAAGCAATTGAAAGAAGGGACTTTTATTTATCAAGCCAAATATGTCCAAGACATGCTCAAGAGGTTCAAGATGAAGGAACTAAATGGGGCCGCCACACCAATGGCCACAAAATGTCATCTTGAGCTTGATCCCAATGGTAAAGATGTGGATCAAAAGGTATACCGTTCTATGATCGGTTCTTTGCTTTACCATTGCGCATCTAGACCCGATATTGTGTTGAGTGGAGGTGTGTGTGCAAGGTATCAAGCCGCTCCTAAAGAAAGCCACCTTATGGCGGTTAAGAGAATCTTTAGATATTTGGTTCATACCCCAACTTATGGGCTTTGGTATCCCAAAGGCTCGGATTTCTCTCTTTGTGGCTTCACGGATTCGGATTGGGCCGGTGACAAGGATGATAGGAAATCAACCTCCGGAGCTTGCCAATTTCTTGGTAGGTCTTTGGTGTGTTGGTCCTCTAAGAAGCAAAATTGTATATCTCTCTCCACCGCCGAAGCCGAATATATTGCCGCCGCAAGTGGATGCACTCAATTGTTATGGATGAGGCAAACTTTAAAGGAATATGGTGTCAATTGTGACAAAGTGCCTCTTTTATGTGACAATGAAAGTACTATCAAGATAGCCTATAATCCGGTGCAACATTCAAGAACCAAGCATATTGAGATCCGGAATCATTTTATTAGAGATCATGTTGCCCGTGGTGATATTGAGCTTGCATATGTAAGCACCAAGGATCAACTTGCCGACATATTCACGAAGCCCCTTGATGAAGCAAGATTTGGATATTTGAGGAATGAGCTAAATATCATTGATTCAAGGAGTGTGGCTTGAGCATCTTGCAAATACACCTATTCTTCAATACTTGTTTGGTTTAGGTGTGGGCATGGAGATAGGAGGAGTGCGGTCCTAATTAATTGGGCTATCCCTCCCCCCATAATGCCAATAGTGATAAAATTGTTCTCTTTCTATCATTTGTGTGATATATGAGTTTCAATGACGAGTATTGGTCATGGACCCAAGATATATCTTCGCGGTCCAATGCCATGACACTCTTACATGGTGGCCTCGGCCACCGACCTCTTCTTTTCGAAGAGTTGATTCCTTGCAAATCTTATTTGAGGTTTATTGAGCTTTTTCGTCATTGTCTCTATCTTTGAAATGGGAAGGCACTTGCATTGGATTTTCAAAGTTTTCTTGTGTTTTGCAATGCCAAGTGCCGAGAACCACTCCATGAATGTCTTCTGTCCTAAGCCCACTTATCTAAAGCCAAATCATCCTCTTGTGCATGCCCAGAACTTCCAGAAATCATATTCATCAGTTTTGTGCCATCTAGACCGGCTATAGCCGGTCCTCCACCGGAAATAGCCGGGGTGCGGCTTTAGCTGGCCCACCCGGCTATAGCCGGCCTGGGGATTTCGAGCCCCACTCACTTTAGGCCGTGGGGGTGAGGGTTTCCTCAGTTACCCCCCACGCCTATCTTCCTCCCTCGAGCCCCTCTCTTGGCCGCCGCCGCCGCCGACGATCCTTCCCTCCGGCCGCCGGTGCTTCTTCTCTGGCCGGCCATCCTCCCCGGCGTCCTTCCCTATGGATCAGGGTACCACTAGTAGAAAACAGGGCTAATATCCTGGGGCATTAGTCCCGGTTGCTCTTTGAACCGGGACTGATGCCCTGGGCCCCACCGCTTTTTCGGCCGCTGGAACGGAGATTTCATTAGTCCCGGTTGGTTTTGAACCTCTAGTCCCGGTTCGTATTACGAACCGGGACTAAATGCTCTGGGCCGCAATCCGGCCGTTGCCAGGATCATTAGTCCCGGCTGGTAACACCAACCGGGACTAAAGATTAATCCTTTAGTCCCGGTTGGTATTACTAACCGGGACTAATGACTTCCCTGTATAAAGCAGCTTCTTCTTCCTCCCGGAGCCAGCCACTCCCCCTCTCCACTCTCAAGTGTTCTTCATGCAACTCGAGTTCATCCTCTTTGACCACCATTTTTTGTCACAAATTGATATCCCCACTTCAATCTAAGTGGACTAAAAGGTGAGAAATTTTGTGCTTTTGTCTTTCATTGGTAATTTAGCTCATTTATTGCTCTAGAAGTAGAGAGATTTGTGATTTTTTTATGGGAGCAATTATTAGATGTTTATTTGATTATTAGAAATGCTATATAGATTTTATTTATGTTAGATTTTATTAGAAATAGAAATGCTATTAGAACTAGAAATGTTAGAATTAAAAATAAAAATAGAAGTAGACATAGCTAACATAGAAATAGAAATAGAGATAGAGATAGAAAAATAGAAATACCGATAGAAATAGAGATAGAAATACCGATAGAGGTAAAAATAGAAATGCTATATAGATTTTATTTATGTTAGATTTTATTAGAAATAGAAATGCTATTAGAAATAGAAATGTTAGAATTAAAAATAAAAATAGAAGTAGACATAGCTAACATAGAAATAGAAATAGAGATAGAGATAGAAAAATAGAAATACCGATAGAAATAGAGATAGAAATACCGATAGAGGTAAAAATAGAAATGCTATATAGATTTTATTTATGTTAGATTTTATTAGAAATAGAAATGCTATTAGAAATAGAAATGTTAGAATTAAAAATAAAAATAGAAGTAGACATAGCTAACATAGAAATAGAAATAGAGATAGAGATAGAAAAATAGAAATACCGATAGAAATAGAGATAGAAATACCGATAGAGGTAAAAATAGAAATGCTATATAGATTTTATTTATGTTAGATTTTATTAGAAATAGAAATGCTATTAGAAATAGAAATGTTAGAATTAAAAATAAAAATAGAAGTAGACATAGCTAACATAGAAATAGAAATAGAGATAGAAAAATAGAAAAATAGAAATACCGATAGAAATAGAGATAGAAATACCGATAGAGGTAAAAATAGAAATGCTATATAGATTTTATTTATGTTAGATTTTATTAGAAATAGAAATGCTATTAGAAATAGAAATGTTAGAATTAAAAATAAAAATAGAAGTAGACATAGCTAACATAGAAATAGAAATAGAGATAGAGATAGAAAAATAGAAATACCGATAGAAATAGAGATAGAAATACCGATAGAGGTAAAAATAGAAATGCTATATAGATTTTATTTATGTTAGATTTTATTAGAAATAGAAATGCTATTAGAAATAGAAATGTTAGAATTAAAAATAAAAATAGAAGTAGACATAGCTAACATAGAAATAGAAATAGAGATAGAGATAGAACAATAGAAATACCGATAGAAATAGAGATAGAAATACCGATAGAGGTAAAAATAGAAATGCTATATAGATTTTATTTATGTTAGATTTTATTAGAAATAGAAATGCTATTAGAAATAGAAATGTTAGAATTAAAAATAAAAATAGAAGTAGACATAGCTAACATAGAAATAGAAATAGAGATAGAGATAGAACAATAGAAATACCGATAGAAATAGAGATAGAAATACCGATAGAAGTACCCACCAGCCGGGACTAAAGTTTTGTTAACTTATTCTTACTTATTAAACTAAAATTAGAGATAGAAATAGAAATTGTATATTTGATTTGCGTTTGATATGTACTTATATAATGCAGATGAGCCGAGCATGGATGTACGCCGATCGACGCTCTGGAGATTTCATTAAAGGCGTGCATTCTTTTCTCAAGGTGGCTGAGGCAACCAAGCGGAATGGTTTTATGTGTTGTCCATGCGGTGGTTGTCGAAATGAGAAGGATTACCCCTCCACAAAGACCCTTCACATCCACCTGTTCCGGTTCGGTTTCATGTCCGGCTATAATTGTTGGACCAAGCATGGGGAGAGAGGGGTTATGATGGAAGACAACGATGAAGAAGAGAATGATGACAACTATCCTGAGTTCCCTGAAACCACCGATACTGCAATGGAAGATAATGAAGAAGAAGAAGGTGAAGAACGGGCATCAGATATGCCCGCTGATGATCTTGGTCAGGTCATTGTTGATGCACAGATTGACTGTGAAAGTGAAAAGGAGAGGGAGAAGTTGGAACGCATGTTAGATGATCACAAAAAGGATTTATACCCAAATTGCGAAGACGGCCAGAAAAAGCTAGGAAACACGCTGGAATTGCTGCAATGGAAAGCAGAGAGTGGTTTATCTGACAAGGGATTTGAAAAGTTGCTGAAAATTATGAAGAAGATGCTTCCAAAGGATAACGAATTGCCCGCCAGTACGTATGAAGCAAAGAAGATTGTCTGCCCTCTAGGATTGGAGGTGCAGAAGATACATGCATGCATTAATGACTGTATTCTCTACCGCGGTGAGTATGAGAATTTGAATGCATGCCCGGTGTGCAGTGCATTTCGGTATAAGATCAGGCGAGATGACCCTGGTGATGTTGAGGGCGAGCGCCCCAGGAAGAGGGTTCCTGCCAAGGTGATGTGGTATGCACCTATAATACCACGGTTGAAACGTTTGTTCAGAAACAAAGAGCATGCCAAGTTGTTGAGGTGGCACAAAGAAGACCGTAAGAGTGACGAGATGTTGAGACACCCCGCTGATGGGTCGCAGTGGAGAAAAATCGACAGAGATTTTCCGGAGTTTACGAAAGACGCACGCAACCTGAGGTTTGGTCTAAGTACAGATGGCATGAATCCTTTTGGGGAGCAGAGCTGTAGTCATAGCACCTGGCCCGTGACTCTATGTATATATAACCTTCCTCCTTGGTTATGCATGAAGCGAAAGTTTATTATGATGCCAGTGCTTATCCAAGGCCCGAAGCAACCCGGCAATGACATTGATGTGTATCTAAGGCCATTAGTTGATGAACTTTTACAGCTGTGGCAGACTGAAGGTGTTCGTGTGTGGGATGAGTACAAACAAGAGGAATTTGATCTACGAGCGTTGCTGTTCGTGACCATCAATGATTGGCCCGCTCTTAGTAACCTTTCAGGACAGACAAACAAGGGATACAATGCATGCACGCACTGTTTAGGTGAGATCGATAGTATATATTTGGATAAAAGTAAGAAGGTGGTGTATCTCGGGCATCGTCGATTTCTTTCGCCCAAACATCAATTGAAGAAAAAAGGCAAGCATTTCCAGGGCGAGGCAGAAGTCCGAGGCAAGCCTAAACGCCATACTGGTGATGATATATTTGATATGGTCAAAGATTTAGAAGTAATCTTTGGAAAGGGTCCTGGCAGTCTGTCTGTTCCGAATGACGCTAGCGGACATGCACCCATGTGGAAGAAGAAATCTATATTTTGGGAGCTTGAGTATTGGAAATTCCTAGAGGTCCGCTCTGCAATCGATGTGATGCACGTGACGAAGAATGTTTGCGTGAACCTACTAGGATTCTTGGGCTTGTATGGGAAGACAAAAGATACACCAGAAGCACGGGAGGACCAGCACCGTATGAAAAGAAGAGACAGCATGCATCCGGAGGATTCTAAGGGTCCTGCGAGCTACGCTCTTACCAAAGAAGAGAAGGAAATCTTTTTTGAATGCCTGAGCAGTATCAAGGTCCCATCTGGATTCTCGTCAAATATAAAGGGAATAATAAATATAGCCGAGAAAAAATTCCAAAACTTAAAGTCTCATGACTGCCACGTGCTTATGACGCAATTGCTTCCGGTTGCACTGAGGGGGATTCTACCGGAAAATGTTCGAGTACCGATTGTGAAGTTATGTGCATTCCTCAATGCAATTTCGCAGAAGGTAATCAATCCAGAAGATCTACAACGGTTACAGAATGATGTGGCTCAATGTCTTGTCAGCTTCGAGTTGGTGTTCCCACCGTCCTTCTTCAATATTATGACGCATCTCTTAGTTCACCTAGTCGAAGAGATTACCATTCTCGGTCCAGTATTTCTGCACAATATGTTCCCCTTTGAGAGGTTCATGGGAGTCTTAAAGAAATACGTGCATAACCGTGCTAGGCCAGAAGGAAGCATCTCCAAGGGCTATCTAACAGAGGAGGTCATTGAGTTTTGTGTTGACTTTGTTCCTGACCTGAACCCGATTGGTCTTCCTCAATCGCGGCATGAGGGGAGACTAAGTGGAAAAGGCACGCTAGGAATGAAATCAGCATACTGTATGGATGGACATTCTTTGAGTGAAGCACACTACACAGTTTTACGAAATTCCACGTTGGTGGAGCCGTATATGGAGCGACACAAGAATATTGTACGCTCGGAAAACCCTGGGCAGTCAAACTCCTGGATTACAAAGTTGCACATGGCGACTTTTGGTGGTTGGTTGCAAACACTTCTCATAAATAACGCCACTGTTGGATATGAGCTCTCCATGTTGGCCAAGAAACCATCTTCAACTATATTGACTTTCCAGGGTTACGAGATAAATGGGAATACATTTTACACGGTCGCCCAAGATAAAAAGAGCACCAATCAAAACAGTGGTGTCCGCTTTGATGCATTACACGACAATGGGACAAAGGACACATATTATGGTTACATTGAAGAGATATGGGAACTTGACTATGGACCGTCTTTTAAGGTCCCTTTGTTTCGGTGCAAATGGGTCAAGCTGACAGGAGGCGGGGTAGTTGTAGACCAAAAGTACGGCATGACAACAGTGGATCTCAACAATCTTGCGTACATGGATGAACCATTCGTCCTAGCCAACGATGTCGCTCAGGTTTTCTATGTGAAGGACATGTCTACAAAACCGAGAAAGAGAAAAGATAAGAAAACGAATACATCACACGATGAGCCAAAGCGACACATTGTTCTCTCAGGGAAAAGAATCATCGTGGGAGTGGAGGACAAGACAGATATGTCAGAAGATTATAACAAGTTTGA
Organism: Dactylis glomerata; assembly: GCA_007115705.1. Lineage (NCBI taxonomy): Eukaryota > Viridiplantae > Streptophyta > Magnoliopsida > Poales > Poaceae > Dactylis > Dactylis glomerata. The sequence continues at coordinate 990,365 of QXEO01001474.1, forward strand.
TGAAATTCCGCCCTTCAGAGTGAACACTGACCCAACCCTCCTCTTAAACAAAGAAGATACTCCATGGTTACGGTGCAGAAGGAAACCCCAACACTAGATGGGGATGTTGGTGATGTGTAATAATGTATTAAACTTTGATGTAAATATATGATTTTGGGTTAGTTATTCAATTTCAATCACTTTTCATATTCAAAGTATTATCAAATTCTAAAATATGCAAAAAGAATTTTAATCAATATTGTTTTAATTGAAAATGGCAAAATAGTTAATTGTTTAAATAGTTAGAATAATTGATTTTGAAAATAGAAAATATTTTTGAATTAGTTATTCAATTTCAATCACTTTTCAGATTCAAAGTATTATCAAATTCTAAAATATGCAAAAAGAATTTTAATCAATATTGTTTTAATTGAAAATGGCAAAATAGTTAATTGTTTAAATAGTTAGAATAATTGATTTTGAAAATAGAAAATATTTTTGAATTAGTTATTCAATTTCAATCACTTTTCATATTCAAAGTATTATCAAATTCTAAAATATGCAAAAAGAATTTTAATCAATATTGTTTTAATTGAAAATGGCAAAATAGTTAATTGTTTAAATAGTTAGAATAATTGATTTTGAAAATAGAAAATATTTTTGAATTAGTTATTCAATTTCAATCACTTTTCATATTCAAAGTATTATCAAATTCTAAAATATGCAAAAAGAATTTTAATCAATATTGTTTTAATTGAAAATGGCAAAATAGTTAATTGTTTAAATAGTTAGAATAATTGATTTTGAAAATAGAAAATATTTTTGAATTAGTTATTCAATTTCAATCACTTTTCATATTCAAAGTTTTATCAAATTCTAAAATATATAGAAGTTATTCAAATTGAATTTCAAAATTCATATTCAAATGAAATCTGGAAAAACATGCAGCATTGGCGCGCATTTATGACACCTTTAGTCCCGGTTGGTAATACCAACCGGGACTAAAGGTCTGTGGCTCGGCGCGAACTGGTAACTGCCGGCCAAAAGTCTTTAGTCCCGGTTGAAGCCACCAACCGGGACTAAAGACCCTTTAGTCCCGGTTGGTGGCTTCAACCGGGACTAAAGACCCCCCTTTAGTCCCGGTTGAAGCCACGAACCGGGACTAAAGGGGGGGGGGGTATATAAAGCGCCGCCGCCCCTTTCTTCTTCCCAACACTTAGCAGTTTTTGCGCAGAGGAGTATCGCCGAGATCGTTGCGGTCGGACGATTTCTCGAGCAGCCGCCGCCGCCGCCGACGCGCCGCCGCACCGCCCCGCCGCCCTAGCCGCCGCACCGCCCTAGCGCGCCGCCGCGCCGCCCGAGGCCACCCCCGCGCGCGCGCCCGAGACCGCCGCGCGCGCCCCCGACGCTCCCGCGCGCCGCCCGGCCTCGCCGCCGCGCCGCCGAGCCGCCTCGCCGCCGCGCCGCCGTACCGCCGCCGACGCGCCGCCGCCGCCGCCGCACCGCCGCCCGACACCGCCCCCGCGCGCGCAGGTAAGCAACCTGCACCGCCGGCGCCGGCGCGCCCCTGCAAAAAAAAGATTTTTTTTTTGGAAAACTAGTTAGATTTTATGTTAGAATAATAAGTTAGAGAAATGTAGTTAGATTAGTTTGTAAGTTTTTTTAGTTAGATTAGATTCAGTTTTTTTAGAATAGTTAATAGTTAGATTAGTTTCTTAGTTAATTGTTAGTTTAGCTTCTTAGTAATAGTAATAAAATTAGTAATAGTAATAAAAATTTCTATTAGTAAAATTTAGTTAGAATATTTAGTTAATTGTTAATTAGAATATTTAGTTAATTGTTAATTAGAATATTTAGTTAGAATATTTAGTTAATTACTATTAGTAAAATTTCTAGCTAGTTAGTAATAGTAATAAAAATGGTATTACTATTAGTAATAGTAATAAAATTAAGTTTCTTAGTTAGATTAGTTTCTTAGTTATTATTAGTTAGTTTCTTATAGTTAGATTAGTTTCTTAGTTATTTTTATTACTGTTACTATTAGTAAAATTAAGTTTCTTAGTTAGATTAGTTTCTTAGTTATTATTAGTTAGTTTCTTATAGTTAGATTAGTTTCTTAGTTATTTTTATTACTGTTACTATTAGTAAAATTTCTAGCTACTTAGTAATAGTAATAAAAATGCTATTACTATTAGTAATAGTAATAAAATTAAGTTTCTTAGTTAGATTAGTTTGTTAGTTAGATTAGTTTCTTAGTTATTCTTAGTTAGTTTCTTATAGTTAGATTAGTTTCTTAGTTATTTTTATTACTGTTACTATTAGTAAAATTAAGTTTCTTAGTTAGATTAGTTTCTTAGTTATTATTAGTTAGTTTCTTATAGTTAGATTAGTTTCTTAGTTATTTTTATTACTGTTACTATTAGTAAAATTTCTAGCTACTTAGTAATAGTAATAAAAATGCTATTACTATTAGTAATAGTAATAAAAATGAATAGAAAGTGAATAGATCGAAATGTTGTTGATCTATATGTTATATGGATTTCAGATATGGATTTCAGCGCCGGAAGAGAAGGTGAAGAAGAGATATTGAAGATTATAGGAGAGGGTACCACCCGTGCACAAGAAGAGGGTACCACCCGTGCAGAAGGAGACGGCTCGGAATTTTTGAACGAGTCGGGTGACGGAATGGAGGAGGAGCAGCCGCATGAATCGGAAAATGATGATTGCGAGGACGGCTCACAAGAGACTGGTCGTGACTTAATAAAACGGTCCGGCGAGGTATATATATATTTGAAGACTAGCTCTATTCATGAATCAGTAGATAACGATGCATTATGTGGTATATATATTAACGAGTGTTTTCTTATTTTAGAGCTCTGGATCTTCTAGAAAGAAGCGAGGCCCGGCCAAACGGCTGGCATCGAATCAGCATTACACGATTGGGCGTCTCTCAAGTGAAGGCGAACCGTTGGAACCCAAGAGTGTCGCAAATGCGTTCACACATCAATGTGGATGTCTTGTCAGGGACATGGTGCCGATAAGCATTCAATATTGGTATAAGCCCAAGGCGGCAAAGGGAGAGCCAGCACAGCCAGAGCCAGAAGAGGGTGCAGCGGTGAATTATGTCACCAAGGTCTTGAAAGATAGACTTTGGGATTCCCTCATTCCACATTTCAATCTGCCGGTCACCGAGTCCCTGGAAGAAGCAGAGCAACAGAAGGAGAAAGTCAGGGAGTGGGCTCTCAAGAAGATGGCTGCACAGTTCAATAACCACAAGAAGAGGTTATGGAACGCCTATGTCAACGCCGATCGACAAGCTCCAGAATTTACTGGCCCCAATGAGTTCCTGCGGGATCACTGGGATGCTTTTGTGGAGTACAAGGAGTCAGAGCTGGGTAAGCTAAGGAGTCAGAAAAATCAGGCAAATGCTGCAAAAAATAAATATCACCATAAGTTGGGTCCAGGTGGCTACAAAAGGGCCGAGCCTAAGTGGGATATGCAAGAGGCCGCCCTACGAGAAAAAGGCATCGAACCAGAAACAGAACAATGGCCCAGAAGGTCAAGAAATTGGGCACTTGCCCATGGAGCTGTCTATGATGAGAGAACAGGGAAATTAGTTGAAGAGAAGAAACAAATTGCTGAACCCCTGGGAGCACTTGTCAAGACAATCGCCGAGGTTCAAGAGGGGACGTTCAAGCCGGACAGAGAGAACGACGAGCTGACAAAGGCCCTCGGGAACAAAGAACACACAGGACGAACACGGGGTCTGGGTTCTGCTATTCCGTGGAGGTCTGGGTTCTCCGAAGAGAGCCAGACTTATAGAAGACGAGAGAGAGCGAAGAAGCGGAAGGCGCAGGAGGAGGCCTCACGGATAGAGAGCATAGAAAGGCAACAGGCTGAGCTGAGAGAGTTGTATTTGCTGCAGTAGAAGGCACTGGAGGAATTAAAGTCGCAAGGGGCAACTCAGCATCAGCAACACCTAGAACATGCATCAGGCGACCGATCTCAGCGGAGAAGCAGCGTGGCTTCCACGGAGGTACCGATGGTTCACTACCCCGTGGATGATATCACCAAGAAGACAGACTGTCAGCTGCATTATCCCATGAAGAACATATCGATGAAGGTGGCGGTTGGCTATGTGTTGCCATCTGGACCTGGACAAACCTGGCATGGCCGTGAGATTCGACCTGGCTATGCTAAGGTCGGGGTGGATGCAATTGAAAGGGGGTATGAGTCCCTCCTTCTTGACGTCGCTGGACCTGAAGAGGAGGAGAAACTGGGAGAAGTATTGGGTGGTATAATTCTTTGGGATAAGAAACACATCGTGTTTCCAGGCTCGGCGCCAAGGCGGCCACCCTCTCCTCCGAGTCCTCGCAATTCACCACCTCCCGACGACGACAGGGACGACTACCACCATACCCCGAGTCCACATCGATCTCCACCTCAATGTCAGCCGCCTCCGCCACCTCCGCCGCCTCAGCCCACTCGTAAGTCCCAGAGTTGTGGCAAGTCCGCTGCTATGTCCACTAGCAATGTCTCTCCGAAGAAACGGGCCAAGATAGCTAAGGCGGTGCCGCCTCCTCCTATCGAGAAGACTGCTGAAGAAATTGAGGCGGAGGACAGAGCCAAAGTGAAAAGGAAGCTCGCAGCCCTACGCCCGACCCCTACACCGAAGCAGGTATATACTCTGGAACAGAAGGAGTGGGCCTTTGATATGCTTACCCAACCTTCGCAATATGAATTGCGTAAGCCAGATGACTACAAGCGTTGTTTGGATAAGCAGGTAGATGCAAAAAAAAGAAGCTAATAAGACAAGCGCAACTGCAAGAGGGAAAAGAGACGTTGCCCAGCTTGGAGCACAGACCAAAAAATCGATCTCCCCGCTAAAGGTCTTTGCTAGTGATGCTGGTGGGAGTGTTGCTCAACCCAATCCCGCCGACTTTGCTAAAGAAGCTGGTTTGACTCTTTCTCAATTGCTAGATGAAGGTATCACCCCAAAGGCGCCTATAGCACGGCAATATGAAAAGGGGAAGAGTCTGGTCCCACCTGAGATTGAAATGAATCTACCAACGCAAATGCAAAAATTGCATAAGTGGTACCTGCAAGCCGCAAAGGGCACGCAAGATTTTCTCCTTATGAATATCACAAAGGACCATTTCTTAGGTCAAGACTTGGTGCATATTGAGTTTGATGAATTCTTTCAGCTATTCAATCAAGACGCGCTCGACAAATCTCTTGTCAGTGCCTATGTTCTGTAAGTGATTCATTATTTCTATAAGTCTCTAGCTCAACTCGTTCTTTGCATATAATTTTTCTCACTACGTTGTTTATTATGCAGAATGAAGAGTATGGAATGTAAGAAAAGGAATGACCTCCAACTTGGATTCATTGATCCAAATCGAGTTAACGGAGCGATGATACAGAGGAATCGCAAGGAGACGGAGGATAACTTGCTAGAGTTCCTACTTATGCAGGAATACCGAGCTAGAATACTCTTTCCGTACAACATCAGGTGAGTGTTACTATCTTATACACAATTACTTTTCCTTACTCGATGTTATAAGTGTAATTGATGAGTTTATTAACTTACATAATCAAACTTGCACGCAGTTACCACTGGATTTTGCTAAAGATTGAACCTGACTATGGAAGGGTTCAAATCTTTGACTCGATGAATAAACCACTTAATGAATACAAAAGCATCTTTGATGTGATGGATAGGTAATTTCAATCATTACGGCATTATATCGGTCTCTTTCGTTCATCTATAACTCAGCTATTCATTTTGTTTGCTCGGTAGTGTTTGGAAACGCTTTATACGCACAGTTAAAGGTGAATGGAAAAATGAGCTGATTTACCGTCAGATCGAGGTAAGTCGTACGAGCTAGGTCCACACATCCCTTTAATTCTAGTTTCAAATACCATTAAGTATATCAATCTTGATATGTCACTGACTAAAATCTATTCTCGTAAAGTGTGCGAGGCAGCCTTCGGGGACTAATCTATGTGCATACTACACTTGCGAGAACCTTCGTGCGCAGGCCACCGAAGGAATTGATTTTCAAACAGTAAGTAAACAATATACTGACAAATTCATTTTATTGGCATCAATTTTGTTATGATGATTCATATTCATATTGTTCTTCTTCTTCTTCTTCGTAGTTCGAAGCAAAGCGGAAACTGCTCTCACCGACTGAACGTGTAGTAGGAATTCAAGAGGAATTAGCCGGATTTCTGCTTGAACATGTCATTAACCCAAAGGGTGAATTTCATGCCGGTTTCGATTAGACAATGTTTATAATTAAACACAAGTCGTGATCTTATGTGTGTGAACAAGTTGTATATATACTTGTATGCATGTATATGCTCGGTGAACCAAATATATTATATATATGTATCGTTTTATATATTATGTTGTAATGCTGTATGAATAAGTATATAAGAAAACTTATTTGAAATGAATCAAACAATTGAATGGAGCAAAATACAAATATACCCTAAACCCTAAACCCCTAAATAACAATTGAAATCCAGAAAAATAAAGATGCAGCAGATGCTGCCACGTGTGGACACTTTAGTCCCGGTTCTTAACACGAACCGGGACTAAAGACCTACGCCCACGAGCTCCTCGACCTTGCCACGTGGTCCCTATTTAGTCCCGGTTCGTATAGCAACCGGGACTAAAGATAGGGCATCAGTCCCGGTTGGTTAGTCCCGGTTGCGCAACCGGGACTGAAGGCCCAAACGAACCGGGACTGATGCCCTGTTTTCCACTAGTGTACCCTCCTCCTCTCTCTCCTCTCTCTCTCTCCCTAGGTCTCTCTAGGGTTAGGGTTAGGTGATTCTTTGGTACCTTGTGTTCATCTGGGATTGTGTGGTCTTTTGATTCCTTCTACATTGCATACACTGAAAATGTTTGACTAGTTTTGGTGGCCTACGGCTGAAATCTCGAATTCATCCATCTGGTCCGGCTAAAGCCGGTGTCAGACCGGCTATTGCCGGCTTGACCGGCTAAAGCCGGCCTAAGGCCGGAAATAGCCGGTGTAGATCACCTACTACTGTCATGCTTTTTCCTTTTATGCTATTGCTCCTTGATCCTCTGGCATGCATGCTTATCCTATATGCTCTCTTCATATGTGCTGTTTGCAGGTGGCTCTCGACCCAAGAGGTCAAGATATGTTGATCCCTCGCTTGCCCGCCGTCAAGAGCATCAAGATGCTCATGTGACGGCTGCTATGAAGAAGAAGCGGTTGGAAGAACGCAAGAAGAAATCTCTGTTTGCCAATGTTAGTGATCTCAAGAAGCTGTCCAAGCAAGAGTACCGGGATTTCTGTGGGCAGAAATTCTACACCATGCCTAGGGACATTGACAGTGCGTCTTTCTACCGGTCAGAGCATCAGAGGATATTTGAGCAGATTTATGCTACCATGAGCACAAAGGTGTGCCCCATGAAGGTAACCAACCTTGCAGCGTTGTCCAGGGATGACTACTTTGCCGATGCTCTTTGGGTCACCGAGAAGCTAGGGTTGCACAAGTTGATGGTCTTCAAGCAAGACTACAACCCTCATCTGATTCAGCAGTTCTTTGCCACTTTAGAGTTTGATACTCGGGATGAGGTTGGTTTCACTTGGATGACAGGTGAAGTGAGGAAGTACTCGACCATGTCTCGTTTCGGGAAGCTTTTGGGCTATAGGTTCGATGGCATTCATCGACCTAGAGGTGCCCGCTTGCATCTTGATACCACCGAGTACAACAAGGGGAAGATCCAGTGTTTGTATGGTCCAGGGGGCAAAGCGGGAGAGACTGCAAATCTCCTTCCCCTCTATGATATTTTGCTCCGGATGTTCCGTGCCAACATTGCTCCAAGTGGGGGCAACAATGATTCTATCAGAGGTGGTCTTGTGCATTTGCTCCACCATGCCCGGCTTGTCTTTGAGGCCGGAAGAGATTGTGAAGGGATGGAGCTCGATGTGATGTACTTCATCTTCATGGAGATGAAGATTGCTATGCTTGATAGGAAGATCCCTCCTTTTGCTCCATTCATCATGAGGCTCATCATTGACAGAGGCATTGAAGGAGACTTTGAGATTGAAGAAGATTTGCTTGATGAAGAGTTGGAAGTGGACAAGCCCAACAAGCTCTACAAGAAGACCGCTCATTTGGTGTCTAGCACCTCAAGTGCTTATCCCTCTTAGAGTGATGTGTTGGGTGGCAACATCTATGCTACCGGGTCTAGGAGGAAGAATGCGGATCCACCAAGTGGTGGAATGGCTCAAGAGATGAAGAAGCTCAAGTGGTGGCAAAGAGCTTTGTTTTGCATGAACAATGATGTGCGTCACACTCAATACAAGGACTATGTGGACCGCAAGCACATCCACAAGAAGCAAAAGGATTTGGATGCACGTTTGAGGGCTGTGGAGAAGGGCAAAGGAGCTAGCCATGAAGAAGAGTCCCAAGAGCAAGATCAATCCGAGGACACTTTTTCTTTTGGCAAGTGGAATGAAGGATCAACTTTTGATTGGAAGGAGTTAGCCGAAGTCACCTCCAAGGGCAAGGAAGCCGTTGATGTTGAAGATGAGGAAGAAGACGTTGATGATGATGAAGAGGAAGAAGACGATGATCAAGAAGATGATGAAGATGATGAGGACTTTGACGATGTTGATGAGTGATCTCATGTTGTGGTCTCCCTTTTTGGCGTCTTGATGCCAAAGGGGGAGAAAGTCCCATTTGCATGTGTTTCCATTTGGATTTGTGGTTTCCATTTGGATTTGGTTGGGTCACAAGCTTTTATCTCGTGTGCTTGCTCGCTTGTGTCCCATGGTTGAACTTATCGTCTCTATTATGTGTTGAACTATATGACTATATGCATATGTGTAGTAGACCTTATGTTTATCGTTATTAATCCTACTTGCTATATCTTGTCATATTATATGTTTGTTGATTATGTGCTATTGAATTATGATATATATCTTGTGCACATATGGATCACATTATAAAATCTAGGGGGAGTTCTTATTGTTGATGTGTCTTTGTATTCAAATACAAATTTAAAATAAGGCACATAGCAAGGGGGAGCTCCGCCTATATTTTATATAGTTTGAAACATGCAAAATTATGTATTGTCATCAAACACCAAAAAGGGGGAGATTGAAAGAGCATTTCCCGCCTAATTGATTTTGGCGTTTGTTAACAATACATTATCTATTAATGTGTGATTATGCTTTGCAGGATTTTATAATATTCTTGCACAAAGATATTGGGTTTTATATGGTATACTTGATAATTAATATTGCCCAAAGGAAATTATTGAGGAAATGGTGAAAATCAGCTCAGGGAGAAGTTTCAAATAAAAGCTGGCCAGAAAGGCCGGCTTTAGCCGGTCCCAGACCGGCTATAGCCGGACTACTCGTTTTCGAGAGGGGTCCTGCGCCTCTGGACTCAACCGGCTATTTGTCCGGCTATTTCCGGATGGGCCGGATATTTCAGGCCGGCTATAGCCGGTCTGAGGCCGGCTTTAGCCGGTGTGGCCGGCTTTAGCCGGACTTAACTCCGGCTATAGCCGGACCTCCTGGCTGGCAACGGTCAGATATTTTGGGGGGGGTATAAATACCCTCCTCTTCTTCTCCAACGGGCAGCTTGCACAAATAGAAGAAGACCACCATTGTTGAGCTCACCAATTCAACTAGATCTCCTCCCTCAACCCACCAAAGCTCTTGATCTTTGGAGAATCAAAGGAGAAGACCATCATCTACATCCTCACCGAAGCGATTTGATTTCCCCTCTCATTTGCTTGAGGGCCCTTGTGTCTTGGGTTCCCTTGTGTCCCAAGACCTTGTTTGTGTATTTGATATATTGCTACTTGTTGTTTGACAGCATTGTGTTGTGCTTGGGAGCCTCCAATTCGGTTGTGGATGCGTGCCCCAAGATTGTAAAGGCCGGTTCCGCCTTGAGGAATCCCTTAGTGGAAAGTGAGCTAGGCCTTTGTGGCGGAAGCTTGCACCGGAGAATAGGGTGAGCCTTTGTGGCGTTGGTTAGGCCTTTGTGGCAACCACACCCCTCCAACGTAGACGTACTTCCCCTAAAAAGGAAGGAACTACGGGAATTACATCCGTGTCTCCGCGTGCTCCACTCTCGGTTACCTCTATCCTTTATTGCCTTTATATGTTGTATCTTGTTTAGCTTGCTAGTTGACATATAGGTAAATTCACCTTAGTTGCATATCTAGAGAATTTACCTTTGTGTCAAGCCTAAATTGAAAAAGAACTAAAATTTGAGTAGCACCTATTCACCCCCCCTCTAGGTGCCCATACGATCCGTTCAATAATAAAGTTGTTATTATATTATTCCGTGTTCATAATAGATGTTTATTTCTCATGCTAGAATTGTATTAATCGGAAACATTAATACTTGTGTGATTAATAAACTAAAAGGTTCCTAGTAAAGCCTCTCTTTATACTAGCTCGTTGATTAACTGATGATGAAGGTTTCCTGATCATGAACATTGGATGTAGGTCATATCATTAGAAGAATGATGTGATGAACACTCACACCCATAGTACAAATAGCAATACGATCAAGTCATCAAGTTTCATTGCTATATCAAACTCATACAAAATAGTTCTAATCCTCAGACCATGAGATCATGTTAATCACTGATACCGGAAGAGTGCTTTGATGATATCAAACGTCACGCCATAACAGGGTGATTATAAAGGTTGATTTGGGTATTCTGAAAGTATTAGTTGAGGCTCATGGATCAAGAGTGGAATTTGTCCGACCTAATGACGGGAAGATATTCTCTGGGCCCTTCTCGGTGATATTGCATTGGAATCGCTTGCAAGCATGTGACTAGGTCACGGGAATGCATTATCACGGAACGAGTAAAGAGACTTGTCGGGAACGAGATCGAACTAGGTATGGTTGATACAGAATGATCGGATCTCGAACAAGTAATAATATCGCGAGACAAAAGGAATTGACTATGTTTGTTAATGGTTCACACGATCACTAGATCATCGTCGAGTAAGTGGGAGTCATCATGGATTTCCAGATCCCGCTGATGATTATTGACCGGAGAGGAGTCTCGATCATGTCCACGTTATTCACGAATCGTAGGGTGACACACTTGAGGTTCGCCGTCGTTTTTGAGTGGATACGATACTCCGATCGAATTACAAGACATCATGAGGGTTCTTTCAGAAAAGCACCAAAACAGTTTCGGTATATCGAAATAACTCAAGGGGGTATTTGTTCATGTTTGTTAATTGATTAAATTAACAAATATTAAGGAAATAAAAATGTTTTATTAAATTAATTAGTGTGAATTTTAATTAGCATGAATGTCATGCAAAATTAAATGGGGGGTTACCTCATGTTGAAGAGGGGGTTACCACCATGAAGAGGGAAATGAAGAGGAGGAGAATTTCTCCATAGGGCTGCCGCACCCCCTAGGGGGATGCCCCCCTCCTCTCCTATAAAAGGAGCCCCTCTTCTCCCTCTTCACACACACTTGGTTCTTCCCCTCTCCCGCAAAGTTGCTGCCCCAAATCCGTCCTGGCTTAACGAAGCTCTGCCGGATTGTTAGTTCGAGATTCACACACTTGGAGAAGTGAGTGTTGGAGTGTCCGGCGGATCCCTTCTTCCGCTGCCCCGCTGGACCGAGGGCGTGGAGGAGACGACGACAAGCCGTACGTGTGACCGAGTATGGGGGCGCTGCTGGTTGTGGCGCCGTGTACACGATCTTGAGATCGTCAAGTGAACCACTACGTCGACTACATCAAGTGAACGACTACGTCAACTACGTGCGTCTTCGTCGAGTCTCCATCGGCAACGTCTGTGCGGGAACGTAATCCCCGCTTCCGGTCATCGAGGGTTAGTCTCCGTTGCTACCATCTCGTAGATGTTCTTGGCTAGTTCTTGTGTTCATGCGTAAGAAATTTTTTGTTTTCTATGCTACGAACCCATCAGTGGTATCAGAGCCATCTCTATACGTAGTTGGTATGCACGGTTAGAACAGATGTGGATGTGGGTGTTGATGATCATGTTATTGCAATTTATTTTGTATTTTGGATCATAGTGGCATAGTAGGATTGAAGCTGCCCGAGACTAACCTTACGTGACCGCGTTCACGAGACTTGTCCCACACTTGATATGCTTCGGCATATGTGGCTTTGCGGGTGCATGTTTCTCCCACTATAGTTATGATCTATTTTACAAAGAGTTGTTAATAATATTTTTATCACCGTTGTGGTTACATGTTCGTAGGTAAGAACGGTTCTTCCTAGAAAGCCCCAAACCACGTAAAATATGCAAAACAAATTAGAAACGTCTAACTTATTTTTGCAGGGCATGTGATGTGATATGGTTAAATTGTTTATGTTACAAATTGTATGCAATGATCCTTTTTGTAAGTTATAAACAACCGGCAGGAGCCATATGGTTGTCTTTTCATTTAAATGGTATGCATGCCAAATATATATATCTAAGTGATATATTGTAATGGAGGAAGACAACCAAGGTGGCGCACCATGGACCTTGGCCTACGCCGGTGGAATGATGGAGATCATACCATGACGCACAAGATGGAGATCGAATGCATGAAGGACCATATCATATCACATTATATATGCATGTGATGTTTATCCTTTTATGCATCCTATTCTGCTTAGATTTGATCGCGCGGTAACATTATAAGATGATCCCTCTCACATAAATATCAAGATAAAATGTGTTCTCCCATAACATGCACCGTCAAGAAAGTTTGTCGTTTTGAGACACCTCGTGATGATCGGGTGTGATAGACTCTACGTTCACATACGATGAGTGTAAGACAGTTTTACACACGCAAATGTTATGGTTCTACTTGGTGAGCCTAGCATGTACAGACATGGCCTCGGAACATGAACCGAAAGGTTAAGCATGAGTCATATGGTTGATATGATGAACATGGTGATGTTCGCCTTTGAAACTATGCCGTTGCACGTGATGATCGGTTGCGGTATAGTGGATTTGGTTCGTGTAATCACTTAAGAAAACTAGGAGGGATGTTGTTTTTAAGTGGGAGTTCACGTAGAATTTTGATTTAACCTAAACTCATTCTATTATGAACTTAGTCTAAATTAACTTTGCAAATAATCTGTAGATCATGGCACCACCAGCTCTAAATTTCAATGCGTTCATGGAGAAAGAAAAACTAGCCACCAACGGTAGCAACTTCACCAACTGGGCACTTAACTTGAGGATCCTCCTCAATGCCTCTCAAAAGGGCTATGTGCTTGAGGCACCGCTAGGTAACCCGCCTACAGAAGATGCTCCCGATAAAGAGAAAAATGTTTTTCTGACTCGTAAGGAGGACCACAGTTTAGTTCATTGCGGCATACTGTATGGACTTGAGCCAGAGCTGCGAAAACGTTTCGAGAACAACAACGCTTATGATACAATGGGAGAGTTGAAACTGATTTTCGACTCCCATACTGCCGTAGAGAGTTATGATGCTTCAGAAAAGTTCTTTAGCTGCATGATGGAAGAGAACAGCTCCGTTAGCGAGTGATACCTTTGATGACGCCCAGTAAATTAGCTGCTGCGTGTGGTTAACGTGAGAGCAGACTGTCCTTGTGCGTGGTGAATAACCAGCCCGTTGGGAACCCCAAGAGGAAGGTATGATGAGTATAGCAGCTAGTTTTCCCTCAGTTTAAGAAACCAAGGTTTATCGATCAGGAGAGGAGAGACAAACGACTGAAGGTGATGCGGAACCTGCACACACACAACCAAGTACTTTGTTCCCAACTTGCGATGAGGTTGTCAATCTCACCGGTTTGCTTGAAACAAAGATTATGAGCGTATCGAGTGGAAAACAATATAGTATGCGAGTAAAGTAAACAGTGCAAGTAAAGTAAACAAGTGATAGCAATATGATGTAAATAGGACCGGGGTCCACAGTTCACTAGTGGTGTCTCTCCATAGATAAAATAACACATGCTGGGTAAACAAATTACAGTTGGGCAATTGATAGAATAAAGACAAACGTGATATGTCAAGAAGATCACTATGAGATTTACTCTGGGCATTACAACAAAATACATAGACCGCCATCCAACTGCATCTATGACTAATAATCCACTTGTGGTGAATCAATCCGAGAACTCCACAAGTATTAAGTTGCGAACAACAGATAATTGCATTAAGCAAAGTGTGTAATGTAAACAAAGCATATGCCCTTGAGCATATGAATGTTGTTTTCTCCCTAGTAGCAACAGCACATCTACCACCTTAGAGGTTTCTGTCACTCCCCCAGGTGAAATAGAGGCATGAACCCACTATCGAGCATAAATACCCCCTCTTGGAGTCACTAGCAACTACTCGGCCAAGATAGCTACTAACAACGGAGAGCATGCACGATCATAAACAACATAGAGATAACAAAAGATAATATTCAGTACAGCAACTCAATCATAAACACCAATATTCATCGGATCCCAACAAACCAAACATGTAGAATTACATAACGGTGATCTCAATCATGTAGGGCAGCTCATGAGATCTAAACATGAAGCACATGGTGGAGAAGACAACCATCTAGCTACTGCTATGGACCCATAGTCCAAGGTAGACTACTCACTCATCACTCCGGAGGCAAGCATGGCGATGAAAAAGACCTCCGGTGGCGATTCCCCTCTCCGGCAGGGTGCCGGGAAGAGCTTCTGGACCCTCCCGATCTTCGGGTCGACGGTGGCGGCGGATCGCGATGTGTTCTAGAAATCTGATCGGGTACTTAGGTTTTTCCCGTCGGGGGGTCTTTATAGGCGAAGGGGTGTCGTCAGAGGAGGAGCCAGGCGCCCTCACGCGGGGCCCGCGCGGCCAGGGGCCTGGCCGCTCCACCCTGCGTGTGGGGCCCTGGTGGCCCCCCTCCTACTCTCCTTCGGATCTCTAGAAGCTTCCGGGTAAAATAAGACTTCAGGAACTTTTTTCGTCCAATTCCGAGAATATTTCCTGTGTATCACTTCTGAAACACAAAAACAGCAGAAAACAGGAAACTGGCACTGTGGCAACTCGTTAATAGGTTAGTTCCGGAAAATGCATAAAAGTGCCACGAAGTGTAACGAAACAATAGGCAAATGGTGTAAAAACAAGCATGGAGCATAAAAAATTATAGATACGTTGGAGACGTATCAAGCATCCCCAAGCTTAACTCCTGCTCGTCCTCGAGTAGGTAAGTGATAACAAAGAATAATTTTTGAGGTGACATGCACCTACACAATCTTGATCATATATGTAAGCATTTGTGAGCTGGGATCATAAGAACTTAAAACATGGGCATGAAGATATAGTCATGACAATAAGAACTTGGCAACCATGTTGTAAACAAGAAAATGAACACAAACAAAAGATCATGAAAATGAAACAATGAAAGTCAAACGTGTGTTCAAATCATAAGGAAAAACATACAAATGGTTTTCAGCTTGTCCTTCAAAGAGAGCAAAACATAAATGCATAGGACACCTTCAAGTTTAAGAGGGCGACTAGATACAAATAATTTAAGAACAAGTGAAACCAACAATATGAATCAATCAATGAACTTTGGGACAATGCATATTACACTAAGAATGACAACTATGCTCTCTTAATGGTGCATAAAGAAAGAAGGTGGTGACTCAACATAAAAGTAAAAGAAAGGCCCTTCGCAGAGGGAAGCAGTGATTGCAAGTTTTATAACCTTCAAAAATTATGGTACTTACCGGCTTTGAGCTCTCATTGCCCCCATCATAAGCATCTTGAATGGTTAAAGTTAATGCGAGAACAATTATGATGCATATGCTTGACAAATCATAAGTTGAAAACCTCGTGCCCCGTGAATACGAGTACCCAAACCTCATGCTACTTTACTTAGAGTCCCAAGCAAGGCTCTTGTCATTGTAAGTATATATGTATCATTGAGAACCGCCAATGGGGTACCTCCGTGCCCGATGACATGGAACAAGCCCACACCAAAATGACAGGACAAGCAGACAATGAACACCTCGACATCTCTTTTATTTGCCTTTTGTTTAGCTTTTTATTGTGAGATGCATCGTCGAATGTTCACCATGGGTATGCTACAAATTTCCACCATGAATTATGCATGGCTTAGATTGGCGGCCCGGCGTTTCCCTAACACATATACAAACTCCATGATCCCCACAAGATTCCCAATTCATTTCACACCGCGGGCATCCATAAACAAAAGATCACGATATCAACTCAAATAAGAAGTGCAATGTTGAAAGCTTTCCCCATGACAGCATGGATGGGCTAGAATCCAACTTACAACTTGCAAGCATAACAACTCAACATAAGAGACCACAATGTCAAATTTTTAAGAACAGGAAAAAGTAAAGTGTGCCTTCCGGTTCGTGAGAGCTTTACTGACCGAATTTCG
This sequence comes from Dactylis glomerata, assembly GCA_007115705.1. Classification (NCBI taxonomy): domain Eukaryota; kingdom Viridiplantae; phylum Streptophyta; class Magnoliopsida; order Poales; family Poaceae; genus Dactylis; species Dactylis glomerata. The sequence continues at coordinate 1,006,758 of QXEO01001474.1, forward strand.
CATAACACTGGTAAGAGTTTAATTTGAAGAGAAAATAAAAGCAAGTCAAATTTACTTGGAATAGCAAATTGCTAGTAGGTATGTATGGTGGACACTTTGGAAAACTTTGGCTTTTAGGAGTTGGATGCACGAGTAGAGCTCATACTCAGTACAGGGCGAGGGCTAGCAAAAGACTGGGAGCGACCAACTAAGAGAGCAGTAATGGCCATAATCATGCAAAGCGACAAAGCGACATTAAAAGAAGCATAAGATGGCATCAAAAGTCAAAAACTAAATGATCATGAAGGCTATTGGCGACTTTGTAAGAGTCTAACATGTGTGAGCATGCGCCAAGTCAACCCAAATAAAGCATCAAGGAGAAAACCAAAATAATGCTTCCATACAATAAAAACAACGCATGATTTTTTTCAAAGGCTCATTAAGCAATCTCAGTTATTTGAGACAAGTCATGCTACAGCAAAACCACTAAGCATACTATCAAAAAGACATCAAGCATGACATGAAAAAGCCTAAGCCACAGTCTACACAAGCTCCTTCTTGTACCACTATTTTGCACAAAGCTTTTTCTCTTTTCCAACACCATTTGAAACTTTTATAAACACCTATTTTGATGAAAACCAATAAAGATCAGAGGCAAAAATACACCTTGATGAAAAGATATGACAAGATCTGAACGCAAATCAAGGCGAAAATGAAAACCAAAAGCAGTAGCAGAAAAAGAAGAGCGCTCGATTTTTAATAAGAGTGAAAACTAGAGCGTTCTTTGCAAATGAAAACGAGTACAACTCCTCAAAAAGAAATTTGTTGGGGTCCAACCATTTATTGCAGCAAACAAACAAACTAAACTAACTAAGAAAACTAAAACAACTGACGCTCCAAAAAAAACACATAGTGCATGAAGCAATAAAAATATAGTGTTTTGAAAGGTGACCTAATTTTTGCCGATGAAGAAGGGGTGCCTCGGGGGTATCCCCAAGCTTTGACACTTGTACTTCTTGGATATTTCTTGGGGTGATGAATGGGCATCCCCAAGCTTGAGCTTTTGTCCATTCTTCAACTCATCTCATCATTCTCCAATCCCTACACTTGAAAACTTCCTTCATACAAAACTAAACACAATTCTATTAGCAACATTAGTGTAAGCATAACATATAATCAATCCTCTATTTGCTTCAGGTTTCAACTCAAAACCACCACATATATAGCAGATACTACTGTAACAACCTCCCCAAAAGTTCCGTGATCAAAAGAACTCAAAAGAAAGCGATAAAGTGGCAAACACAAATATTGGCAGAAATCTGTCAAAACTGAACAGCTGACAAAGGTCGAATTTTTGAGGGATTTTATGTTTCTCAAATCAAAAAGTGTTCAACTAACAAAAGTTTTGATATAACCTGGGGCATATGCACAAGAAATCGCAGGTCCAAAAGATATACAGAGAATTTTCACGAATATTTACGGTGCAGCACCGAAAACAGTTTCAGGACAGCAACATCCCCAAATCTTTACCTCACTCAAATTAGAGGCTTCTCTTGGCACAAAAACGAAATAAACAAGATAAGGAGCGGTCATTACTGTAGTAATGACTTCCAAGACTCAAATAAAAGAAAAAGTACTGAAAAGAAAACATTGGGTTATCTCCCAAGAGTGCTTTTCTTTAACGCCTTTGAGCTAGGCGCAGAAAATTGCGAATCAAGTAATATCAATTGATGAAGTGCTAGGATCAGCGCGTGCCTTACGTCTTCCTTTCTTACCTTTGCTCTTGACTCTAGGAAAGACATGGTTATTGCAAGGTGGAGAGATAAATCTTATATTGCCTTTTCCCACATCAATGACGGCGCCCAGGAGCTTCAGAATGGATCTTCCAAGTGTGATTTGTCCTTTTCCTACACATTCAATAACAAGATAATCAGTAGATATCATTCTTCCTAGGACTTTTGTAAAAACTCCTTCAGCTATTCCAACGGGAAATATAGTGGCATTGTTAGTAAGAGAAATTCCTTCTCCCCCCTCAGAAAGCTTCCAAAGGCTCAGAGATTCATAAACATCCTTTGGCATGAGACAAAATTCGGACATAATATCACAACGAGCATGAAAAGTTTCACCACTAATGGTGATTTTTATCGTAGGATACCAACTCGAAGGTTCAGTATTTGTTGGCATATAATCAAAATGCTGGCGCAAAGTATTGTAGCAAGAATTCAAACTAGCAGTGTGAGTCTCAAGAGTATCAAGTCTATTAAAAATGCACACAAGAGAGGAATCAAAATAGGTTGGCATGCTATAAATTGTAATCAACTTTTTTATAATATTGAAAGCTTGATCTCCATCACAATGAAGGAAATCTCCTTCAGCAGTAGCATCCAAAGCATATCTATAACGAAGAGAAAGTCCAAAGTAAAAGCTAGTAAGAAGCAAACTCAAAGCCATTTTAGGTTCAGTTTTTTCATGCCAATCAGAAATTCTAGACCAAGCTTCTTTAAAGCTTTCCTCATCTTTCTGCTTAAAAGTAAAAATCATGTCCTCGGGCGACATAGTAGTAGCAACTGAATTAAACATAATAAACTAAAAGTAAAGAAATAGCAACTACCAAGGATTCTAAATTTTTTGGGTTTTTGATAAAAAGCAATGCAGGTAAAATAAATAAAGTAAAGCAAAACAATAACAAAGTAAAGGATGTGTGTGCGAAAAACTCCCCTCGCAGAAGTCTTCTCTTCCTCCCCAGCAACGGCGCCAGAAAAGAAGCTGATCCCTTTGATGACGCCCAGTAAATTAGCTGCTGCGTGTGGTTAACGTGAGAGCAGACTGTCCTTGTGCATGGTGAATAACCAGCCCGTTGGGAACCCCAAGAGGAAGGTATGATGAGTATAGCAGCTAGTTTTCCCTCAGTTTAAGAAACCAAGGTTTATCGATCAGGAGAGGAGAGACAAACGACTGAAGGTGATGCGTAACCTGCACACACACAACCAAGTACTTTGTTCCCAACTTGTGATGAGGTTGTCAATCTCACCGGTTTGCTTGAAACAAAGATTATGAGCGTATCGAGTGGAAAACAATATAGTATGCGAGTAAAGTAAACAGTGCAAGTAAAGTAAACAGGTGATAGCAATATGATGTAAATAGGACCGGGGTCCACAGTTCACTAGTGGTGTCTCTCCATAGATAAAATAACACATGCTGGGTAAACAAATTACAGTTGGGCAATTGATAGAATAAAGATAAACGTGATATGTCAAGAAGATCACTATGAGATTTACTCTGGGCATTACAACAAAATACATAGACCGCCATCCAACTGCATCTATGACTAATAATCCACTTGTGGTGAATCAATCCGAGAACTCCACAAGTATTAAGTTGCGAACAACAGATAATTGCATTAAGCAAAGTGTGTAATGTAAACAAAGCATATGCCCTTGAGCATATGAATGTTGTTTTCTCCCTAGTAGCAACAGCACATCTACCACCTTAGAGGTTTCTGTCACTCCCCCAGGTGAAATAGAGGCATGAACCCACTATCGAGCATAAATACCCCCTCTTGGAGTCACTAGCAACTACTCGGCCAAGATAGCTACTAACAACGGAGAGCATGCAAGATCATAAACAACATAGAGATAACAAAAGATAATATTCAGTACAGCAACTCAATCATAAACACCAATATTCATCGGATCCCAACAAACCAAACATGTAGAATTACATAACGGTGATCTCAATCATGTAGGGCAGCTCATGAGATCTAAACATGAAGCACATGGTGGAGAAGACAACCATCTAGCTACTGCTATGGACCCATAGTCCAAGGTAGACTACTCACTCATCGCTCCGGAGGCAAGCATGGCGATGAAGAAGACCTCCGGTGGTGATTCCCCTCTCCGGCAGGGTGCCGGGAAGAGCTTCTGGACCCTCTCGATCTTCGGGTCGACGGTGGCGGCGGATCGCGATGTGTTCTGGAAATCTGATCGGGTACTTAGGTTTTTTCCGTCGGGGGGTCTTTATAGGCGAAGGGGTGTCGTCAGAGGAGCCAGGCGCCCTCACGCGGGGCCCGCGCGGCCAGGGGCCTGGCCGCGCCAACCCTGCATGTGGGGCCCTGGTGGCCCCCCTCCTACTCTCCTTTGGATCTCTGGAAGCTTCCGGGTAAAATAAGACTTTAGGAACTTGTTTCGTCCAATTCCGAGAATATTTCCTGTGTATCACTTCTGAAACACAAAAACAGCAGAAAATAGGAAACTGGCACTGTGGCAACTCGTTAATAGGTTAGTTCCGGAAAATGCATAAAAGTGCCACGAAGTGTAACGAAACAATAGGCAAATGGTGTAAAAACAAGCATGGAGCATCAAAAATTATAGATACATTGGAGACGTATCAGCGAGCACGTACTCAAAATATCTGGGTACGCCGATAAGCTCATCTCTTTGGGAATAACGATTCCCAATGAGTTGGGAATACATCGGGTTCTCCAATCTCTCCCACCTAGCTTCAAGGGCTTTGTGATGAACTACAACATGCAGGGCATGAGGAAGTCTCTCCCCGAGCTTCTCTCAATGCTTAAGACTGCAGAAGTGGAGATCAAAAAGGAACATCAAGTGTTGATGGTCAATAAGAGCACTAATTTCAAGAAAGGTAGAAAGGATAATAAGTCCAAGGGTAGAAACAAGAAGGATGGCAAATCTGTTGTCGGTTCTGAGAAGAAACCCAAGGCTGGTCCTAAACCTGAAACTGAGTGCTTTTACTGCAAGGACACGGGGCACTGGAAGCGCAACTGCGCAAAGTATCTGGTGGATAAGAAGAACGGGAAGATTAACAAAGGTATATATGATATACATGTTATTGATGTGTACCTTACTAGTAGTCGCAATAGCGCCTGGGTATTTGATACTGGTTCGGTTGCTCACATATGTAACTCCAAACAGGGGCTAAAGAATAAGCGACAACTTGCGAAGGATTAGGTCACGATGTGCGTCGACAATGGATCAAAAGTTGATGTGATCGCCGTCGGGACGCTACCTCTACATTTACCATCTGGATTAGTTTTAAACCTGAATAAATGTTATTTGGTGCCTGCGTTGAGCATGAACATTATTTCCGGATCTTGTTTAGTGCGAGACAATTATTCATTCCAGTCTGAGAACAATGGTTGTTCGATTTATATGAATAATATCTTTTATGGACATGCACCTGAGAAGAATGGTTTATTTCTTTTGAATCTTGATAGTAATGAGACACATATTCATAACGTGAATGCCAAAAGAATTAAGTTAAATGATGATATAGCCGCATACATGTGGCACTGCCATTTAGGTCATATTGGTGTTAAACGCATGAAGAAGCTTCATTCGGATGAACTTCTGGAATCACTTGATTATGAATCATTTGAGACATGCGAGCCATGTCTTATGGGCAAGATGACTAGAACGTCATTTTCCGGTTCAATGGAACGGGCGACAGACTTATTGGAAATCATACATACTGATGTATGTGGACCTATGAGTGTGCCGGCGCGTGGTGGATATCGTTATTTTGTTACTTTCACTGATGACTTAAGTAGATATGGGTATATTTACTTAATGAAACACAAGTCTGAAACGTTTGAAAAGTTCAAAGAATTTCAGAGTGAAGTAGAAAATCATCGTAACAGAAAGATTAAATTTCTACGATCTGATCGTGGAGGAGAATATCTAAGTTACGAGTTTGGCACACATATGAGAGAATGTGGAATAGTTTCACAACTCACTCCCGCTGGAACGCCACAACGAAATGGTGTATCCGAATGTCGTAACCACACTTTATTGGATATGGTTTGGTCTATGATGTCTCTTACCGATCTGCCACTATCTTTTTGGGGTTATGCGCTAGAAACAGCCGCTTTCACTTTAAATAGGGCTCCATCTAAATCCGTTGAAACGACACCGTATGAATTATAGTTTGGAAACAAACCTAAGCTGTCATTTCTAAAAGTTTGGGGATGCGATGTTTATGTGAAGAAACTTTAGCCTGATAAACTCAAACCCAAAGTGGAAAAATGCGTCTTCATAGGATACCCTAAAGAAACAATTGGGTACACCTTCTATCACAGATCTGAAGGCAAAGTGTTTGTTGCTAAGAACGGATCCTTTTTGGAGAAGGAGTTTCTCTCGAAAGGTGTGAATAGTAGGAAGGTAGAACTCGATGAGGTTATTGAACCTCCTCTTCATGAATTGGCGAGTGGCGCAGCGCCGGAAACCGTTCCGGTGGTGACTTCACCAAATGAAGTGGGAGCTAATGATGAAGATCATGAAACTCCAAAAGAGGATGCTACCAAACCTCGCAGGTCATCAAGAACACGCGCCGCTCCTGAATGGTACGGTGATCTTGTCGTAAATGCCATTGTTGAGAACGATGACCCTGTGATGTATGATGAAGCGATGATGAGCCCAGATTCCAACAAATGGCATGAAGCCATGAAATTCGAAATGAAATCCATGTATGAAAACCAAGTATGGACTTTGGTGGAACTTCCCAATGACCGAAAGGCCGTTGAGAATAAATGGATTTTCAAGAAGGAAACAAACGCTGATGGTATTGTGACCGTCTATAAAGCACGACTTGTCGCAAAAGGTTTCCGACAAATTCAAGGAGTTGACTACGATGAGACTTTCTCACCCGTAGCGATGCTAAAGTCTGTTAGGATTATGTTAGCAATTGCTGCATTTTTCGATTATGAAATTTGGCAGATGGATGTGAAAACCGCGTTCCTTAATGGTAACATTGAGGAAGAGTGGTACATGGTACAGCCCAAAGGTTTTGTTGATCCTAAGGATGCTAACAAGGTATGCAAACTTCAGCGATCCATTTATGGACTGAAGCAAGCGTCCCAAAGTTGGAATCTCCGTTTTGATGAAGTCATCAAAGGGTTTGGATTTTTCCGAACTTATGGAGAAGCTTGTATTTACAAGAAAGTTAGTGGGAGCTCTGTAGCATTTCTAATATTATATGTGGATGACATATTGCTGATTGGAAAAGATATGGAACTTTTGAAGAGCATAAAAGATTACTTAAACAGTAAGTTTTCAATGAAGGACCTTGGTGAAGCGGCGTATATTTTAGCCATCAAAATCTATAGAGATAGATCAAGACGCTTAATTGGGCTATCACAAAGTACATACCTTGACAAGATTCTAAAGAAGTTTAGAATGGACGAAAGTAAGAAAGGATTCTTACCTATGTTGCAAGGAAAGATATTGAGTAAGACTCAAAGTCCGGCTATAGCTGAAGATAGAGAAGAAATGAATAAGATTCCCTATGCCTCTGCCATAGGCTCTATCATGTATACCATGTTATGTACAAGACCGGATGTGGCACATGCTATTAGTTTGACTAGTAGGTACCAATCTGATCCAGGTTTGGAACACTGGAAGGCGGTCAAGAATATCCTTAAGTACTTACGAAGGACTAAGGATATGTTTCTCGTATATGGCGGTGAAGAAGAGCTCGTCGCAAGTTGTTACGTCGATGCTAGCTTCGACACTGATCCGGATGACTCTAAGTCTCAATCCGGGTACGTATTTGTTATGAATGGAGGAGCAGTAAGCTGGAGGAGTTCCAAGCAAAGCATGGTGGCGAGATCAACTACAGAGGCAGAATATATTGCTGCTTCGGAAGCGGCACATGAAGCAGTTTGGATGAAGGAGTTCATATCCGAACTAGGTGTGGTTCCGAGTGCATTGGATCCAATGGTTATCTATTGTGACAACACTGGTGCCATAGCCAATGCTCAGGAGGCAAGGTCTCACAAGAACTTCAAGCATGTGAAGCGCCATTTTCACTCCATCCATGAATATGTCATGGATGGTGATGTAAAGATTTGCAAAGTACACACGGATCTGAATGTGGCAGACCCGTTGACTAAAGCTCTCCCCAAGGAAAAACATGATCAGCACAAGAACTCAATGGGTGTTAGATTCATCACTATGTAATCTAGATTATTGACTCTAGTGCAAGTGGGAGACTGAAAGGAATATGCCCGAGAGGCAATAATAAAGTTGTTATTATATTATTCTGTGTTCATAATAGATGTTTATTTCTCATGCTAGAATTGTATTAATCGGAAACATTAATACTTGTGTGATTAATAAACTAAAAGGTTCCTAGTAAAGCCTCTCTTTATACTAGCTCGTTGATTAACCGATGATCAAGGTTTCCTGATCATAAACATTGGATGTTGTTAATAACGGGGTCATATCATTAGAAGAATGATGTGATGAACACTCACACCCATAGTACGAATAGCAATACGATCAAGTCATCAAGTTTCATTGCTATATCAAACTCATACGAAATAGTTCTAATCCTCAGACCATGAGATCATGTTAATCACTGATACCGGAAGAGTGCTTTGATGATATCAAACGTCACGCCATAACAGGGTGATTAGAAAGGTTGATTTGGGTATTCTGAAAGTATTAGTTGAGGCTCATGGATCAAGAGTGGAATTTGTCCGACCCGATGACGGGAAGACATTCTCTGGGCCCTTCTCGGTGATATTGCATTGGAATCGCTTGCAAGCATGTGACTAGGTCACGGGAATGCATTATCACGAAATGAGTAAAGAGACTTGTTGGGAACGAGATCGAACTAGGTATGGTTGATACAGAATGATCGGATCTCGAACAAGTAATAATATCGCGAGACAAAAGGAATTGACTATGTTCGTTAATGGTTCACACGATCACTAGATCATCATCGAGTAAGTGGGAGTCATCATGGATTTCCAGATCCCGCTGATGATTATTGACCGGAGAGGAGTCTCGATCATGTCCACGTTATTCACGAACCGTAGGGTGACACACTTAAGGTTCACCATCGTTTTTGAGTGGATACGATACTCCGATTGAATTACAAGACAGCATGAGGGTTGTTTCAGAAAAGCACCGAAACTGTTTCGGTATATCAAAATAACTCAAGGGGGTATTTGTTAATGTTTGTTAATTGATTGAATTAACAAATATTAAAGAAATAAAAATATTTTATTAAATCAATTAGTGTGAATTTTAATTAGCATGAATGTCATGCAAAATTAAATGGGGGGTTCCCTCATGTTGATGAGGGGGTTACCACCATGAAGAGGGGGTTACCACCATGAAGAGGGAAATGAAGAGGAGGAGAATTTCTCCATAGGGCTGCCGCACCCCCTAGGGGGATGCCCCCCTCCTCTCCTATAAAAGGAGCCCCTCTTCTCCCTCTTCACACACACTTGGTTCTTCCCCTCTCCCGCAAAGTTGCTGCCCCAAATCCGTCCTGGCTTAGCGAAGCTCTGCCGGATTGTTAGTTCGAGATTCACACAATTGGAGAAGTGAGTGTTGGAGTATCCGGTGGATCCCTTCTTCCGCTGCCCCGCTGGACCGAGGGCGTGGAGGAGACGACGACAAGCCGTACGTGTGACCGAGTACGGGGGCGCCGCCGGTTGTGGCGCCGTGTACACGATCTTGAGATCGTCAAGTGAACCACTACGTCGACTACATCAAGTGAACGACTATGTCGACTACGTGCGTCTTTGTCGAGTCTCCATCGGCAACGTCTGTGCGGGAACGTAATCCCCGCTTCCGGTCATCGAGGGTTAGTCTCCGTTGCTACCATCTCGTAGATGTTCTTGGCTAGTTCTTGTGTTCATGCATAGGAAATTTTTTGTTTTCTATGCTACGAACCCATCAGCAGCGATAGCGGTAGCCTTCTCTCCGATTTCGACTACTTCCGGACCAATGTGAGTTCCTTTTATTCGACATGTTGGTTTATGGGGAAAGGTTTATGGGGTTAGGAATTTAGGTTTAGGTTTTGTTTTAGGTGCTACAGACCATCTATGACCCAGATTGGGATGGTTTGGCGATCGAGAGGGAGGCACCATGTGACCATGGGTTGAACTAAGGAAATTTGTTGCCTTCGAAGGCACTAACACAGGGAAAAGGTTTATAGGTTGCGCAAAGGAGGTTTGGATTATTTATATTGCAAAATTAATGTTTGAATAGCGTTGTTCTCTCTTCATTTCATAGTTTCTTATATTTGTTATACTATGCTGCTGATCATTAGGATGGTCCGATGTGTGGAATAGTGGAGTGGATTGATCCGGAGTGGCCTGACGCACTGAAGAAATGTTTGGTCAAGTTATGGGAGTTGTATAAATCGGAAAGTATTGGGAGAATTAGTGATGCTTGTGCTGCTGCTGATGAAAGTTACAAGCTATCACAGGATAAGAAGGAGCTCGAATAAATAAACAACAATATGGCCGAAGAACTCCAGAAAACAATGACCGATAGGCAGGTGGGATCCATTTCGAAAAATCTTCTAGATATTCAGATCTTTCTGAAGCTCAAGGCAGAAAAGCAGAGGGACCAGCTGAAGGAGGAGAAAAAAAGGCTAGAGAACTGCATTGCAGATCTCTTGAAGCAAGCAGCAGTTAATAAGGACAAGTTAGATAGATTGAAACAAATTTTAGATGAATAAGTTATGTCTATATAATTCAGCATTTCAAGTTATCTAAAAGCAATAGCGTACCTACAACAATTGCTTCCATATAACAGAGAGCATTAACGCAACATCATAGTTCAGTTAACATTTCACTACTAGTTCAGATAACATAAGATTCAGGCTAGTTAACACAAAGTTCAGACATACAGGACGATGAAACGTAGCGCACAGACTATATCGTATCTCCTCTTACTTGGAGGCAATCTGATCCTGCTGGAGGCGCTCGAACTCATTGATCTTGGCTTTCAGCATGATATTCTCCTTCTTAACAGCCTCGAGCAGACCGGCTGCTTTGCGAGTGCTCTCGGTCATCAGCTTCAAGAGATCTCTGGACTTGTCTCTGGCCTCATAGGCTACCACGGTCCTCTCGCTCTGCTTGATCTGCTCTTTGAGGCCCTTGGTGATTTGCACATGAAGGTCGCTGCACGTGGCATTTAGCTTCAGATTTTCCACCTCCAGCGCCTTGATGGTCAACCTATCCTTGTCCAGCAACATTTTTATCTGCTCATGCGTCTTCACAAGGTAGTCCATATGCCCCGATAGCAAGCCTTTCGCAGCCGTAAGCTTGTCAACCTCATGCGCCAAAGTTCGGGATTTCTCCTTCTCCTGATCCAAATGTGAGCCTAGGCTAGCACAATGCAGCTCGACAGAATGTTTCTCGGCCAGTTTGCTCTGTATCTTGACATTCAATGCGGCCACATCTGCCTCGATCTTCTCCTTCGCTTCCTGCACCGGAGTTTAGGGCATGCAATAAAAGAGATCAATGCTAATACTGCCTCTTTTCACAAATATATAGTTATTTTTATAGTTTTCAAAGTAAACTAGATACGGTTAACAATGAGTGAATCTATACACTGAATCTATACAGATCTACATGCGTAGCACCAAGCCGCATTGCCAAAGGCAGGTTATGAACAATGGTAAACGGGATTGATCAGCAAGTAGACTAGATGGCATGCGATTACCTTGCTTAGCCGGGGAACGGGCTTGATCAAGAAGTCCATTGACGGGCCCATGGTCTTCATGGGCAGCTTCTTATCCGTCGATTTTGGGGGCCTAAAAAATCAAATAGGTTACGAAGTTGGAAAGAACAAACAAATGGAAGATCAAGGCGTCGTTAACCCTAAACCCACCCGGGGGAGACAACGTCCCCCTCGTCCGTTGGTGCGCAGAAAGAGAGGACGGCTTCGGCCTGACTGATTAGGCTGCTTGCATGGAGATCTACCTGCCGGCGGTTTAACTCCTTCCTCTCCGCCGCCCTAGTCTTGACCCCATCGGTCTTCAACGCCGGCCGGGTCCGCTTCTTGGGAGGCATGGCTTCTGTGGGGACCCCGGCTTACCACCCGGGATTCCCGTTATGCATACAATCCACGATCCCAGGAGACCGTCATGAATCCACATAACAGAGTTGGCATTTCAGATTACATCATCCATTACATAACGAGTGTTAAAGTCTTACATAAGCCGCTTGGCTGAATATAAATGCCACGCAGGACAAGTTCAACTGACACACTTATTCATGAAGTAGCAGCGGATACATGTAGCATAGTTGACCCAAGTCAGGCCTACTACCCTACAGGCGACTGACCGGGAAACGATTCCTAATTCGCACCGGCGTCGTCATACTCCTCATCATCCTCCTCATAGTCATCGTCAAAGTCTGGCCAAGTTAATAGCCAGGGACAAAGCCGTGAGTACATTTTGGAATTGTACTCGCAAACCATCTAAGAGAGAAACATTCACATGCTATATGGCTATAGCAAGGGTTGGCTGGGTTTTGGTAACTATGTGTTACTAGTTTCTCGTGTCGATATAGCATGTCATACGACATTTCTATATCCTTATTAAAGAAAACTTTCATAAAACAATTATTGGAAAGGCTCTAGGAAAGGGGGAAACTCCTTTGTAAGATAAGGTCGGTGGTCAATCATACATGACCACCTCAAGTCGTCGGCAGTACCCTTCAAGTACTCCGAACCACACCCGTGCCACGGCCGTACCCTCCAAGTACTCCATCCGGCACAACTCCATTTTTCTAGAAAACCATTTATAAAACCAAAACCTGACACAGGTTAAGTATGGCCATTCCAACCGTCCATGACCGAGGACTCGGCTATTCGAATAGATTACACTCTGCAGAGGTTGTACACTTTACCCACACCATCCGATAAATCCGCCGGGATACCACCACGGGCTGTCATACACAAGTATGCGGGGTTCAGATAATCGATCAAAGCCCTCCATCTATCTACCTTAGAACGGGTGCCTACCCTATGGAGTCTACCTCCCCGGCACGTCCCGGCAGTACCTCCTCCAGAGCGTAACTCCGGCGCCACGGCGGGAGAATCCAAGTGTCTTCCGGCGGCTCGGGATATGCCGTGATATGTGTTGACCTTTGTTTGGTGTCAACCCGGATTCCGGGGTCCTACAGACCCTTATATAGTTGTGAGGCTCCCCGCACTAAAGCAAATAAACTTCAAACTAAGCCCCGTCCCATACCGGGGTAATGTGGTTGCATGGGAGTAATTGGTTTGGCGAACACTTATACACAATGCCACTTTTCAGAAATCCCCCAACTCCTTCACCTCCCAAGTCCAACTCCATATTTATAAAACCATTTGTAAACATCTCAATGGAGTAGCAACTACTCCAAGGTTTTCGAAAATATTTTCGAAATCTTTCCAGAGAGTATTCCCAATCCTAGAGTTTTTGGCTCCACTACAAGTTTTCCAAGGACTTTGATGCTAACCATCAAGTCTCTAACAATAGGAGTATTGAGTAGGTCACAAGAGGGGTCATCTCAAAGGATGATAACAAATCGACTCGTGGAGCTAAGTCGTCAACTATTGATATATAGGGAGTAATAGCAATATAAGAAAAACAATGCATAGTAAGAAAAGCAAGAGTAGAACAATGCATAGTGACTTAATAGGATTCAGGTATGCAACAAGTAGATGGATTGCCTTGGTTGGCTTGTCCCTGATCTCCTTCCTCTTGATACTCAAATACCTCCCCTTCCTCCGCACAATCGTCGTTCGATTCTATCGCCGGAAAAGAAACAACAACCCAAACACAATAAGCATTCATGCATACATGGATCATTCCCAAGATAAGCATCACACAACTCAAGCATTGAGTATCAGAAGCAAACATGTTCAGATATCTCAATTAATATCTAATTTACAAAAGAATAAATTACCATAATAATAACAAGCAATTTCTATTTGCATAGTAATACCTATTCACAAACAAACAACTTGCAGGTATCATGGTTAATCAAAACATGACATCCAGCACTCTTACAGGTAGCTAACAACATTACAGGACCAACACAATTGGAATCAAACTAAAAGATTAAAAAGGTGAATTAATATGAATTTCCTAATTATATGAATCACAAGAATAGCAAAATAATTCTCTAAACCTTTCTGTAAATCCTAAAATTCTACCAGAGACCATTCTGTAAAGCTAATGAAATGAACAACACACCATAAGTGGAATCACCCAAAAATTATTATTCTACTGTGCACAATAATTAAATCAAGGCAGAAAACAAATTTCACTAAAATAATTACTGCAGGCAAAACCATGCTCCTAAAATAGCAAATCCAGTTTCTCAAGCTTCAAAATACAACAAGGCATCACTGAAAATTGGATTCACACATTTTCATAATATAAAAATTCAGATTTGGATTTAAGATGATGAAACCCTAGATCTACAACAATTAATCCTCAAATAGTATCCATGGTCCTAAAAATCATGCATGCAGTAGTGTAGGCTAGCCAATATTGTAGGGATCACAGGGAAATTTGAATCACCAAATTTTGATGCCTAGAAGATTTTCTAAGCAATTTTGAATGCAGCAGTACAAATCCATCACAGAAATTCATATATGAAAAAAAGAAAAGGGCCGGATCTGGCCAGGCTCAGCCAGATCTGGGCCGGATCGGCCCAATGCTTCGCCGGTGAGCCCAGCTACAACCGAAAGGGTACGGGTTACCCCTGGCCGTCCGATTAGACGATGATCGACGGCCAAAGGTCATCGTCCATGCGCGGCCCTGCATGCATGCGAGCAAACCCTAGCGGGGTCGGGGAGGGTAGCCAGAGGCTCACCGAGGGCGTCTGGAGTCTGGCGAGGTTGGGGATCAGTGGCGGAGGTGAATCAGAAGGAGGTCCGGGTCCAGGTGATCCGCATGCACGAGCTGCAGGGGTCGAGGTGATGCCGAGGCCGTCGAGATGAACTCTGGCAGAGGGTGGCGATGGCGACGTCTACGGCATGCCTGGAGCAAAAGCAAAGAGGAGTGAGATCTAGGTGATGCCGGCGAGCTTTGGAAAACAGAGAGAGAGCAGAGGCACTAGCTAGATCGACCGCAACCTCTACCGTCGTCGGTGATGATCTACCAGATGCTCTCGAGCTCTCTCCGGCGATGGTTTCTCCTTGGCTACACGGCGGCGAGGACCTGCAGGTGTGAGAGAGTGGAGTGGGGCAAATGAGGGGGAGAGGAGAGTCCCAGGGGGCTCCCCGGTTTATATACTGAAATGGTGAGCTCGGTCTAGGATTGTTATCATCGGAGGCGATTGGCCGTCGTGGGCGGTGTCTGGGGACGGCGTCGTGAGCTGGGTTTAGGGAATAGGAGAAAAACGTCGGTGGCGGGCTGGCTCGGTCGCTAAGCGTGCGGGTTCAGAGAGCGAGCGAGAGAAAGGTGGCGTGGCGGTGTCGGTGCGGTGCACCAAGGGGCTAGGCCGGGGTGGCGTCGTGACGGCGTCACCGTGCCATGCAGGTGGGCGCGAAAGGCGGGGCCAGATGCGGCCTGGTGTCACTAGAACACGATGCACGCGCTGGACGCGCTGGGCGGCCAGACGACGTCACGTTGGCATGGGTGGGCGGTGGTGCACGGTCACGCTCGAGCAAAACTGGCTCGGGGAATTGATCTGCTGGGTCAAGACGGTGCTAGCGGCGAGGTGACGGCTCGGGAGGTGGACGGTGGCGCTCTGCCTCGGTTTGGTGTCCTCGGTGGCCATGGCAACATCCAGGGGTGGCGTGGGGTGGCTGGGATGGTTCTCTACAACGTGGGGTACGGCAAGGGGGCCAGCAGGGTGGTACACGCCCGTTGGGGGTCTACGGCGGTGGGGTGATCGAAGAACAGAGGGAGAGGGAGGGGTTCTGGCAGGGTGGCCTCGGGCTACTCCCTTCTCTTCGATGCCAAGCAGATAGGACAAGGGGAAAAGGGTTTTTCAAGATCCATGGACTCCAGAGAGAGATCCCAGCAGATCCCCTTCTCTCCTTTTGGTCGGCTTGAAAGAGAAGGAAAAGAGGAAGAGAAGAGATTAAGCAAAGGCTAGGGTGACTTAGCCGAATTCAAATTCAAATTTGAATTTGTTTGAAAAGGATTTGAAAACCTACCAAAATAGCTTCCAGAGGTTTCAAACATAATCAAGAGGTCATAGCCAAAGTTTGATGAATTTTAGAAAAGCTAAGCTAGGGTTTTGGAGATGCCTCTAATTTCGGATAAAGGGACAAAAATAAAAGAAAAGAAAAAGGTATGTGTTGAGTTTTAAGCCAAGAGGCTAACTAAGACATTTGGTACAAGTAAGATGATCCTAGGGTAAAAATTTTATGCATAAAATCATAGCACTAGTTCTTAGTTCCTATTGCACAAGAGATTAATAGATAGCATGACAAAAATTCACACACACACACAAGCACATGAAATCATAGACACACACACACATGAAATCATGGATCATAGCACACAAGCACATTGCTTAGCAAAAGTTTTTAATCCACTCAAAATGAAGTACTTAAACAATGTTTTAATTTTGGTCAACAAAAGTGGGGTGTTACAGCTTCATCGTAGAATGGAGGGAGGGGCAAGGAAGGCAGGAGGAAGAAGAGGAAGTGGGTTTCTGCAGAATAGTGCTACCCGGTCAAGGACCAGCTTCAGCTAACCACCATGTCCTTGCCTCTTGGGCACCATCTCAAGCAATCTCGGCCGTCCGTTTGAATCTAAGCGTACCCCTTGGTACCTTATCGACGAAGGGTCACCGTAGGTACGAACAAATAGGAAGCAGTAGCCCCATGCTTTTTCACTACGCACTGCCACGATGGGACTGGGCATTGAACTCGATGGGACTCTGCATTGGGTCCCAGCTAAGCGGCGACATAATGCGCACGCCCAGCTGTACATGTACATCTATCTCCTCACCCGGCGTGCATCCATGCCCGTGATTTTTTTTTGGCAAAAATAATTCATTATATGGCAGCAGGCTCAGATAATTCCTAACCTCCTCGATTTGGCACCTCTGGTAGGTCCCCCACCCATGAAAATTAGAGTGGTGATGTTTTGCACACTGCCCTTGGTGGCCCCTTCACAAAAAAGCACCTGTTTCGACCCCTCCGGGCACGTGAAAAATGGGAAATGCATTTTTATGTGGAAACTGAAAAAACACTAGTTGCAAAAGTTGTTGGGAATGCAAAGATGCACATCTCCACCAAAAATGGGACTATTGTTCCACAGTTTGCTGTGGAACTTGCACAAACCATGGTCACCTTGCAAGGAAGACCAAGAGAACTCCTGCCTGGAAGCACCTCTTTGTGAAAGAGTCCACATGTGAACCCTTGGGATGCCATGTTTGGTATTTTTCCTAGGTGATGCATCACTCACCATGACTCCATGCACTATTTTTCCATTTTTTTTGATTTTTTCTGAATTCCGCAGGCCCCCCTTCGAGATCTAGGTCAGACTCGCGGTGCCATCGATGTCTGCCAGGTGGGGTGGGAACCATGGTTTGGTGTTGGTTCTAGGGTCCCACACCTCTAGGGGACCTCCCTGTATTTTTCTCCTATTTTTCTGGTGTGCATTTCTTGTAGCCCCAGTGCAAAATTGGATTAAAATGGATTTAGGGCAAAAATAATTCATTATATGGCAGCAGGCCGAGATAATTCCTAACCTCCTGTATTTGGCACCCCTGGTAGGTCCCCCATCCATGAAAATTAGAGTGGTGATGTTTTGCACACTGGCCTTGGTGGCCCCTTCACAAAAAAGCACCTGTTTCGACCCCTCCGGCCACCTGAAAAATGGGAAATGCATTTTTTATGTGGAAACTGAAAAAACACTAGTTGCAAAAGTTGTTGGGAATGCAAAGATGCACATCTCCACCAAAAATGGGACCATGGTTCCATAGTTTGCTGTGGAACTTGCACAAACCATGGTCACCTTACAAGGAAGACCAAGAGAACTCCTGCCTGGAAGCACCTCTTTGTGAAAGAGTCCATATGTGAACCCTTGGGATGCCATGTTTGGTATTTTTCCTAGGTGATGCATCACTCACCATGACTCCATGCACTGTTTTTCCATTTTTTTGATTTTTTCTGAATTCCCCAGGCCCCCCTTCGAGATCTAGGTCAGACTCGTGGTGCCATCGATGTCTGCCAGGTGGGGTGGGAACCATGGTTTGGTCTTGGTTCTAGGGTACCACACCCCCAGGGGACCTCCCTGTATTTTTCCCCTATTTTTCTGGTGTGCATTTCTTGTAGCCCTAGTTCAAAATTGGATTAAAATGGATTTAGGGCAAAAATAATTCATTATATGGCAGCAGGCTGAGATAATTCCTAACCTCCTGGATTTGGCACCCTTGGTAGGTCCCCTACCCATGAAAATTATAGTGGTGATGTTTTGCACACTGCCCTTAGTGCCCCTTCACACAAAAGCACCTATTTCGCCCCCTCCGGGCACCTGAAAAATGGGAAATGCATTTTTATGTGGAAACTGAAAAAACAGTAGTTGCAAAAGTTGTTGGGAATGCAAAGATGCACATCTTCACCAAAAATGGGACCATGGTTCCACAGTTTGCTGTGGAACTTGCACAAACCATGGTCACCTTGCAAGGAAGACCAAGAGAACTCCTGCCTAGAAGCACCTCTTTGTGAAAGAGTCCACATGTGAACCCTTGGGATGCCATGTTTGGTATTTTCCTAGGTGATGCATCACTCACCATGACTCCATGCACTGTTTTTCCATTTTTTTTGATTTTTTCTGAATTCCCCAGGCCCCCCTTCGAGATCTAGGTCAGACTCGCGGTGCCATCGATGTCTGCCAGGTGGTGTGGGAACCATGGTTTGGTCTTGGTTCTAGGGTACCACACCCCCAGGGGACCTCCCTGTATTTTTCCCATATTTTTCTGGTGTGCATTTCTTGTAGCCCCAGTGCAAAATTGGATTAAAATGGATTTAGGGAAAAAATAATTCATTATATGGCAGCAGGCCGAGATAATTCCTAACCTCCTGGATTTGGCACCCCTGGTAGGTCCCCCACCCATGAAAATTAGAGTGGTGATGTTTTGCACACTGCCCTTGGTGGCCCCTTCACAAAAAAGCACCTGTTTTGACCGCTCCGGCCACCTGAAAAATCGGAAATGCATTTTTTATGTGGAAACTGAAAAAACACTAGTTGCAAAAGTTGTTGGGAATGCAAAGATGCACATCTCCACCAAAAATGGGACCATGGTTCCACAGTTTGCTATAGAACTTGCACAAACCATGGTCACCTTGCAAGGAAGACCAAGAGAACTCCTGCCTGGAAGCAACTCTTTGTGAAAGAGTCCACATGTGAACCCTTGGGATGCCATGTTTGGTATTTTTCCTAGGTGATGCATCACTCACCATGACTCCATGCACTGCTTTTTCCATTTTTTTGATTTTTTCTGAATTCCCTAGGACCCCCTTCGAGATCTAGGTCAGACTCGCGGTGCCATCGATGTCTGCCAGGTGGGGTGGGAACCATGGTTTGGTCTTGGTTCTAGGGTCCCACACCCCTAGGGGAACTTCCTGTATTTTTCCCCTATTTTTCTGGTGTGCATTTCTTGTAGCCCAGTGCAAAATTGGATTAAAATGGATTTAGGGCAAAAATAATTCATTATATGGCGGCAGGCCGAGATAATTCCTAACCTCCTGGATTTGGCACCCCTGATAGGTCCCCCACCCATGAAAATTAGAGTGGTGATGTTTTGCACATTGCCCTTGGTGGCCCCTTCACAAAAAAGCACATGTTTCGACCCCACCGGGCACCTGAAAAATGGGAAATGCATTTTTTATGTGGAAACTGAAAAAACACTAGTTGCAAAAGTTGTTGGGAATGCAAAGATGCACATCTCCACCAAAAATGGGACCATGGTTCCATAGTTTGCTGTGGAACTTGCACAAACCATGGTCACCTTACAAGGAAGACCAAGAGAACTCCTGCCTGGAAGCACCTCTTTGTGAAAGAGTCCATATGTGAACCCTTGGGATGCCATGTTTGGTATTTTTCCTAGGTGATGCATCACTCACCATGACTCCATGCACTGTTTTTCCATTTTTTTGATTTTTTCTGAATTCCCCAGGCCCCCCTTCGAGATCTAGGTCAGACTCGTGGTGCCATCGATGTCTGCCAGGTGGGGTGGGAACCATGGTTTGGTCTTGGTTCTAGGGTACCACACCCCCAGGGGACCTCCCTGTATTTTTCCCCTATTTTTCTGGTGTGCATTTCTTGTAGCCCTAGTTCAAAATTGGATTAAAATGGATTTAGGGCAAAAATAATTCATTATATGGCAGCAGGCTGAGATAATTCCTAACCTCCTGGATTTGGCACCCTTGGTAGGTCCCCTACCCATGAAAATTATAGTGGTGATGTTTTGCACACTGCCCTTAGTGCCCCTTCACACAAAAGCACCTATTTCGCCCCCTCCGGGCACCTGAAAAATGGGAAATGCATTTTTATGTGGAAACTGAAAAAACAGTAGTTGCAAAAGTTGTTGGGAATGCAAAGATGCACATCTTCACCAAAAATGGGACCATGGTTCCACAGTTTGCTGTGGAACTTGCACAAACCATGGTCACCTTGCAAGGAAGACCAAGAGAACTCCTGCCTAGAAGCACCTCTTTGTGAAAGAGTCCACATGTGAACCCTTGGGATGCCATGTTTGGTATTTTCCTAGGTGATGCATCACTCACCATGACTCCATGCACTGTTTTTCCATTTTTTTTGATTTTTTCTGAATTCCCCAGGCCCCCCTTCGAGATCTAGGTCAGACTCGCGGTGCCATCGATGTCTGCCAGGTGGTGTGGGAACCATGGTTTGGTCTTGGTTCTAGGGTACCACACCCCCAGGGGACCTCCCTGTATTTTTCCCATATTTTTCTGGTGTGCATTTCTTGTAGCCCCAGTGCAAAATTGGATTAAAATGGATTTAGGGAAAAAATAATTCATTATATGGCAGCAGGCCGAGATAATTCCTAACCTCCTGGATTTGGCACCCCTGGTAGGTCCCCCACCCATGAAAATTAGAGTGGTGATGTTTTGCACACTGCCCTTGGTGGCCCCTTCACAAAAAAGCACCTGTTTTGACCGCTCCGGCCACCTGAAAAATCGGAAATGCATTTTTTATGTGGAAACTGAAAAAACACTAGTTGCAAAAGTTGTTGGGAATGCAAAGATGCACATCTCCACCAAAAATGGGACCATGGTTCCACAGTTTGCTATAGAACTTGCACAAACCATGGTCACCTTGCAAGGAAGACCAAGAGAACTCCTGCCTGGAAGCAACTCTTTGTGAAAGAGTCCACATGTGAACCCTTGGGATGCCATGTTTGGTATTTTTCCTAGGTGATGCATCACTCACCATGACTCCATGCACTGCTTTTTCCATTTTTTTGATTTTTTCTGAATTCCCTAGGACCCCCTTCGAGATCTAGGTCAGACTCGCGGTGCCATCGATGTCTGCCAGGTGGGGTGGGAACCATGGTTTGGTCTTGGTTCTAGGGTCCCACACCCCTAGGGGAACTTCCTGTATTTTTCCCCTATTTTTCTGGTGTGCATTTCTTGTAGCCCAGTGCAAAATTGGATTAAAATGGATTTAGGGCAAAAATAATTCATTATATGGCGGCAGGCCGAGATAATTCCTAACCTCCTGGATTTGGCACCCCTGATAGGTCCCCCACCCATGAAAATTAGAGTGGTGAGGTATTGCACACTGCCCTTCGTGGCCCCTTCACAAAAAAGCACCTGTTTCGACCCCTCCGGGCACGTGAAAAATGGGAAATGCATTTTTATGTGGAAACTAAAAAAACACAAGTTGCAAAAGTTGTTGGGAATGCAAAGATGCACATCTCCACCAAAAATGGGACCATGGTTCCACAGTTTGCTGTGGAACTTGCTCAAACCATGGTCACCTTGCAAGGAAGACCAAGAGAACTCCTGCCTGGAAGCACCTCTTTGTGAAAGAGTCCACATGTGAACCCTTGGGATGCCATGTTTGGTATTTTTCCTAGGTGATGCATCACTCAGCATGACTCCATGCACTATTTTCCCATTTTTTTGTTTTTTTTTCTGAATTCCCCAGGCCCCCCTTCGAGATCTAGGTCAGACTCGCGGTGCCATCGATGTCTGCGAGGTGGGGTGGGAACCATGGTTTGGTCTTGGTTCTAGGGTACCACACCCCCAAGGGACCTCCCTGTATTTTTCCCCTATTTTCTGGTGTGCATTTCTTGTAGCCCCAGTGCAAAATTGGATTAAAATGGATTTAGGGCAAAAATAATTCATTATATGGCAGCAGGCCGAGATAATTCCTAACCTCCTGGATTTGGCACCCCTGGTAGGTCCCCCACCCATGAAAATTAGAGTGGTGATGTTTTCACACTGCCCTTGGTGGCCCCTTCACAAAAAAGCACCTGTTTCGACCCCTCCGGGCACCTAAAAAATGGGAAATGCATTTTTTATGTAGAAACTGAAAAAACACTAGTTGCAAAAGTTGTTGGGAACGCAAAGCTGCACATCTCCACCAAAAATGGGACCATGGTTCCACAGTTTGCTGTGGAACTTGCACAAACCATGGTCACCTTGCAAGGAAGACCAAGAGAACTCCTGCCTGGAAGCACCTCTTTGTGAAAGAGTCCACATGTGAACCCTTGGGATGTCATGTTTGGTATTTTTTCTAGGTGATACATCACTCACCATGACTCCATGCACTGTTTTTCCATTTTTTTGATTTTTTCTGAATTCCCCAGGCCCGCCTTCGAGATCTAGGTCAGACTCGCGGTGCCATCGATATCTGCCAGGTGGGGTGGGAACCATGGTTTGGTCTTGGTTCTAGGGTACCACACCCCCAGGGGACCTCCCTGTATTTTACCCTATTTTTTCTGGTGTGCATTTCTTGTAGCCCCAGTGCAAAATTGGATTAAAATGGATTTATGGCAAAAATAATTCATTATATGGCAGCAGGCCGAGATAATTCCTAACCTCCTGGATTTGGCACCCCTGGTAGGTCCCCCACCCATGAAAATTAGAGTGGTGATGTTTTCCACGATGCCCTTGGTGGCCCCTTCACAAAAAAGCACCTGTTTCGACCCCTCCGGGCACGTGAAAAATGGGAAATGCATTTTTTATGTGGAAACTGAAAAAACACTAGTTGCAAAAGTTGTTGGGAATGCAAAGATGCACATCTCCACCAAAAATGGGACCATGGTTCCACAGTTTGCTATGGAACTTGCACAAACCATGGTCACCTTGCAAGGAAGACCAAGAGAACTCCTGCCTGGAAGCACCTCTTTGTGAAAGAGTCCACATGTGAACCCTTGGGATGCCATGTTTGGTATTTTTCCTAGGTGATGCATCACTCACCATGACTCCATGCACTATTTTTCAATTTTTTTGATTTTTTCTGAATTCCCCAGGCCCCCTTCGAGATCCAGGTCAGACTCGCGGTGCCATCAATGTCTACCAGGTGGGGTGGGAACCATGGTTCGGTCTTGGTTCTAAGGTCCCACACCCCCAGGGGACCTCCCTGTATTTTCCCCTATTATTCTGGTGTGCATTTCTTGTAGCCCAGTGCAAAATTGGATTAAAATGGATTTAGGGCAAAAATAATTCATTATATGGCAGCAGGCCGAGATAATTCCTAACCTCCTGGATTTGGCACCCCTGGTAGGTCCCCCACCCATGAAAATTAGAGTGGTGATGTTTTGCACACTGCCCTTGGTGGCCCCTTCACAAAAAGCACCTGTTTCGACCCCTCCGGCCACCTGAAAAATGGGAAATGCATTTTTTATGTGGAAACTGAAAAAACACTAGTTGCAAAAGTTGTTGGGAATGCAAAGATGCACATCTCCACAAAAAATGGGACCATGGTTCCACAGTTTGCTGTGGAACTTGCACAAACCATGGTCACCTTGCAAAGAAGACCAAGAGAACTCCTGCCTGGAAGCACCTCTTTGTGAAAGAGTCCACATGTGAACCCTTGGGATGCCATGTTTGGTATTTTTCCTAGGTGATGCATCACTCACCATGACTCCATGCACTATTTTTCCATTGTTTTGATTTTTTCTGAATTCCCCAGGCCCCCTTTCGGGATCTAGGTCAAACTCGCGGTGCCATCGATGTCTGCCAGGTGGGGTGGGAACCATGGTTTGGTCTTGGTTCTGGGTACCACACCCCCAGGGGACCTCCCTGTATTTTTCCCCTATTTTTCTGGTGTGCATTTCTTGTAGCCCCAGTGCAAAATTGGATTAAAATGGATTTAGGGCAAAAATAATTCATTATATGGCAGCATGCCGAGATAATTCCTAACCTTCAATATTTGGCACCCCTGGTAGGTCCCCCACCCATGAAAATTAGAGTGGTGATGTTTTGCACAATGCCCTTGGTGGCCCCTTCACAAAAAAGCACCTGTTTCGACCCCTTCGGGCACCTGAAAAATGGGAAATGCATTTTTATGTGGAAACTAAAAAAACACTAGTTGCAAAAGTTGTTGGGAATGCAAAGATGCACATCTCCACCAAAAGTGGGACCATGGTTCCACAGTTTGCTGTGGAACTTGCACAAACCATGGTCACCTTGCAAGGAAGACCAAGAGAACTCCTGCGTGGAAGCACCTATTTGTGAAAGAGTCCACATGTGAACCCTTGGGATGCCATGTTTGGTATTTTTCCTAGGTGATGCATCACTCACCATGACTCCATGCACTGTTTTCCATTTTTTTTGATTTTTTCTGAGTTCCCCAGGCCCCCCTTTGAGATCTAGGTCAGACTCGCGGTGCCATCGATGTCTGCCAGGTGGGGTGGGAACCATGGTTTGGTCTTGGTTCTAGGGTACCACACCCCCAGGGGACCTTCCTGTATTTTCCCCTATTTTTCTGGTGTGCATTTCTTGTAGCCCCAGTACAAAATTGGATTAAAACGGATTTAGGGCAAAAATAATTCATTATATGGCAGCAGGCCGAGATAATTCCTAACCTCCTGGATTTGGCACCCCTGGTAGGTCCCCCACCCATGAAAATTAGAGTGGTGATGTTTTGCACACTGCCCTTGGTGGCCCCTTCACAAAAAAAGCACCTGTTTCGACCCCTCCGGGCACCTGAAAAATGGGAAATGCATTTTTTATATGGAAACTGAAAAAACTGTGGGGACCCTGGATTACCCATCCGGAATACCCGATATGCATACAATTCACGATCCCATGATCAGTGTGTCATGAATCCACATATCCGAGTTGATAACAGAATTACATCATCCATTACAGTACCAAATAATACTTACAATTGGTCACATGACCAAGTATGATATTGCCACGTAGGGCAAGTCTACAACTAAGCAGCGGATACCAAGCAGCGTTGATGACCCACATAATGCCTACTACCCTACAGGCAACTGACTGGGAGACGTTCCTAGTTCACACCGGCGTCGTCATTTCCCACCATCGCCTTCCTGAGAGACTCCTTCATAGTCTGACCAAGTTAATAGCCAGGGACAAAGCCGTGAGTACATTTGAATTATACTCGCAAACCATCTAAGGGAGAGAGTTTAATATGCAGTATGGATGTAGCAAGGATAGGCTCTAGGCTAGTTTACCTTCTTCGAAAACACGATTTTATTTTCGGATCGATATAGCATGTCCAGAACCATGTTCTACAACATCTCTATATCCTTATCAAAAACATTTACAAAACAGTTTTAGTAAAACCTCTAGGAAGGGGGAAACCCTTTTTATTTTTCAAAACCTAGGTCAATCAAACATGACCATCTCCATTCATAAAACCAGGTCAATCACACATGACCATCTCCAATTCATCGGCAGTACCCTACAAGTACTCCGAACCATACCCGTGCCACGGCAGTACCCTCCGAGTACTCCGTCCAACACTTTTCTCCATTTTTCCGAAAACCACTTTTTAAAACCAAAACCGACACAGGTTAAGTATGGCCATTCCAACCATCCATGACCGAGGACTCGGCTATTCGAATAGATTTACACTCTGCAGAGGTTGTACACTTTACCCACAATCATCCGGATACACATCGTGTGGGCATCTTCCCCGCATAACATCATATGCCACGACAAGCACCCGATCAGAGCCTTTCGCTTATCTACCTTAGTACAGGGACCTACCCTATGGAGTGTGTACCTCCCCGGCACACCCTGGCAGTCTACCTCCACGTTCGAGCGTAACTCCAGTGCCACGACAGGAGACCCATAGTGTCTTCCGGCGGCTCGAGATATGCCGTGATATGCGTTTCCTCCTTCCTGAGGACAACCCGGATTCTGGGGTACCGCGTACCCTTATATAGTTGTGAGGTGCCCCGTACCAAAGCAAATAAACTACGAGCTAAGCCCCGTCCCATACCAGGGTAATTGTGGTTGCACGGGTTAATTGGTTTGGCGAAAACTTATACACAATGCCCTTTTTCATAAATCCTACTCCTCCATTTCTCCATTTTCCAGAACATATTTTCCTGAAAACACTTCAGTGGAATAGAGCACTATTCCAAGGTTTTCAAAAATCATTTTTCAAAGTCCCATTTGAGTGTTCCCAACCTAGAGTTTTTGCTCCACCACAAGGTTTTCCAAAGGTCATGATGCTAACCATCAAGCCACTAACCCAGGGGATAAGTAGGTGTCAAGAATGGTGTCATCCTCATGGATGATGATAAATGACTTGTGGAGCCAAGTCGCCAATAATTGCTATTTAGGAGTAATAGCAATATAAAAACCATGCATTTTTATAAATAGTAGTAAATCATGCAATAAGTAAAACTAGAATCAGAGATGCAACAAGATTAGATGGGTTGCCTTAATAGCTTGTCCCTGGTCTTCTTCCTGATACTCAAACACTTCCCCTTCCTCGGTACACTTGGTGTCGTTCGAATCTAGCGCCGGTAAACATAGCAAAATATAAGCATGCAAGCATACACCGAGCACACACACCACAATAGCACACATCCCACGCAAAACAAGTATCCGAAACAAACAAGTTTAGATACTGAACAAATCTTCAAGGTTTTAATACTATAGCTATTTATATCAGTTAAGAGGGTTTCTATTAACAAGCAAACCCTAGTTTGCCCCAAACAACTTACAGGTACCTAAGTTTGCTAAAAACTCGCACCAACATACCAATGGAAAGGTATCAACTTTCTGAATCCAACAAAAGTGGATTCACTCAAAAAGGATTTGCAGTTATTTTCCTATAATTTTTTTAGTGGTGAAAACTACTATTTCAGAGTTAATTCTACCAGAAAATCATACAAGCTCAGAAAAAATATATGCTTTGGTAAGTAGCAATAATTCACGGTACATGATCACCCAAAATTGGTCTCACACAAAAATACTTCACAGATTAGGTTCTAAAATTCCCTAAAGTCGGATCTGGTAATAATTTGTAAAAACAACCATGCTAAGAATAAAGACCTAATTTCATCCAGGCCAATGGCATAAGAAAGGACTTGCAGAAATATTTTCCCCAAAATTGTATTCATCCCAAAATATTATGTAGAACTTAATATATAGATTTATTTGTGAAAAGGACACATTTTAGTGGATTAAATCCCAGAATTAATCTAGAAACTATTTTTACCAGAGACTTTCTCTGCACGATGCATAATTGTCTCAATAACGTGTATAAAATTAGATCTACAATTTTTTAGCATTAAAGATTAAATGATGGATTTAAACTGAAATAGATCTAAAGCAGTAATTATATTCAGGTAAAAGAAACAGGAAGAGGAGCGGGTCGGGATCAATGGATCCGGCCAGCACGATGCTGGGCCGGCCCTGCTCGGTGGCCACAGGTGCGGGAGGCGGTCCGTTCTAATCAACCTGGGCGGTGCCTGCCGGCCTGCAGCCATGCACAAGGCTGGGCCGCATGCTGCCGCCGGATGCGGATCGGACGGCGCCCGACGATTTCGTCCGCGGCGACAAAGAATCAGCGGCGCATCCATGAGCTAGCGACGGAGAAGGATGGGGATTCGGGAGCTCACCAGGGGGTGGTCTGGGATGTCGGCGAGTTCGCGGAGACACAGAGGAGCTTGAGGCGGACCTTTCCTGGCGCCATGGAAACGCGGGCGAGCTCCCAGCTGTTCGCGTGGACGGCGACGCTCGGAGCCTCGGAGGGCTTGCCCATAGGCTGCTGGCGACGGAGGAGACGATACGAGGATGTGGCAGGGGCTCTTCTTGGTCGTCGGGATCGCTCAGGCGAGCCTCTGGACGTCGGCTTAGTCGCAGACGAGGCGATGCCAACTTTGCTGACGGAGTACAGCGACAAAGAAGCTCGACGATGGAGTCCTCCTGGCGGTCTCCTGGCAAAGAGAGCGGCAGGGTTAGGTCAGGGGAAAAGGTGCCTAAGTTGGAAAGACAGAGAGTGGGTCGAGGAGGGGTGGGAGTTTTGTCTAAGACGAGATGTAGACCGTCGAGTTCGTCTCGATTCCTTCCTCAGCCAGAGATGAAAACGAAGTAAACCTTTGCCTCCGGTGTTTCTGTATGGGGGAGAGGGAAGTAGGCGTTGTGAGGCTCCCGAGAGGTCCGGGAGTGGGGCGAGTGGTGTGGCGAAACGGTGGAAAGAGACGAGCTCTGTGGGCTTATAACGAGCGGAGCTCGCCCATGGTGCACCGGGTGCAGATACAGAGAGAAAGAGGGAGAGACGGCCAGCTACTGGCCCGGGTGGGCGGTGGAGCTGAGTCTCCCGGTCGCGGAAACCATTTTTGGAATGGAGTGGATGTCTGGGGGTGGCGTGGATGCGGGAAGACAGGGAACGGTCATGTCGCGTGTGTCGCCTACCAGCTGCTCGATAAAATTACTTCGAACGACAGTGTCCATAACGAGCGAAACCGAGCGAGGCGTAGCTCGACATCGTGTCTGGGGAAGTACAGGCGCTCGAATCATACACTCTGAAAGGTTAAAACGCACCGGAAACGGACGTGGGTTAGCTGGCGTGGTCGTGCCCATGGCGACGTGCTAGCGAATGGTTGGGGGTCTGCTCGAGAAATCAGAGAGATAGAGAGGGAGTGGGCAGGTCTGGGATGGTGAGGGGTGCGTGGTGACTCGACTACAGGCACTGGCCGGCCTCCGTTCAGCATAAAGAAGGGAGAGAGGGCACCACCAGATCTTTGCACAAGATTTTTCTTGGTACGGTCTCTCTCTAGTCCTCCAAATGGATACAACCAAATAGGGTAATGTAGCAGTGTTGGTGTCATCCAGGGCTGAGATAGGGTGCTGGTTCGGCTGGTGTGGAGATTGGAGTGCTAGCGTTGCAAGTGACAGAGTGAAAAGAGAGATAAAGGTTATTGCCTGTTTCTGCCCATTTCAATTTTGTTTCAAAACTTGAATTTGATCCATAGCGCTAGTAGCCCTTTCTTTGCCCAAGGGATAGGGTATCACTTGTCACAATGTCAATGTGAAGGTTGGAGTATTTCTGAAATCAATTGATCATTAGTTGGTCACCATTCAAATTGTGACCAAAACTTGGTTAGGGATTGAGTTTGAATATTTTGAGAATTACCACCAAGGTTTTTTGGTCACACTAGCTCCATAATTAAACATAAGGGCTTTGTATAATTTTTCTAACAATTTAATTGATGGATAAAAAAAATTAAGAAATGGCCTAGTTGCCATTCCCATGTATATTTGCAAAATTAAGAGAATATAATAGGGAAACATTGTATAGGAATTATTTGGAAATTGAGTGATACAAGAGATGGATTGTGGATAGGGGAAACTTTAAGATAGATCTTGAGACTGAGACAATCACACATACACATATCCAGGTATTCCTTTTGGGTTCTTTGATTTGAAAAGTTGTTCAAAGCCAAGTGGGGTTTATGGAAGAAAATTAGCCACAAATACTTTTATAAACCTTGGGAAGTATTTCCCATAATTTTCAAAGACAAAAAAAATACCAAAGAGGTAATCTTCCCATTTCTGCTATTTTGAGAATAGAAATAGTAGTAGGGAAAATACTTTTATAAAATACTTTTGTAACATGAAATGAGTTCTCATATAAGAGTGAACCTCATTTCTAATTTTTGTTAAACCCGTGCTTCGAAAATAAATACTCCTTTCATAAGTAATAGATTTTTTAGAGTTGATCGGGAAGAAAATCTTTGAAAATGGTTTTATTTGGGAAACTAAATCAAAAATACTTTGTAAGCATGTCCTCACTGGCCATTATAGAATTTGATGTATTTTTAGATAAGTTGGGCCACAAGCCTATTTGTAGATCAAACAGACATAAGAAGTCACACAAGTCAATTTATTACACATGGTTCAATCAAAGTCAATGCAAACAACATTCTAGCATTTCTAGTGACATGATCTCAAGAGCACAATGATTGTGTTGGTTCACAATCTTGTTCATCAAACAACTCCTACATACATGAATCACACAACAATCAAGGCAAACATGCATGCAACTTTATTTTATTTTGTTTGTTGAAAAAAAAGTTTTTGTTGGCCCTCATTTTTGCCTCACTTAACAGTGCTTAATCTTGGTTACAAAAGTTGGGGTGTTACAGCTCTTCCCCCTTAAAAGAATCTCGTCCCGAGATTCCTAAGAGTGGTACTAGATACGTGTAGAGGCTAGGTTAGAGTTAGGCTCCAACGGTTGCTCTTCCAACTCACCGGTGATACTTTGAGTTGCGCCGACGACTTGGTTTTTTTGAAGATGTAGATCGTCTTCACTTGCTGAAGTTGATGGCTGAAGAGTTGATGCTGCCGAAAGTATCATGTCGAGACCGCGTCGAGAGACTTTTAAGGTTAGTGGGGTCAAGCTATCTAGTATGTCCGAAAAGATCCTACGAGAGTCAGAAGGTTCTCAGATCGCAATCGAGGTCTAGAAGAGTCGATGCTTCTCTGGTAGCTTTTGTTGGTTTTGAGTCGCTTCTTCCTTTGTGTAGTCTTAATCGGAAGCATTCTTCTGGGTTGCCTCGGGCTTGAGTTGAAGGTTCTTCTTTGGTGGAGGCGAGTCGAGGGCTTGATCTTGAAGAGTCTTCAGGCTTCCATTTGCTTAGCGGAGATCGAGCATGTGAGTCTTTGTCTTCATGTGCCAAGAACTTGTTGAACTGCGTAGGTTAGGCTTGGCTTCGATACTACTATGCTTAATGTTAGTTGGCTTGTTAGGAGATTTAGCAAGTGTTGGCGGTGTTAAGAGAGTATTATCAAAGTTAGCGGGACTCCCTTTTAAAATGGAAACTATGTTAGGGAAGTCATTGCCTTCTAGGAATCTTCCGTAGTCCAGGTGGGTCTATCTTCTGCTTCCTTGACGGTATGGAGAGGTCTTCATGGAGCTTGAACACATAGCAAAACTTGTTGCGCCTGACCTTGGGTATGTGTTGTGGGAAGAGTTATACTCTAATAATATCAAGGATAAAGTTTTACTAATAACTTATCTATGCCACCCAAGCTGACATAAATAGATGAGAGGGAAATCACACTTTAGAGAGGTTTCCTATTCGGGGTTTTACACGCTAGATGGTTTTTTTAAGGCCGAGAGGCCAAAACAAGCACAAGCACAAAGTAATACACACTCAAGAAACACACAAGGCAACTGCAACAACATCAAGAAAACACAACGTACTACGGGTACCAAGGACACCTAACAACTCGCAATACTTGGGGTTAGCTCAATCAAGGCAATTGAGCTTATCCTTTTAAGCCTAGGGGTCAGGTTGGTCGTAGCTGTTGACTCCTTATTTTCTGGCTTCAGCTAAAACTTGATGGCGGTTGTTGGTGAAGCTGCCGATGTAGAGTTGGGAAGTGCAGATTTGCAGGTCTTCTTGTCTCACATCACACTGATGTGAGCCCTTCGGTAGGGTCACACTACTAGAAATCAGTCCATCAACGACCAATCCAAAATTATACTTGGTCGTTGTTTGTAGGATGAGGCAGTCGCGCATCCAACTTTGGCCCGCGGACCCTGCGTGACGACCAGGGGCCAGGCCATCGTTAAATTACTCTAGCTAGCTGGTGGTCGTTGTTTGTCATACAACTTTTTTCTCGGCAGTAAATTAGCGAGTCCTTATCTCTTTGACCCTGGAAGTGAGGATAAATAACACTCGCTAAACTCTAGGTTTTCCATTGTGAGACACACGTCCAAGAGAACATGGCGGTGCAGCCCCATCTAGACACTGAATCTTGATTTCCTTTTGCTATCTTCTATGTAAACATTTGTGGTTAGATCGAAGGCGGCCATGGATCCAGGATCCAGCATCGTCACTGACATGCCTAAACTACTATCACTCAACATATACAGAGAAATATTCAGAATTCTCAGCTGGAACACTTGATTTCAGAGGAATTGTTTGAATTACAAGTGCCAGAGGCCTAACCACGAACAGTGGCAGCTTAGGTATGAAACCCTAGAAGGAATATGATGCCCAGCCCTAGCGGCGAGAGGGGTTTATAAAGCAGAAACTTGCTACAAGACAAACTACAGAGTAGTTGGGAGACAAAGAAGAAAAGCAAAGTACAGATTCAAAATAAAGCTGAGCCTTCGTTCTTAGCCATTGGATGGACGATCAACGGACAGGGATGAGGACGATGGCGCGAAACGGTATCGGCCGATCTGGGACGTTGATTGGACGAT
This sequence comes from Dactylis glomerata, assembly GCA_007115705.1. NCBI lineage: Eukaryota > Viridiplantae > Streptophyta > Magnoliopsida > Poales > Poaceae > Dactylis > Dactylis glomerata. The sequence goes on from QXEO01001474.1 coordinate 1,039,143, forward strand.
GAGCGCTGTAGACTCTTCTGCACCTTATTCCCACACCAGGCTTCGACAGTTTCGTCAGTTAGCGTTGCAGGGCATGACAGTCACAGCCTCACAGGCGGCGGACAACCCAGACATCAGACGGTGGCCATAGAGCCTGTTGTTTCGCCGGACTCGTGGTCTCCGCCTCGTCCGTTGGACTGGCGGCCTGCATCCCTATCCGAGACGCACATAACAAGCAGTACATAGCGGACTACGTCAGGCCTGGTAATCCAGGTGAGCTCCTATTTTTCCCTTTATTCTTGCCTTTTCTCTCAATCATCTTCAAGAGACAACTTTCAGTCTTAATTTGTCACCAGTGTTGCAGCGTGGACGGGAAGATCCAATCGATCTGTGGACCTAGTGGCGATGGCTGTGCATCCGGCCGTATTCACCGCCGCGGCTACGGCAAGGGTACAAAAATCAGAGCAAGAAGAGGATGTCGTTGGGTAGCCAAAGACTGCGCACCTATTCGAGGTAATGCCAATAAAAATAATCAGAAACCTCATTCTTAGTGTTGCTTTGTACGAATCGTGGTTTGGTCTTCATGTCATATATATGGATGCAGACGGACAGTCCGCCGGACTAGGCGGACAGCCGCCAGGAGAAAAAATTAGGCTAATTAGAAGTACGTGATCGAGGGATTGGAAAATAGAATTAGATTAGGCGGACAGGTTTCCACGTCTACGCGGACGTCCGCCTACATCCCTAGTCATATATTATTACCCTCTGATAGATTAATCTGACCCTTTGTATGTATGGTATATCAATTTTGACAGAAACTGCTGATGAAGAAATCAGGAGGTTGCTTGGCGCACTACTTTCTCTTGCGTGTCTGCAGATACATGCTCGCTTATATAGTGTCTATCATTTACATGTACTAACTTTGAGAAATAATTCATGCTTTTGTAGGACGATGGAACAAGATAGTAGGATCACGATGAGACACTGTAGTAGGAGGAAAACACCAACATTGATGATGGTGTATATTTTCTAGTTTCTTCAGAATTTCCTTTAGATCAGAAGCTCCAATGGCTGTGTGTAGAGTTTGTTTCATTTTTACCGGTGATTTTTAGTTTCAGAATTGTATGTACGGAACATGTTCAGCTTGTAAATATGATCAATAAAAGTGGCCATGATCCACTAATTAATTGTTTGAATCATTGTTTTCCTGAATTCTTATGATCACTGAATTGGTAGTTGTGCTTATTAAAGTGTGCAATAAAAACTTTCAAATAGATAAAAGGATGGATATTAATAATTTAAAATAGTAGGAAATGCTACTAAAAATATTTCTAACGATGATAAAAGTGGTCGTTGAAGCAAAATTTGTGGTCGTTGTTTCGTCACAATTAACGACCACACACCATTTCTTCGTTAGAAAAATAACGACAAGCACAAGTATGTGGTCGTTGTTACTTTTAACGACGGAGCCTATAACGACAACTAACGACCACTGAAATGTGATCGTTAATGACTTTTAGCGACCAAATTTGCACTTTTAACGACCAAACGTGCGGTCGTTAAAAAGCATTTCTCTAGTAGTGTCATTGAAGTTCTCCATATGTGGCAATGTCTCTTGACAGGCCTAAAAATTTCTAGTCAAGCAATTGAGTACTTGGTCCTTGGCAACTGCAAAAGTGCGAGTCCAGGGAGGAACAAGGTCAACTTCTTGACAGAGTCATTGGTGTCAACCAAAGGCAAAATACTTTTCTACAATCTTCTTTCTTTGTAGTTGGGGAGGTTTGAAGACATCCTTGCTCTACCTGGTGTTGCTAAGCTTCGGGTCCAATTGGGTTACAATGTCCATTAATTAAATTTGAAGGAGATGAGGTAAAATAGCAAGCTGTGAAAACCTTGGCAATCAGAGAAGATGAGATTAGAAGTTTTGAAGAGATAAGAAGAGTATAGGCCATTCCATTGGCTTATTAGGAAAAAAAATTTAGTTGGTTTTTACTTGAAATACTAACTTCCTAACTAATGCCCATGCTAACTAAGGTCTCCTACAGTCAGAATGGCTCTGATACCAACTCTGTGGGGACCCCGGATTACCCATCCAGAATACCCGATATGCATACAATTCATGATCCCATGATCACTGTGTCGTGAATCCACATATCCAAGTTGATAACAGAATTACATCATCCATTACAGTACCGAATAATACTTACAATTGGTCACATGACCAAGTATGATATTGCCACGTAGGGCAAGTCTACAACTAAGCAGCGGATACCAAGCAGCGTTGATGACCCACGTCATGCCTACTACCCTACAACAACTGACTGGGAGACGTTTCTAGTTCGCACCGGCGTCGTCATTTCCCACCATCACCTTCCTGAGAGACTCCTTCATAGTCTGACCAAGTTAATAGCCAGGGACAAACCCGTGAGTACATTTGAATTGTACTCGCAAACCATCTAAGGGAGAGAGTTTAACACGATTTTATTTTCGGATCGAAGGCGGCCATGGATCCAGGATCCAGGATCGAAGGCGGCCATGGATCCAGGATCCAGCATGGTCACTGACATGCCTAAACTACTATCACTCAACATATACAGAGAAATATTCAGAATTCTCAGCTGGAACACTTGATTTCAGAGGAATTGTTCGAATTACAAGTGCCAGAGGCCTAACCACGAACAGTGGTGGCTTAGGTATGAAACCCTAGAAGGAATATGATGCCCAGCTCTAGCGGCGAGAGGGGTTTATAAAGCAGAAACTTGCTACAAGACAAACTACAGAGTAGTTGGGAGACAAAGAAGAAAAGCAAAGTACAGATTCAAAATAAAGCTGAGCCTTCGTTCTTAGCCATTGGATGGACGATCAACGGACAGGGATGAGGACGATGGCGCGAAACGGTATCAGCCGATCTCGGACGTTGATTGGACGATGAGCGCTGTAGACTCTTCTGCACCTTATTCCCACACCAGGCTTCGATAGTTTCGTCAGTTAGCGTCGCAGGGCATGACAACTCCTCCCTGACGACATCAGACTTGTCCTCAAGACTGAAATGCTGGAAATATCTTCTGAATGAAAGAAGCATCTTCCCAAGTTGCTTGTTCCACCGGCAGGTTTTGCCACTTGATTAACCATTGAGCAACTAGAATGGAAATAGAACCTTGAACTCGAGGAATGAGTTTGTGTTGCAGTATTGCCTCTGGTGCAATTAATATTGTGCCGTGAGGGTTGAGCAGTGGGAGATGAGGAGTAGGAATTGCCTTTGCACCCAAGTGCTTTTTGAGCTGACTAACATGGAAAGTTGGATGTAGTTTGCAGCCTTCTGGTAACAGAAGCTTGTAGGATGTGTTGCCAATCTTCTCCAACACCCTGAATGGTCCATAGTACTTGGAATGTAGCTTAAGGCAGTGGTGAATGCTTAGGGAAGTATGCCTGTATGGTTGTATTTTGAGGTAAACCATATCACCAACTTCCAGCTGCCTTTCCTTCCTATTCTTATCTGCATGAAGCTTCATTCTGTCTTGAGCTTTTTGAAGGTTTGCTTTGATTTGTTAAGCAATTGCTATGGTAGAGGAATTTGGAGTAAGTTCAGGATTTACTTCCTCGGCAGGGAGTAGCAATTCTGCTATCTGAGGGGGTGGCCTGCCATACAGAGATTGAAATGGTGTCATGTTGAGTGAGGTGTGGAAGGAAGTGTTGTACCACCATTCTGCAGGTGTTAGCCAATGATGCCATTTTTTTGGCTGGAGAAATGCCATGTGTCTGAGGTAGTTTTCCAGGCACTGGTTCACCCTCTCTGTCTGACCATCTGTCTGTGGATGATAGGATGTACTGAAATGCAACTTCACACCTAGTGACTTGAACAAATCTTGCCATAGGGCACTTGTGAATATCCTGTCCCGGTCAGTAACAATGACTATTGGTAGGCCATGTAACTTGAAGACATTGTCACTGAAAGCTTTGGCTACCATTCTGACATTTATAGGATGTTTTAGGGAAATGAAATGGGCATACTTTGTGAAGCGATCAACTACCACCAGAATTATGTCTTTATTTTCTGAAACTGGAAGGCCTTCCACAAAATCCATACTGATGTGTGTCCAGGCAAAATCAGGTACAGGAAGTGGTTGGAGTAGTCCAGGATATTTGCAGTGCTCTGCTTTGTTAATTTGGCAAATAGGGCATTGCTTAATGAGTTCAACAACCTGCTATTTGAGACCTAGCCAGTGGAAGATTAATTTTATTCTCTCATAAGTTGCTTTTTCTCCTGAATGTCCTCCCAATTCAGAGTTATGTAATGATGTAATTAACTTGGTCCTCAAGTCAGTAGTACTGCCCACATAAATTTTGTTTTTGTATCTGAGAAGCCCTTTGGAAAAGGTGTGGTTTGGAAGGAAAGCAGGAACCACTGCCAACTGCTGAATAAGCTCTTTGCATTTTGTATCCTCTGCATAAGACTTTGTCACCTCTGTGACCCACACAGGTATGGCAGCAGAGGAGAATATTGTCAGCAAATTGTGCTTCATCCTTGAAAGTGCATCAGCAACTTTATTTTCCTTGCCTTTCTTATACTCAACAGTATAATTATAACCCAATAACTTTACCAGGAGTTTATGCTGAATACCCTCTGTTAATCTCTGGTCCTGAATGTATCTGAGGCTTTGTTGATCAGTCCTGATCACAAGAGAAGATGCAGAGAAGTAATTCTTCCACTTTTTCAGAGCTTCTAGTATAGCCATGGCTTCTTTGTCATATGTGGAATGCCCTGCAAATCTTGGGCCTAATGCCTTGCTCATAAAAGAAAGGGGTTTTCCCTGTTGCATTAGGACAGCACCAATCCCAGTATCACAGGCATCTGCTTCCAAGATGAATGGAAGTTGAAAGTTAGGTAGTGCCAGAACAGGGGGCTGTGTCATGATGGTTTTGAGGGAGGAGAAAGCTTGTTCTTGTTTGTCTGTCCAACAGAACTGATCCTTCTTTAGAGCATCAAACAGGGGTCGGCAGATTATACCATAATTCTTGATAAACCTTCTGTAATAGCCAGTAAGTCCTAAAAACCCTCTCAGCTGAGTGACATTTTCAGGCTGTGGCCAAGCACTGATAGATTCTATTTTTTTAGGATCAGTTGCAACACCTTGAGAGGAAATTATATGCCCTAAATATTCAACTTGCTCAGTTCCAAAGGTGCATTTTGATTTCTTGGCATACAATTTGTGCTTTTCCAGTAGCTGGAAGACTTGTTGGAGGTGCATAACATGCTCATCAAGTGTGGTGTTGTAGATGAGTATGTCATCAAAGAACACTAGTGCAAATTTTCTGAGTATAGGTGCCAGCACAGAGTTCATCAATTATTGAAAGGTTGCAGGAGCATTTGTCAACCCAAATGGCATAACCACATACTCATAGTGTCCCTGATGAGTTGTAAAGGCAGTTTTGCTAATATCCTCTTCTTTCATTCTGACCTGGTGATACCCACTTCTCAGATCAATTTTGGAAAATAGTGCAGCACCATGCAGTTCATCCAATAGATCTTCTATTATGGGGATTGGATATTTGTTTTTGATAGTCTGCATATTTAGCTTTCGGTAGTCAGTGCATTTCCTCCATGTATTGTCCCTCTTTTTCACCAACACTACTGGTGAGGAGTAGGGGCTGGCACTGTCTCTTATAACACCTTTGTGGAGCAGATCTTTGATAATTTCCTCCAGAGCATTCTTTTGATGATGACGTATTCTATAAGGCCTTTGGTTTACTACCTTAGCATCAGGCAGTAGTGGTATTGAGTGATCACAATCTCTTTTTGGTGGCAGTTCTGCTGGTTCAGAGAAAATGTGAGAAAATTTGTCTAGAAGCTTTTGAATCACAGGCTTGTGTGATGGTAGTTCAGGTAAAGTTGGCTGCAAGTGGTGGATAAATAAGATAGCACCACTGGTTGCTTGCTGTAGCAATTTGTGCAGTTTACCAGATGGTTGCACCAGGCCAATAGAAGGCAGAGTTTCATCAAGAAATTGTACTTGTTTATGGTCAGGAGTTGTGACTTGCAGTGTCATCTTCTTATAATCCAAGGTGACAGGACTAAAATGGTAAAGCCAGTCAGCTCCCAAAATTGCATCATAACCCTTGAGCTGGAGGATGTTGAAGTCTGATGTAAATGGTATGCCTTGTATGGTATATTTGCAGTTAAAACAGGCAAATTCAGTCCAGAGTGTTTCTCCATTTGCAACAGTGACTCTCATCTTCTTGGTTGGCAAGAGTGGACATTGTGCTTTAGTAGCAAAAGAAGGAGTCAAGAATGTGGCAGTGCTGCCAGTATCAATTAGAGCTGTTGCATTATGTAGACCCATTGTGAGAGTAACTGTAAAAGTATGATGAGGTGATTTCAGACCCCAAACAGTATGCATATTCAAGTGCAGTTCTTGTGGAGGATTCTCATTTTCATCTTCACTGTTAGATCCTTCAGTTATGTAAATGATATCTCTATGGTCCGGCTGTGAAGCCTGTAGAGCTAGGACCTGATTCTTGGTAGCTAGTTTGCAGACTTTCTTGTGGCCAGGAAACCAATGCTCTTTGCACTTGTAATAGAGTCCTTGTATCTTTGCTTCCTGGATGACAGCAGCAGGAGCTGTATTTACTGGTTTTGCATCAAACTGCACTTGTCTTTTGACTGGAAATTGTTGGTTGAAAGGTTTTCTCGTTGGTACAGCTGGTTCCATTCTCCTAGCCAGCCACATGGCTTGCTGCAAGTCAGTGGGTTTATGGCACTGGAGGTGTGCCTGGATATAATCAGTTAGTCCAGAAATGAAACTATTGACATAATAGTCATCTGGCAACCCTGGACTATCTCGGCGCATCAGGTTCATGGCTGACTCAAATTGCTGAATGTAGATTGCCACGGTAGAAGTCTGTCTGAGGGAGTGAAAAGCTCTAACATTGTCACACACAGATGTAACAGCAAATCTATCGCCCAGATATCTGCAAAATCTATGCCAAGGCAAATTATGAGCGTTATAATTCGTGCCTCTCCACCATTGCATTTCTTCACCTTGTAAGTAAGATACTGCCACTTCAGTTCATTGCTCCAGGTGCGTTCTAGCCGAATCAAAATACATTTCCACTGTCTGTATCCATGAGTCGACATCCTTGCCATCAAACTCAGGAATATTCATTTTTGCAGGTTTTACTGTTGGAATTCCTTTCCTGTAATCAAGCTGTGCTTGTGTTGGAGCTGGGACCCTGCTATTCATCATGTTACCAGTGGTAGGAGCAGCTACTTGGTGTGCCGGAGCAGGAGGTATGGTGTTCTGCTTTGCCCCTTGATCAGCTATGACAGTGGTGCCATCCAGATTGAGATCTTTGCCCTGCATATCCTGAAGAGTGCAAGTACCAACAACTCTTGCTGCAACTGGTTGGTGAGTGACAGACTGGGCAGGCTGAAACCCATGGTTTGGAGGAGTGTCAGGTGTATGGCCCGAGTGCTCAACCAGATCCGTCTTGCGATCAGCGAAAAGTTTCTCAAAATTCGACTGAATGCTAGCAAAGTTGTTCTGGATACTCACAAAATTGGACTTGACAGATTGACTAAAGTCTACGAATTCTTGCTTATCTTCCTCTCGGTATTTTTGAAGCATCTGGATATCAAGCTGCAAGGATTCGAGGTGAAGCATACCGGTATCGTCCGAAGGAGCTTCCTTTGCCATGTTGGTAGTGTGGGATTTTACCAGCTAGTAGGGTAGTAGAAGAACCACAGAACCGAAGAAGAACTACCGCCGCCAACGCCGCCGCCACGTCGCCGCGCCGCCGATGATGCACGGACAAGGGAGGGAGGGTGGGATTTTACATGTCAACAAAGGATTCGTTAACAACCACTGCCGTCACCTAGTCTGCATCCGAGCTATGCCGCCGCCGCCAAGCCGCCGCCGGAGTCACACACCGCCGCCAAGATGGAGAGTAAAGGCAGAAAATTTTTCCACACAAACTACTCAGATCAAGATCTACACGCCGCCGAGAACCGGATGGCTCTGATACCAAATTGACATGCCTAAACTACTATCACTCAACATATACAGAGAAATATTCAGAATTCTCAGCTGGAACACTTGATTTCAGAGGAATTGTTCAGAGGAATTGTTCGAATTACAAGTGCCAGAGGCCTAACCACGAACAGTGGCGGCTTAGGTATGAAACCCTAGAAGGAATATGATGCCCAGCCCTAGCGGCGAGAGGGGTTTATAAAGCAGAAACTTGCTACAAGACAAACTACATAGTAGTTGGGAGACAAAGAAGAAAAGCAAAGTACAGATTCAAAATAAAGCTGAGCCTTCGTTCTTAGCCATTGGATGGACGATCAACGGACAGGGATGATGACGATGGCGCGAAACGGTATCGGCCGATCTCGGACGTTGATTGGACGATGAGCGCTGTAGACTCTTCTGCACCTTATTCCCACACCAGGCTTCGATAGTTTCGTCAGTTAGCGTCGCAGGGCATGACAGTCACACCCTCACAGGCGGCGGACAACCCAGACATCAGACGGTGGCCATAGAGCCTGTTGTTTCGCCGGACTCGTGGTCTCCGCCTCGTCCGTTGGACTGGCGGCCTGCATCCCTATCCGAGAGGCACATAACAAGCAGTACATAGCGGACTACGTCAGGCCTGGTAATCCAGGTGAGCTCCTATTTTTCCCTTTATTCTTGCCTTTTCTCTCAATCATCTTCAAGAGACAACTTTCAGTCTTAATTTGTCACCAGTGTTGCAGCGTGGACGGGAAGATCCAATCGATCTGTGGACCTAGTGGCGATGGCTGTGCATCCGGCCGTATTCACCGCCGCGGCTACGGCAAGGGTACAAAAATCAGAGCAAGAAGAGGATGTCGTTGGGTTGCCAAAGACTGCGCACCTATTCGAGGTAATGCCAATAAAAATAATCAGAAACCTCATTCTTAGTGTTGCTTTGTACGAATCGTGGCTTGGTCTTCATGTCATATAATATTACCCTCTGATAGATTAATCTGACCCTTTGTATGTATGGTATATCAATTTTGACAGAAACTGCTGATGAAGAAATCAGGAGGTTGCTTGGCGCACTACTTTCTCTTGCGTGTCTGCAGATACATGCTCGCTGATATAGTGTCTATCATTTACATGTACTGACTTTGAGAAATAATTCATGCTTTTGTAGGACGATGGAACAAGATAGTAGGATCACGATGAGACACTGTAGTAGGAGGACAACACCAACATTGATGATGGTGTATATTTTCTAGTTTCTTCAGAATTTCCTTTAGATCAGAAGCTCCAATGGCTGTGTGTAGAGTTTGTTTCATTTTTACCAGTGATTTTTAGTTTCAGAATTGTATGTACGGAACATGTTCAGCTTGTAAATATGATCAATAAAAAGTGGCCATGATCCACTAATTAATTGTTTGAATCATTGTTTTCCTGAATTCTTATGATCACTGAATTGGTAGTTGTGCTTATTAAAGTGTGCAATAAAAACTTTCAAATGGATAAAAGGATGGATATTAATAATTTAAAATAGTAGGAAATGCTACTAAAAATATTTCTAACGATGATAAAAGTGGTCGTTGAAGCAAAATTTGTGGTCGTTGTTTCGTCACAATTAACGACCACACACCATTTCGTCGTTAGAAAAATAACGACAAGCACAAGTATGTGGTCGTTGTTACTTTTAACGATGGAGCCTATAACGACAACTAACGACCACTGAAATGTGATCGTTAATGACTTTTAGCGACCAAATTTGCACTTTTAACGACCAAACGTGCGGTCGTTAAAAAGCATTTCTCTAGTAGCGTCATTGAAGTTCTCCATATGTGGCAATGTCTCTTGACAGGCCTAAAAATTTCTAGTCAAGCAATTGAGTACTTGGTCCTTGGCAACTGCAAAAGTGCGAGTCCAGGGAGGAACAAGGTCAACTTCTTGACAGAGTCGTTGGTGTCAACCAAAGGCAAAATACTTTTCTACAATCTTCTTTCTTTGTAGTTGGGGAGGTTTGAAGACATCCTTGGCAATCAGAGAAGATGAGATTAGAAGTTTTGAAGAGATAAGAAGAGTATAAGCCATTCCATTGGCTTATTAGGAAAAAAAAATTAGTTGGTTTTTACTTGAAATACTAACTTCCTAACTAATGCCCATGCTAACTAAGGTATCCTACAGTCAGAATGGCTCTGATACCAACTCTGTGGGGACCCCGGATTACCCATCCAGAATACCCGATATGCATACAATTCATGATCCCATGATCACTGTGTCGTGAATCCACATATCCAAGTTAATAACAGAATTACATCATCCATTACAGTACCGAATAATACTTACAATTGGTCACATGACCAAGTATGATATTGCCACGTAGGGCAAGTCTACAACTAAGCAGCGGATACCAAGCAGCGTTGATGACCCACGTCATGCCTACTACCCTACAGGCAACTGACTGGGAGACGTTTCTAGTTCGCACCGGCGTCGTCATTTCCGACCATCACCTTCCTGAGAGACTCCTTCATAGTCTGACCAAGTTAATAGCCAGGGACAAAGCCGTGAGTACATTTGAATTGTACTCGCAAACCATCTAAGGGAGAGAGTTTAATATGCAGTACGGCTGTAGCAAGGATAGACTCTAGTCTAGTTTACCTTCTTCGAAAACACGATTTTATTTTCGGATCGATATAGCATGTCCAGAACCATGTTCTACGACATCTCTATATCATTATCAAAAACATTTACAAAACATTTTTAGTAAAACCTCTAGGAAGGGGGAAACCCTTTTTATTTTTCAAAACCCAGGTCAATCAAACATGACCATCTCCATTCATAAAACCAGGTCAATCACACATGACCATCTCCAATTCATCGGCAGTACCCTACAAGTACTCCGAACCATACCCGTGCCACGATAGTATCCTCCGAGTACTCCACCCGATACTTTTCTCCATTTTTCCGAAAACCACTTTTTAAAACCAAAACCGACACAGGTTAAGTATGGCCATTCCAACCATCCATGACCGAGGACTCGGCTATTCAAATAGATTTACACTCTGCAGAGGTTGTACACTTTACCCACAATCATCCGGATACGCATCGTGTGGGCATCTTTCCCGCATAACATCATATGCCACGACAAGCACTCGATCAGAGCCTTTCGCTTATCTACCTTAGTACAAGGACCTACCCTATGGAGTATGTACCTCCCCGGCACACCCTGGCAGTCTACCTCCACGTTCGAGCGTAACTCCAGTGCCACGACAGGAGACCCATAGTGTCTTCCGGCGGCTCGGGATATGCCGTGATATGCGTTTCCTCCTTCTTGAGGACAACCCGGATTCCGGGGTACCGCATACCCTTATATAGTTGTGAGGTGCCCCGTACTAAAGCAAATAAACTACGAGCTAAGCCCCGTCCCATACCAGGGTAATTGTGGTTGCACGGGTTAATTGGTTTGGCGAAAACTTATACACAATGCCCTTTTTCATAAATCCTCCTCCTCCATTTCTCCATTTTCCAGAACATATTTTCTTGAAAACACTTCAGTGGAATAGAGCACTATTCCAAGGTTTTTAAAATCATTTTTCAAAGTCCCATTTGAGTGTTCCCAACCTAGAGTTTTTGCTCCACCACAAGGTTTTCCAAAGGTCATGATGCTAACCATCAAGCCACTAACCCAGGGGATAAGTAGGTGTCAAGAATGGTGTCATCCTCATGGATGATGATAAATGACTTGTGGAGCCAAGTCGCCAATAATTGCTATTTAGGAGTAATAGCAATATAAAAACCATGCATTTTTATAAACAGTAGTAAATCATGCAATAAGTAAAACTAGGATCAGAGATGCAACAAGATTAGATGGCTTGCCTTAATAGCTTGTCCCTGGTCTTCTTCCTGATACTCAAACACTTCCCCTTCCTCGGTACACTTGGTGTCGTTTGAATCTAGCGCCGGTAAACATAGCAAAATATAAGCATGCAAGCATACACCAAGCACACACACCACAATAGCACACATCCCACGCAAAACAAGTATCAGAAACAAACAAGTTTAGATACTGAACAAATCTTCAAGGTTTTAATACTATAGCTATTTATATCAATTAAGAGGGTTTCTATTAACAAGCAAACCCTAGTTTGACCCAAACAACTTACAGGTACCTAAGTTTGCTAAAAACTCGCACCGGCATACCAATGGAAAAGTATCAACTTTCTGAATCCAACAAAAGTGGATTCACTCAAAAAGGATTTGCAGTTATTTTCCTATGATTTTTCTAGTGGTGAAAACTACTATTTCAGAGTTAATTCTACCAGAAAATCATACATGCTCAGAAAAAATATATGCTTTGGTCAGTAGCAATAATTCACGGTACAAGATCACCCAAAATTTGTCTCACACAAAAATACTTCACAGATTAGGTTCTAAAATTCCCTAAAGTCGGATCTGGTAATAATTTGTAAAAACAACCATGCTAAGAATAAAGACCTAATTTCATCTAGGCCAGTGGCATAAGAAAGGACTTGCAGAAATATTCTCCCCAAAATTGTATTCATCCCAAAATATTATGTAGAACTTAATATATAGATTTATTTGTGAAAAGGACACATTTTAGTGGATTAAATCCCAGAATTAATCTAGAAACTATTTTTACCAGAGACTTTCTCTGCACGATGCATAATTGTCTCAATAACGTGTATAAAACTAGATCTACAATTTTTTAGCATTAAAGATTAAATGATGGATTTAAACTGAAACAGATCTAAAGCAGTAATTATATTCAAGGTAAAAGAAACAGGAAGAGGAGCGGGTCGGGATCAATGGATCCGGCCAGCACGATGCTGGGCCGGCCCTGCTCGGCGGCCACAGGCACGGGAGGCGGTCCGTTCTAATCAACCTGGGCGGTGCCCAACGTCCTGTAGCCATGCACAAGGCTGGGCCGCATGCTGCCGCCGGATGCGGATCGGACGGTGCCCGACGATTTCGTCCGCGGCGACAAAGAATCAGCGGCGCGTCCATGAGCTAGCGACGGAGAAGGATCGAGATTCGGGAGCTCACCAGGGGGAGGTCTGGGATGTCGGCGAGGTCGCGGAGACACAGAGGAGCTTGAGGCGGACCTTTCCTGGCGCCATGGAAATGCGGGCGAGCTCCTAGCTGTTCGCGTGGACGGCAACGCTCGGAGCCTCGGAGGGCTTGCCCAGAGGCTGCTGATGATGGAGGAGATGATACGAGGATGTGGCGGAGGCTCTTCTTGGTCATCGGGATCACTCAGACGAGCCTCTGGACATCAGCTTAGTCGCAGACGAGGGGAGGCCGACTTTGCTGACGGAGAACAGCGATGAAGAAGCTCGACGATGGAGTCCTCCTGGCAAAGTGAGCGGCAGGGTTAGGTCAAGGGAAAAGGTGCCTAAGTTGGAAAGACAGAGAGTGGGTCGAGGAGGGGTAGGAGTTTTGTCTAAGACGAGATGTAGACCGTCGAGTTCGTCTCGATTCCTTCCTCGGCCGGAAATGAAAATGAAGTAAACCTTTGCCTCCAGTGTTTCTGTATGGGGGAGAGGGAAGTAGGCGTTGTGAGGCTCCCGAGAGGTCCAGGAGTGGGGCGAGTGGTGTGGCGAAACGGTGGAAAGAGACGAGCTCTGTGGGCTTATAATGAGCAGAGCTCGCCCATGGTGCACCGGGTGCAGATACAGAGAGAAAGAGGGAGAGACGGCCAGCTACTGGCCCGAGTGGGCGGTGGAGCTGAGTCTCCCGGTCGCGGAAACCATTTTTGGAATGGAGTGGATGTCTGGGGGTGGCGTGGATGCGGGAAGACAGGGAACGGTCATGTCGCGTCTGTCGCCTACCAGCTGCTCGATAAAATTACTTCGAACGACAGTGTCCATAACGAGCAAAACCGAGCGAGGCGTAGCTCGACATCGTGTCTGGGGAAGTACAAGCGCTCGAATCATCCACTCTGAAAGGTTAAAACGCACTGGAAACGGACGGGGGTTAGCTGGCGTGGTCGTGCCCATGGCGACGTGCTAGCAAATTGTTGGGGGTCTGATACGTCTCCAACGTATCTATAATTTTTGATGCTCCATGCTTGTTTTTACACCATTTGCATTGTGTTTCATTACACTTTGTGGTGCTTTTATGCGATTTCTGGAACTAACCTATTGACAAGATGCCACAGTGCTAGTTCCCTGTTTTCTGCAGTTTTTGTGTTTCAGAAAAGCTACACAGGAAATATTCTCGGAATTGGACGAAACAAGTTCCAGAAGTCTTATTTTTTCCGGAAGCTTCCAGAGAACCAAAGAGGAGTAGGAGTGGGGCCACGAGGGGCCCTCACGCCAGGCTGGCGTGGCCCAGGCCCTGGCCGCGCCGCCTAGGTGTGAGAGCGACCTGGCAGCCTCCTGACGACGCCCCTTCGCCTATATAAAGCCTCGGGACGGAAAACCTTAAAGGGGTCGGCGAAATTTCCAAAACAGTTCCGTAACGCCGCCGCCATCGAAGCCAAATTTCGGGGGACAGAAGTCTCTGCTCCGGCACCCTGCCGGGACGGGGAAGTGCCCAGGGAGCCATCTCCATCGGTCTCCATCGCCGTCTCCGCCATCTCCATCGACCTCACCGCCATCTCCATCAACCTTGCTGTCTCCTATGATGAGGAGGGAGTAGTTCATCCCCGGGGCTGAGGGCTCTACCGGTAGCTATGTGGTTCACCTCTCTCTCCCATGATGTGATCTTTATGTGATCATGAGCTTTGTATCTAGTTGAATTGGTAGATGTTATTATTCAGATATTATGCTACTCCTATGCTTTATTATTGTACTCTCCGGAGATACCTCATATCATGGTGTAAAGGTGACTAGTGTGTGCATCATGTGTATCTTTTTGGTTAATGTCTCTATGAATGTGGTGTTTGTTGGAACCATCTAGTGCGTTCACGGTGATAGTGTGGGACAATCTAGTTTGGGTACATACGGACTTTGAGGAGTGCTTCGTAGCCCTACGCATGATTATTGTATGTTTTCCATTAGAGAATTGTTTGAGTTGCATATTGATGATAGCATCTATTTGTTCAATTATGTTATATTTGTTGAGAGTGTGTCCACTAGTGAAAGTATGATCCCTAGGCCTTGTTTCCAAGCTTTGCACACCGTTTACTTCCTGTTTTGTTATATGTTTGCTCGCAGCGATATTTACTTCAAATCACATTTGCAACTTATAATCATCCATACCACTTGTATTTCACTATCTCTTCGCCGAACTAGTGCACCTATACATCTGACAAGTGTATTGGGTGTGTTGGGGACACAAGAAACTTTCTGTATCATAATTGCAGGGTTGTTTGAGAGGGATAGCTTTGACCTCTTCCTCCCTGAGTTCGATAAACCTTGGGTGATCCACTTAAGGGAAACTTGCTGCTGCTCTACAAACCTCTGCACTTGGAGGCCCAACACTGTCTACAAGAACAGAAGCGTGTGTAGACATCAAGCTCTTTTCTGGCGCCGTTGCCGGGGAGGTAAGGTAAAAGGTACTCACATCCTTTGGCTACTAAGTCTTTTAGTTGCTAGTGAGTGCTCGGAGTTATTTCCTTTAGATTCTGCAATTACATCTTTTTGTTTCTTGTTTTTTATTTTCACTAGTTAGGCTTAATGGAAAACAAAGAGTTCTTTAGTCTTTTTCCTGAGTTTAGATTTGAAGAGAAATTTGAAAAACCTTTGGAGCTTATTTCGCATAGCAATGTTATTAGTATGAATGCTTTGAATCCCGTTATTGCTAATGCTATAGAAAAGTCTAAGCTTGGGGAAGCTGGTTTTGTTAAGTATGATATTTTTAGTCCCCCAGCTTTAGTGGAGAAGGTTTGTTCTGATAATATTTTATCTCCCATATGTGATGTTTCTAGTGATGCTTGTGCTCCTCATCCTTTTAAAATACCTACGAAGATTGTTGAATGTGTTAAGAATAACTGCTATTTGGGAGATGGAATTGTCCATCCTGGTGATCATTTGCTCTTTATACATGAATTATGCGAGTTGTTCCAGTGTGCAGGTATTTCGATGAACCAAGTTAAGAAGAAGCTATTTTCTTTATCACTGAAAGGCAGAGCTGAGGAATGGTATCGGCTGCTTAAGGATGGTCCATCTATTGGCTGGGAGGAAATTGTACCTCTCTTTTATTCTAAATTATATCCTCCAAGTGAGATTCATAAAGATCGTAATCAGATATACAATTTTTGGCCTCATGATGGAGAAAGCATTGCCCAAGCGTGGGGAAGATTGAAGTCACTAATGCTCAAATGTCCTATTCATGATCTTCCCCGTAATATTGTTATTAATAATTTTTATGCAAGGCTTTCAGGATATTACAAGGACTATCTAGATGCATGCTTTGATGGGTCTTTCACAAGCAAGGATATTGACACCAAGTGGGATCTGCTTGAGACAATTCAAAACAATATTGAAGGTTGGGATAGCGACAAAGGTAAAGGATCAGGTATGAATTACGAGTTTGATTGCATTAAGTCTTTCGCTGAAACTGCTAATTTTCAAGAGCTTAGTGCTAAATATGGTCTTGATCCTCAAATTATGGTTGATTGCTTTAAAGCCTTTGCTTCCCATATGAATGTTCCTAAAGGAAATGGGGATGTGTATCATGAACCTTTTAAGGACACTTGCATAGAAAGTGATATTGTTATTGATGATTGCAATAAACATGCTCAAACTTCTAAAAGTACTATTTCTTATAAGCATGTTAATTTTTGTGGAATACATAGACCTTGTGAACAGAGTTACAACAAGGAAGATTATTGCATCACCCACGCAAATGAAGAAACCAGTATGTGGCTCAAGGATCTAGATGTGCTTGGTGAAAGGGTTTGTGAGCTTTATCCTTTTCTTTGTGAATTTTGCGGTGAAAAGGGTCACTTTAATTTTCAATGCCCAGTTAATCGAACGAGTACCGCAAATTTGTATTGTGATGATAAGATTACTCTCAATCAGCATGATGAGCTTACTTTGTTTTTGAATTGTGAAGAGATATCTAGAAAGATTTCTTTGGTTGATATGAGAGATGTTGATATTAATAGCACCCTTCGTGGTTGTCGTCTCTATTGTCCTAAAGATTGCCTCACAAATACTTACTTACAAGATCTTATAAAACATGATGTTTTGCCAAGCTATGACAGGACTAATAGATGTTTCGATCTTATTAATAGAGAGGAGGAATCCTCCAAAGTTTCTTATGTTGTTCCTGTCAGCAAACCAGATTATGTGGAGAAGATGCCTTTCCCTCCTAAAGAATATGTGGAGAAGATGCCCTTTAAGTCTCTCCCTCCTAAAGGAGAGAGTAAGAAGAGTATGAAGAAGAAGAAGAAGAAGAAGAGGAGTAAAAGACGAGAGGACACGGTAATTTCCCCTAAGCATTATGATCCTGCTATAGATCTTATATTTACTAATTGGAGGCACCGTAGAAGCCTCCACGTTAATCCTAGCGATTAGAAAATATTGTCCATTAGATTATCCTTCCATTCATCTGTAGCCATTAGATTAAGTACCAGATCCGCCTTCGTTATTCCTCCGGCCTCCACCTGACCTCGTGCTGAGACATGACTCCTCCCCTTTCTCTCCCATCCAGAAAAAACACGATTATCTTTCAACAAAGTTCCACGCTAATCGGAGAATAATAGCCTGCCGATCTATCTTTGCTCGCATGGAAAAAGAAAAGAAAAATAACCTGCAAGCTTGGCACGGTCAACTAATTGGTACTGCAATACTGTTCCCCAGCGGCGGCGCCACCGATTTCTTATCGACGGAGCCGGTCCTCTCCCGTCCTAATCTCATCATCCTGGTCTGTTTTAGTCCAGTCAAGTTTCATGATGATGATGAAGTGGATGGGCACCTGAATCTATGGCTGTGTAATGGAGATTGGGCGGGTGTTGTCATTACGTACGAAATTACATATTACTACTAATTAAGATTTACATCAAGGAGGATTCCAGCGGGCAGCTAGCAAAGCGTGGCGCGGTGGATGGAAGAATCATCTTGCATTGAGCGGGCCAATGACGTACAGGTTATACTATCTCTATTTTTATTGTTGTTTATTCTTATGTTAAAGTATCTGTAGTAATTAACGACGCCTCACATCCTCACAGTGATTTTTGGTTTGATAATTTATAGCTGAATAGGAATCTACTTGCTAGAATTGGTTAAAGATGACCGGAAGGGTGAAGTAATGATTTGTATTTATATTTTCTTTGGATCCATACTTTGTGTTATTTTACGGACTTTTCCGATGCTTTTTTGTATGCAAATGATCCATGGTGATTATTCCTTTAACGCTCTGAGTACTAATTGAAAATTAAACATGAGAAGAGAAAGAAAGCATGAGGTACGAGAGTCCTCGACGGATTACCCGCTAGCTGCTCTTCGTCGTGATATTTGCTGTAAGCTGCCATGCGTGCAACCGTGCATCAGGTATATATCATGATATTCTCCTCTTCAGATCTCACAAGCTTTCTGAAGATCTTTTTCAGGGATCCTCATGAGCAGCAGTGGCTGAAGATTGCAACCTCCCTGCCATCAAGTTCGCGCAAGTAACCGTTGGAATGTCGACTATGCGTCTGTTGCTCACCTGTAAAACTAGGTATGCTACATTATCTCATCTTCCAACCACGGACAAGATACATCGGATTTGTAGAAGTATTCAGTGTCCGACGATTATGGGAAGGTTGGCTATTATCGAGGTAAGTCAAGAGACTATGCAGATGTTGATCATATGGGAGGTCCAGGAATGCTTTTCTTAGAAGAATAGACGCTTTTGCAATGTAAGCAAATAGGGCAACTTCGCTTACTCCTCTACGATCGTCAAGGTCCCTCATGCTTTGTTTCTCTTCTTGGCCTAATCTGACATCTTAATAATTCATATATTACACAGAGTTCTCTTGAGATAATTGCCTCTTTTGTGATAGGTTGGAGTTGGCTCTTCATGGTATATATCAATACCTGAATTTTACTTTCGTGGGAAAGTGTACTTAGTGAGTTCTCAAATTATATGGCTGCGAACTTCTCTGAAGCCTCGCCACAATGCTTCCAGATCAGCCGGTTCTCCTGTCCTGTAGAGTACTCCTTCCTCCACCTCGCGGCAGTAGAATCCCCTACTCCGGTCAGTGGCGAATGTTGTAAGATACATCAGATGAATAGTGTTTGGTTTCGTGGACAAATAATCATATGCGGAATATGTTGGCACAATGCAATGTAAGGGAGGGTGGCGATAATGTCAGGAGGTAGCTACCGTAACTACTCGCTACACCTCCTTTCCAGCTGTCCCATGTAGCATCGGTTCAAGTTTATTATACTGCTGAATAATTTACTGTTTCTATGCAAACATAGGAACCTGAAGAGCGCCAATGCTTAGATATCCTTGAGATCATAGAAATAAAAGTCAGATCTAAAGGCGGATGGATTTCGAATATAAACCTAGATGTTCTTCAAGGTAATGATGTAGATTATGCTGCACCTTTGTCTGTATGATGTGAAATGAAAGAACAAACAACCTTGAGTTAGTATGTATTATTGCATATCAAATGCATTTTTTCTCTTATGCAGCTACCATCTTAATTTATACCTCTAAGTTATGGTTGTTTCTCCTAGAGTACACAGGTTAGTCTTTTTGTACATAGATGCTCTATTCTAAGACTGCCAACATATATTTTGTATTTTGCATATGGTCGGCTGCAGTTCATTCCACTGATTAGTTCATTTATTTGTGGTGCTGCTTATAGCGCAGTGTAACTTCGTTGGGTTACCATACTATTAGTTAATCTTCTCAATCAACATTGATGTACATATGTGAATGATTTGCGAAGTAGAACCGTCTAATTTACTTATTCCAATTTCAAGGATGAAAATCTCCTTTTATTTGGCTATTTAATCTGCAGATCCTTCCCAACATATATGAGGGTAATACACATGTTTCCACCATGGTGCCTGCATGGTCAGACCAGTAGTCATCCACGAGTCCATATCCCATATATGTAAACTCTATTGCACGGTGATTAATTCCCAAAGATCTGTAAATAGCTTTAAGTTGATATGTGCATGTAAAACCCTTCTCTTGGCATGTCTATTCATACTGGAATGGTTGACATAATGCAATGTTTACAAAAAAGTGGACGGATTCTTTCTCAAGCATTCTTAATGTCTTATTAGAAACCTTGTGACAAATACACACGGTTACATAAACCTATATATTGTTCATATTTACTGTTTAGATGTATATTCTTTCTCAGATAACTACATATATTTGATATTGTACTCATTTAGTTGAGAGATGAATCGTATGCGTTATCAATCGCTTCCTGTGAATGATCAGGTCATCTAGACGATTAGTTATGGATTTAAAGCTTCTAAAAAAATGGAGCATACACATGGGCTATGGTACATTTGAGGTTACTTATCCCTGAAGTTTTAACTTTGTTTTGGCATGTATCAGTTTTCCTATGATAGACTTGGCGCTAAATGATCATTTAGGACAAAGATTCATAGCTATTCTAAATTTAAGAAATTAGCATGAATAGACATGTTGCTTAAGGTGTAAATCTAAAACCCGTAGAACCTATGTTTCGTTGTAAACTTTCTCCTATCTAATATATCTCACATGCAGTTCTCTAGCGTGTTGTCTAAGGTGGAAATCCAAAATTCAAAATTCATGGTCATAAAAGGTCTTTTTTTCTTCATGATTACATGATGTGTTATCAACGATTCTAACATAATAATATCTTCACAAGTTTAGTCACTAAAGTATTTTTTATTTGCCCAACCATTACAAAAACTACTAAGCCGTGCGGATGCACGGGCTAATGACTAGTTATGATAATTCTGATTGGGATGATGTTCCCATGCCTGTTACCTATGTTAGTGATCATGATTGGGAAAAGCACTCTACTTTTGATATTGAAAATCTTTTTGGTACCAACTCTAAGGTTAATAATTGTTGTACCATTAGTGCTATCCATGCTCCTTCTTATGATGATATGTTTGAAGAATATGCTTTGCGAAATAGCTATTCTCTAGCTTGTGATGATACTAAACCTCTAGTTTATGATGGTTATGATGATGGGTATAATATTTTCAGTTCACCTACTTTTGAGGATAAAATTAGTTATGATTACAATATGCCTCCTATTTTTGATGATTATGGTGATGAGAATAATTATTCTGTTGAATCTGCTCCTACTACTATTGTTCATGTGGGGAGTATTAATTCTTTTATGCATGTGGCTCATGATAGGGATGTTTTATGTGATAATTATATTGTTAATTCTATTCATGATGCTACTGAAAGTTACTATGAGAGAGGGAAACATGGTTTGATGGATCTCAACAATATTGAGTTTCCCCTCTTTATGTTGCAATTCTTTAAGTTGTACTTGTTTTGCCTTCCTATGCTTTTTGCTTTGCGCTTTCATGACATGTCTCTTTACAAGACTATTTTTCATAGGAAGTGGTTTAGATTTAAATGTCTTTCATATTTACTTTTTGATGCTCTCTATTGCTTTAAGTTCCTATATGGCGCCTTTGCCTCAAGCTTTTATATGGCGCTCACATGAGCATCTTTGCAAATTACTGCGCCTAGCTCAAAGGCGTTAAAGAAAAGCACTCTTGGGAGATAACTCATTGTTTATTTTCAGTACTTTTTCTTTTATTTGAGTCTTGGAAGTTATTACTACTGTAATAACTGCTCCTTATCCTTTTTATTTCGTTTTTGTGCCAAGAGAAGCCTCTAATTTGAGTGAGGTAAGATTTGGGGATATTGCTGTCCTGAAACTGTTTTCGGTACTGTACCGTAAAAATTCGTGAAAATTCTCTGTATATCTTTTGGACCTGCGATTTCTTGTGCATATGCCCCAGGTTATATCCAAACTTTCATTAGTTGAACACTTTTTGATTTGAGCAACAGAAAACCCTCTAAAAATTTGACCTTTGTCAGCTGTTCTGTTTTGACAGATTTCTGCCAATATTTGTGTTTGCCGCTTTATCGCTTTCTTTTTGAGTTCTTTTGATCACGGAACTTTTGGGGAAGTTGCTACAGTAGTATATGCTTTATATGTGGTGGTTTTAGGTTGAAACCTGATGCAAAAAGGGTTGATTCTATGTTATGCTTACACTAGTGTTGCTAATAGAATTGTGTTTAGTTTTGTATGAAGGAAGTTTTCAAGTGTAGGGATTGGAGAATGATGAGATGAGATGAAGAATGGACAAAATCTCAAGCTTGGGGATGCCCATGCATCACCCCAAGAAATATCCAAGAAGTACAAGCGTCAAAGCTTGGGGATGCCCCCGAGGCACCCTCTTCTTCATCGGCAAAAACCAGGTCACCTTTCAAGACACTATATTTTTATTGCTTCATGCACTATGCATTTTTCTTGGAGCGTCAGTTGTTTTTGTTTTCAGTTTTCTTTTGATTTGTTTGCTGCAATAAATGGTTAGATCACATCATGTTTCTTTTGGAGAATATGAACTCGTTTTTCATTGCCAAGAACACTCTAGTTTTCACTCTTATCGTTCAACGAGTGTTCTTTTTTTCTGCTACTGCGTTTAGCCTTTGTTTTTCGCCTTGATTTTTGTTCAGATCTTGTTTTATCTTTTCATCAAGGTGTATTTTGACCTCTGGTCCATGTTGGTTTTCATCAAAAGAGGTGTTTATAAAAAGTTTGAATGGTGTTGGAAAAGAGAAAAAACTTTATGCAAAAAAGTGGTACAAGAAGGAGCTTGTGTAGACTGTGGCTTAGGCTTTTGCATGTCATGCTTGGTGTCTTTTTGATAGTATTCTTAGTGGTTTTGCTGTAGCATGACTTGTATCAAATAACTGAGATTGCTTAATGAGCCTTTGAAAAAATCATGCGTTGTTTATATTATTTGGAAGCATTAATTTAATTTTCTCCTTTGATGCTTTATTTGGGTTGACTTGGCGCATGCTCACACATGTTGGACTCTTACAAAGTCGCCAATAGCCTCTATGATCATTTAGTTTTTGACTTTTGATGCCATCTTATGCTTCTTTTAATGTCGCTTTGTCGCTTTGCATGATTATGGCCATTATTGCTCTCTTAGTTGGTCGCTCACAGTCTTTTGCTAGCCCTCATTTTGTACTGAGTATGAGCTCTACTCGTGCATCCAACTCCTAAAAACCAAGTTTGCCATTGTGTCCACTATAAATTCCTATGCATGGTATTTGTAAGCCATTCCAAGTAAATTTTCATGTGCTACCTTTCAAAAAACCTTCAAAACACTTCTCGTTTTGTGACACTGTTTTCAGCTCATGGGGACGTAGTGGTCGGATTTGCTATCTTCCATATTGTTTATTCCAAAAAGAAAAAAAGGAAAAAAGAAAAGAAAAAAGGCACTCCTCCATGGAATATGAATGTTGGTGGGTACCCGATGGAATCGGTTAGCCATGGTTTGTGAAAGGAAAAAAGGTGGGGAGGAGTGCCAAGCTTTATAAAAGAGCACCAAAGTGCCAATCCCTCTCTCAAAAACTTGCTTCATTTTTGTATGGAAGATAGTAAGAACCCCATTGCTAGTCGTTGACAAAGACAATCACCTCTCAAAATCCAATTTTTATCTCTCTGTTTTACAAATGAAAAGCTCTAGCACATGTTTAATCACTGCTCCCCTCCGCGAAGGGCCTTTCTTTTACTTTTATGTTGAGTCACCACCTTCTATCTTTATGCACCATTAGGAGAGCATAGTTGTCATTCTGAGTATAATGTGCATTGTCCCAAAGTTTTCATTGATTGATTCATATTGTTGGTTTCACTTGTTCTCAAATTATTTGTATCTAGTCGCCCTCTTAAACTTGAAGGTGTCCTATGCATTTATGTTTTGCTCTCCATGAAGGACAAGCTGAAAACCATTTGTATGTTTTTCCTTATGATTTGAACACACGTTTGACTTTCATTGTTTCATTTTCATGATCTTTTGTTTGTGCTCATTTTCATGTTATAACATGGTTGCTAAGTTTCTATTATCAAGATTATATCTTTCATGCCCATGTTTTAAGTACTTTTGATCCCAGCTCACAATGCTTACATATATGATCAAGATTGTGTAGGTGCATGTCACCTCAAAAATTATTTCTTTTGTTATCACTTACCTACTCGAGGACGAGCATGAGTTAAGCTTGGGGATGCTTGATACGTCTCCAACGTATCTATAATTTTTGATGCTCCATGCTTATTTTTACACCATTTGCCTTGTGTTTCGTTACACTTCGTGGTGTTTTTATGCGATTTCCGGAACTAACCTATTGACAAGATGCCACAGTGTCAGTTCCCTGTTTTCTGCTGTTTTTGTGTTTCAGAAAAGCTACACAGGAAATATTCTCGGAATTGGACGAAACAAGTTCCAGAAGTCTTATTTTTCCCGGAAGCTTCCAGAGAACCGAAGAGGAGTAGGAGTGGGGCCATGAGGGGCCCTCATGCCAGGCCGGCGCGGCCCAGGCCCTGGCCGCGCCGCCTAGGTGTGAGAGCGACCTGGCAGCCTCCTGACGACGCCCCTTCGCCTATATAAAGCCTCGGGACGGAAAACCCTAAAGGGGTCGGCGAAATTTCCAGAACAGTTCCGTAACGCCGCCGCCGTCGAAGCCAAATTTTGGGGGACAGAAGTCTCTGCTCCGGCACCCTGCCGGGACGGGGAAGTGCCCCTGGAGCCATCTCCATCGGTCTCCATCGCCGTCTCCGCCGTCTCCATCGACTTCACCGCCATCTCCATCAACCTTGCTGTCTCCTATGATGAGGAGGGAGTAGTTCATCCCCGGGGCTGAGGGCTCTACCGGTTGCTATGTGGTTCACCTCTCTCTCCCATGATGTGATCTTTATGTGATCGTGAGCTTTGTATCTAGTTGAATTGGTAGATGTTATTATTCATATATTATGCTACTCCTATGCTTTATTATTGTACTCTCCGGAGATACCTCGTATCATGGTGTAAAGGTGACTAGTGTGTGCATCATGTGTATCTTTTTGGTTAATGTCTCTATGAATGTGGTGTTTGTTGGAACCATCTAGTGCGTTCACGGTGATAGTGTGGGACAATTTAGTTTGGGTACATACGGACTTTGAGGAGTGCTTCGTAGCCCTACGCATGATTATTGTATGTTTTCCATTAGAGAATTGTTTGAGTTGCATATTGATGATAGCATCTATTTGTTCAATTATGTTATATTTGTTGAGAGTGTGTCCACTAGTGAAAGTATGATCCCTAGGCCTTGTTTCCAAGCTTTGCACACCGTTTACTTCATGTTTTGTTACATGTTTGCTCGCAGCGTTATTTACTTCAAATCACATTTGCTACTTATAATCATCCATACCACTTGTATTTCACTATCTTTTCACCGAACTAGTGCACCTATACATCTGACAAGTGTATTGGGTGTGTTGGGGACACAAGAGACTTTCTGTATCGTAATTGCAGGGTTGTTTGAGAGGGATAGCTTTGACCTCTTCCTCCCTGAGTTCGATAAACCTTGGGTGATCCACTTAAGGGAAACTTGATGCTGCTCTACAAACCTCTGCACTTGGAGGCCCAACACTGTCTACAAGAACAGAAGCATGTGTAGACATCAGGGTCTGCTCGAGAAATCAGAGAGATAGAGAGGGAGTGGGCAGGTCTGGGATGGTGAGGGGTGCCTGGTGACTCGACTACACCCACTGGCCAGCCTCCGTTTAGCATAAAGAAGGGAGAGAGGGCACCACCAGATCTTTGCACAAGATTTTTCTCGGTACGGTCTCTCTCTAGTCCTCCAAATGGATACAACCAAATAGGGTAATGTAGCAGTGTTGGTGTCATCCAGGGCTGAGATAGGGTGCTGGTTTGGCTGGTGTGGAGATTAGAGTGCTAGCGTTGCAAGTCAGAGAGTGAAAAGAGAGATAAAGGTTATTGCCTATTTCTGCCCATTTCAATTTTGTTTCAAAACTTGAATTTGATCCATAGCGCTAGTGGCCCTTTCTTTGCCCAAGGGATAGGGTATCACTTGTCACAATGTCAATGTGAAGGTTGGAGTATTTCTAAAATCAATTGATCATTAGTTGGTCACCTTTCAAATTGTGACCAAACCTTGGTTAGGGATTGAGTTTGAATATTTTGAGAATTACCACCAAGGTTTTTGGTCACACTAGCTCCATAATTAAACATAAGGGCTTCGTATAATTTTTCTAACAATTTAATTGATGGATAAAAAAAAATAAGAAATGGCCTAGTTGCCATTCCCATGTATATTTACAAAATTAAGAGAATATAATAGGGAAACATTGTATAGGAATTATTTGGAAATTGAGTGATACAAGAGATGGATTGTGGATAGGGGAAACTTTAAGATAGATCTTGAGACTGAGACAATCACACATACACATATCCAAGTATTCCTTTTGGGTTCTTTGATTTGAAAACTTGTTCAAAGCCAAGTGAGGTTTATGGAAGAAAATTAGCCACAAATACTTTTATAAACCTTGGGAAGTATTTCCCATAATTTTCAAAGACAAAAAAAAATACCAAAGAGGTAATCTTCCCATTTCTGCTATTTTGACAATAGAAAGAGTAATTGGGAAAATACTTTTATAAAATACTTTTGTAACATGAAATGAGTTCTCATATAAGAGTGAACCTCATTTCTAATTTTTGTTAAACCCGTGCTTCAAAAATAAATACTCCTTTCATAAGTAATAGATTTTTTAGAGTTGATAGGGAAGAAAATCTTTGAAAATGGTTTTATTTGGGAAACTAAATCGAAAATACTTTGTAAGCATGTCCTCACTGGCCATTATAGAATTTGATGTATTTTTAGATAAGTTGGGCCACAAGCCTATTTGTAGATCAAACAGACATAAGAAGTCACACAAGTCAATTTATTACACATGGTTCAATCAAAGTCAATGCAAACAACATTCTAGCATTTCTAGTGACATGATCTCAAGAGCACAATGATTGTGTTGGTTCACAATCTTGTTCATCAAACAACTCCTACATACATGAATCACACAACAATCAAGGCAAACATGCATGCAACTTTATTTTATTTGGTTTGTTGAAAAAAAGTTTTTGTTGGCCCTCATTTTTGCCTCACTTAATAGTACTTAATCTGGGTTACAAAAGTTGGGGTGTTACAGCTCTTCCCCCCTTAAAAGAATCTCGTCCTGAGATTCCTAAGAGTGGTACTAGATACGTGTAGAGGCTAGGTTAGAGTTAGGCTCCAACGGTTGCTCTTCCAACTCACCGGTGATACTTTGAGTTGCGCCGACGACTTGATTTTTTTGAAGATGTAGATTGTCTTCACTTGCTGAAGTTGATGGCTGAAGAGTTGACGCTGCCGAAAGTATCATGTCAAGACCGCGTTGAGAGACTTTTAAGGTTAGTGGGGTCAAGCTATCTAGTATGTCCGAAAAGATCCTACGAGAGTCAGAAGGTTCTCAGATCGCAATCGTGGTCTGGAAGAGTCGATGCTTCTATGGTAGCTTTTGTTGGCTGGGAGTCGCTTCTTCCTTTGTGTAGTCTTGATGGAATCTTCAGATCTTGGTGTCGCTCCTTGAAGCATGATGTTGGTGTAGACCTTCGGTCTGGAGCTTGTAATCCTTTGGAGAATGCAGAGAACGATGATTGGTTTTACGAGGTACGTCAGATCTATAGACTTATCTCCCTATGCTTACTAACTAGTGCTGACGCCAAGCTGACGTGTAGCAGACAGTCCTTGTGCGTGGTGAATGACCAGCCCGTTGGGAACCCCAAGAGGAAGGTATGATGAGTATAGCAGCTAGTTTTCCCTCAGTTAAGAAACCAAGGTTTAATATCGTTCAGGAGAAAAGCAGATAGCGACGACTGAAGGTGATGCAGACTGGCTTAATAACACTCCAACAAGGGCGCCGTTTAACGATACTTGTTGACTCATCTTCGGCCAGTAGCAACGCGGAACCTGCACACAACACAACCAAGTACTTTGCTCCCAACTTGCGATGAGGTTGTCAATCTCACCGGTTTGCTTGAAACAAAGGTTATGAGCGTATCGAGTGGAAAACAGTAGAGTATGCGAGTAAAGTAAACACTGCGAGTAAAATAAACAGTGCGAGTAAAGTAAACAGGTGATAGCAATATGATGGAAATAGGACCGGGGTCCACAGTTCACTAGTGGTGTCTCTCCATAGATAAATAACACATGCTGGGTAAACAAATTACAGTTGGGCAATTGATAGAATAAAGATAAACGTGATATGTCAAGAAGATCACTATGAGATTTACTCTGGGCATTACAACAAGATACATAGACCGCCATCCAACTGCATCTATGACTAATAATCCACTCTCGGGGATATCAATCCGAACACCCCATGAGTATTAAGTTGCGAACAACAGATAATTGCATTAAGCAAAGTGTGTAATGTAAACAAAGCATATGCCCTTGATCATATGAATGTTGTTTTCTCCCTAGTAGCAACAGCACATTGATACGTCTCAAACGTTTCTATAATTTTTGATGCTCCATGCTTGTTTTTACACCATTTGTATATTGTTTCGTTACACTTAGTGGTACTTTTATACATTTTCCGGAACTAACCTATTAACGAAGTGCCACAGTGCCAGTTTCCTGTTTTCTGCTGTTTTTGTGTTTCAGAAGTGATACACAGGAAATATTCTCGGAATTGGACGAAACAAGTTCCTGAAGTCATATTTCACGGGGAAGCTCCCAAACATCCGAAGACCTGACGGAGGGGGGCCATGTGGCCCCCACACACAGGGGCAGCG
The DNA here is from genome assembly GCA_007115705.1 of Dactylis glomerata. Classification (NCBI taxonomy): domain Eukaryota; kingdom Viridiplantae; phylum Streptophyta; class Magnoliopsida; order Poales; family Poaceae; genus Dactylis; species Dactylis glomerata. The sequence goes on from QXEO01001474.1 coordinate 1,067,887, forward strand.
CGGCCACCCCCCTGGCCGCGCCGGGCCCGCATGAGGGGCCGTGGTCCCTCCTCTGACATCATACTTTTGCCTATATATACCCCCTGACGAGAAAAACCTAAGGGCCCGATCAGTTTTCCAGAATACATCGCGATCCGCCGCCGCCGTCGACCCGAAGATCGGGAGGGTCCAGAAGCTCTTCCCGGCACCCTGCCGGAGAGGGGAATCGCCACCGGAGGTCTTCTTCATCGCCATGCCTGCCTCCGGAGCGATGAGTGAGTAGTCTACCTTGGACTATGGGTCCATAGCAGTAGCTAGATGGTTGTCTTCTCCACCATGTGCTTCATGTTTAGATCTCATGAGCTGACCTACATGATTGAGATCACCGTTATGTAATTCTATGATGTTGGTTTGTTGGGATCCGATGAATATTGGTGTTTATGATTAAGTTGCTGTACTGAATTATATCTTTTGTTATCTCTATGTTGTTTATGATCTTGCATGCTCTCCGTTGTTAGTAGCTATCTTGGCCGAGTAGTTGCTAGTGACTCCAAGAGGGGGTATTTATGCTCGATAGTGGGTTCATGCCTCTATTTCACCTGGGGGAGTGACAGAAACCTCTAAGGTGGTAGATGTGCTGTTGCTACTAGGGAGAAAACAACATTCATATGCTCAAGGGCATATGCTTTGTTTACATTACACACTTTGCTTAATGCAATTATCTGTTGTTCGCAACTTAATACTTTTGGGGTGTTCGGATGATATCCCCGAGGGTGGATTATTAGTCATAGATGCAGTTGGATGGTGGTCTATGTATTTTGTTGTAATGCCCAGAGTAAATCTCATAGTGATCTTCTTGACATATCACGTTATCTTTATCCTATCAATTGCCCAACTGTAATTTCTTTACCCAGCATGTTATTTATCTATGGAGAGACACCACTAGTGAACTGTGGACCCCGGTCCTATTTTAATCATATTGCAATCACCTGTTTACTTTTCCCGCACTATTTATTTTACTAGCATATTACTACTGTTTTCCACTCGATACACTCATAACCTTTGTTTCAAGCAAACCGGTGAGATTGACAACCTCATCGCAAGTTGGGGACAAAGTATTTGTTTGTGTGTGTGCAGGTTCCACAAACACCTTCAGTCGTCATCGTCTCTCTTCTCCTGATCGATAAACCTTGGTTTCTTAACTGAGGGAAAACTAGCCGCTGCACTCATCATACCTTCCTCTTGGGGTTCCCAACGGGCTGGTCATTCACCACGCACAAGGACTGTCTGTTGCCACATTCACCTTAAGCATCAGCTACTTTTCTGGCGCCGTTGCCGGGGAAGAGAGAAGACTTCTGCGAGGGGAGTTCTTCGCACACACATTCTTTACTTTGTTATTTGTTTTGCTTTGCTTTATTTTTATTTTACCTGCATTGTTTTATATCAAAAATCCAAAAAAAATTAGAATCCTTGGTAGCTGTTTTTACTTGTTTACTTTCGTTTTGCTGAAATGGGTACTCCTGAAAACACCAAGTTGTGTGACTTTGCTAGCACGAACAATAGTGATTTTATCTGCACTCCTATTGCACCAACTGTTCCTGCTACCACCTTTTATGAGATCAAGCCTGCTTTATTGAACCTTGTTATGAAAGAGCAATTTTCTGGTGCTAGTACTGAAGATGCTGCAGCTCATCTCAACAATTTTGTTGAGCTATGTGAGATGCAGAAATATAAAGATGTTGATAGTGATATTATTAAGCTCAAGCTGTTTCCTTTTTCTTTGAGAGGAAAGGCTAAAGATTGGTTGCTGTCTTTGACTAAGAATAGTATTGATTCATGGGCTAAGTGTAAGGATGCTTTTATTGGTAGATATTATCCTCCTGCTAAGATTATAGCTTTGCGCAGCAATATTATGAAGTTTACTCAGTTTGATAATGAACATGTTGCTCAAGCTTGGGAAAGAATGAAATCTATGGTAAAGAATTGCCCCACTCATGGACTGACTACTTGGATGATTATCCAAACTTTTTATGCAGGACTGAATTTTTCTTCAAGGAACCTACTTGATTCAGCTGCTGGAGGCACCTTTATGTCCCTTACCTTGGGCGCCGCATCAAAGCTACTCGACAACATGATGGTAAATTATTCCGAATGGCACACCGAGAGAGCTCCACAAGGTAAGAAGGTAAATTCTGTTGAGGAAACCTCTTCCTTGAGTGATAAGATTGATACAATTATGGCTATCCTTGCTAATGATAGGACTCATGTTGATCCTAATAATGTTCCTCTAGCCTCTCTGGTTGCTCAAGAAGAGCAAGTTGATGTGAATTTCATTAGAAATAACAATTTTAATAACAATGCTTATAGGAACAATTTTGCTAGTAACAATCATAGACCGTTTCCTTCTAATGGTGATAATAGCTATCTTGGTAGACCTAAAATGCCTAGTGAAGAAAGAATTTTTGAACTTGAAAAGGCTACCAAGAATTTTATGCAGATGCAATATGAGCAGAACAGGGCTTTCACCAAGACTATGGAGGAGCAATCAGCTCTGTTGAGGACTATAAGTCATCAACTTGAAAATTTAAACAAGGCTGTTCCTGAATTACAAGCTAAGGCTTCCAAAGCTGAAACCGATATTTCATTATTGTCTAATGTGCAATCTTCTTTAGTTAATAGAATGTCCGCTAAGCCTGATCCTTTTGCTGCCGTTAATGCTACCCAAGTTAGAATTGATGAAAATATTAGATTGTTAGCGGAATTGCATGCCAGGTGGGAAAGAGAAGGTGAGATGGCTAGAGAGATGAAGGTATGTACTATTACTACCTCTAATGATGTTGCTCCTACTGATAGCAACCCTCTTACTTTGATTGGTGTAGAGAAAACTCCCACTCCTTGTGTTAAAAAGCCCAAAACTGCCAAAACTTTTTCTCAAAAGAGTGCTGAAATTTTTTGGAGTGTGGGAGATGATAGCTCTATTTCTTTTAATGATTTTGATGTTGATGGCTGCAATATATCTGAAGTTATTTTGTTCTTGCAAAAGCTTGCTTTGACTCCCAATGCTAGTTCTTTAAATATTGCTTTTACTAAGCATATTACCAATGCTCTTATAAAGATTAGGGATGAAAAGTTGAAGCAAAAAGCCTCTGTTCCCAAGAAGTTAGAAGATGGTTGGTAACCCATCATTGATATGCATGTTAATGGTTATGATTGCCATGCTTTATGTGATCTAGGTGCTAGTATTTCCATCATGCCTAGAAAGATTTATGACATGCTTGATTTACCACCGCTTGAAAAATGTTATTTTGATGTTCCTATTGCTGATGTTGCTAAGAAGAAACCTTTGGGAAGGATTAATGATGTTCTTATTGTGGTTAACAATAACCCTGTTCCCGTTGATTTTCTTGTTATGGACGTTGAATGCCATGCTTCATGTCCTATTATTTTGGGAAGACCCTTCCTTAGAACTGTAGGTGCTATCATTGATATGAGGGAAGGCACTATCAAGTATCAATTCCCACTAAAGAAAGGTATGGAACACTTCCCTAGGAAAAGAAAGAAATTACTTGTTGACTCTATTCTTAGAGCAAATTATGAGCTTGATGCTTCATCACTTGATATTACTTGATTCGCAATTTTCTGCGCCTAGCTCAAAGGCGTTAAAGAAAAGCACTCTTGGGAGATAACCCATTGTTTACTTTTCAGTACTTTTTCTTTTATTTGAGTCTTGGAAGTCATTACTACTGTAATGACTGCTCCTTATCTTGTTTATTTCGTTTTTGTGCCAAGAGAAGCCTCTAATTTGAGTGAGGTAAAGATTTGGGGTTATTGCTGTCCTGAAACTGTTTTCGGTGCTGCACCGTAAAAATTCGTGAAAATTCTCTGTATATCTTTTGGACCTGCGATTTCTTGTGCATATGCCCCAGGTTATATTCAAACTTTTCTTAGTTGAACACTTTTTGATTTGAGCAACGGAAAATCCCTCAAAAATTCGTCCATTATCAGCTGTCCAGTTTTGACAGATTTCTGCCATAATTTGTTTTTGCCACTTTATCGCTTTCTTTTGAGTTCTTTTTTATCATGGAACTCTTGTGGAAGTTGCTACAGTAGTATATACTTTATATGTGGTGGTTTTGAGTTGAAACCTGAAGCTAAAAGAGGTTGAATATATTTTATGCCTACACTAAGTTGCTAATAGAATTGTGTTTAGTTTTGTATGAAGGAAGTTTTCAAGTGTAGGGATTGGAGAATGATGAGATGAGTTGAAGAATGGACAAAAGCTCAAGCTTGGGGATGCCCATGCATCACCCCAAGAAATATCGAAGAAGTACAAGCGTCAAAGCTTGGGGATGCCCCCGAGGCACCCCTTCTTCATCGGCAAAAATCAGGTCACCTTTCAAAACACTATATTTTTATTGCTTCATGCACTATGTGTTTTTCTTGGAGCGTCAGTTGTTTTAGTTTTCTTAGTTTGTTTAGTTGTTTGTTGGCTGCAATAAATGGTTGGACCCCAACAAATTTCCTTTGGAGGAGATGTACTTGTTTTCATTTGCAAAGAATGTTCTAGTTTTCACTCTTATTAAAAATCGAGCATTCTACTTTTTCTGCTACTGCTTTTGGTTTTCATTTTCGCCTTGATATGCGTTCAGATATTGTCATATCTTTTCATCAAGGTGTATTTTTGCCTCTGATCTTCATTGGTTTTCATCAAAAGAGGTGTTTATAAAAATTTCAAATGGTGTTGGAAAAGAGAAAATGCTTTGTGCAAAATAGTGGTACAAGAAGGAGCTTGTGTAGACTGCGGCTTAGGATTTTTCATGTCATGCTTGATGTCTTTTTGATAGTATGCTTAGTGGTTTTGCTGTAGCATGACTTGTCTCAAATAACTGAGATTGCTTAATGAGCCTTTGAAAAAATCATGCGTTGTTTTTATTGTATGGAAGCATTATTTTGGTTTTCTCCTTGATGCTTTATTTGGGTTGACTTGGCGCATGCTCACACATGTTAGACTCTTCCAAAGTCGCCATTAGCCTTCATGATCATTTAGTTTTTGACTTTTGATGCCATCGTATGCTTCTTTTAATGTCGCTTTGTCGCTTTGCATGATTATGGCCATTATTGCTCTCTTAGTTGGTCGCTCCCAGTCTTTTGCTAGCCCTCGCCTTGTACTGAGTATGAGCTCGACTCGTGCATCCAACTCCTAAAAGCCAAGTTTGCCATTGTGTCCACTATAAATTCCTATGCATGGTATTTGTAAGCCATTCCAAAGTAAAATTTTCGTGTGCTACCTTTCAAAAACCTTCAAAATACTTCTCGTTTTGTGACACTGTTTTCAGCTCATGGGGACGTAGTGGTCGGATTTGCTATCTTCCATATTGCTTATTCCAAAAAGAAAAAAAAAGGAAAAAAGAAAGAAAAAAAGGCACTCCTCCAAAGAATGTGAATGTTGGTGGGCACCCGATGGAATCGGTTAGCCATGGTATGTGAAAGGAAAAGGTGGGGAGGAGTGCCAAGTTTTATAAAAAGAGCACAAAGTGCCAATCTCTCTCTCAAAAACTTGCTTTAATTTTGTATGGAAGATAGTAAGAACCCCATTGCCAGTCGTTGACAAAGACAACCACCTCTCAAAATCATGTTTAAATCACTGCTTCCCTCTCCGAAGGGCCTTTCTTTTACTTTTATGTTGAGTCACCACCTTCTTTCTTTATGCACCATTAAGAGAGCATAGTTGTCATTCTTAGTGTGATATGCATTGTCCCAAAGTTCATTGATTGACTCATATTGTTGGTTTCACTTGTTCTTAAATTATTTGTATCTAGTCGCCCTCTTAAACTTTGAGGTGTCCTATGCATTTATGTTTTGCTCTCTTTGAAGGACAAGCTGAAAACCATTTGTATGTTTTTCCTTATGATTTGAACACACGTTTGACTTTCATTGTTTCATTATCATGATCTTTTGTTTGTGTTCATTTACATGTTTACAACATGGTTGCTAAGTTCTTATTGTCATGATTATATCTTTCATGCCCATGTTTTAAGTTCTATTGATCCCAGCTCACCAATGCTTACATATATGATCAAGATTGTGTAGGTGCATGTCACCTCAAAAATTATTCTTTTGTTATCACTTACCTACTCGAGGACGAGCAGGAGTTAAGCTTGGGGATGCTTGATACGTCTCAAACGTATCTATAATTTTTGATGCTCCATGCTTGTTTTTACACCATTTGTATATTGTTTTGTTACACTTAGTGGTACTTTTATACATTTTCTGGAACTAACCTATTAACGAAGTGCCACAGTGCCAGTTTCCTGTTTTCTGCTGTTTTTGTGTTTCAGAAGTGATACACAGGAAATATTCTCGGAATTGGACGAAACAAGTTCCTGAAGTCATATTTCACGGGGAAGCTCCCAAACATCCGAAGACCTGACGGAGGGGGGCCACGTGGCCCCCACACACAGGGGCGGCGCGGCCACCCCCCTGGCCGCGCCGGGCCCGCGTGAGGGGCCGTGGTCCCTCCTCTGACATCGTACTTTCGCCTATATATACCCCCTGACGAGAAAAACCTAAGGGCCCGATCAGTTTTCCAGAATACATCGCGATCCGCCACCGCCGTCGACCCGAAGATCGGGAGGGTCCAGAAGCTCTTCCCGGCACCCTGCCGGAGAGGGGAATCGCCACCGGAGGTCTTCTTCATCGCCATGCCTGCCTCCGGAGCGATGAGTGAGTAGTCTACCTTGGACTATGGGTCCATAGCAGTAGCTAGATGGTTGTCTTCTCCACCATGTGCTTCATGTTTAGATCTCATGAGCTGACCTACATGATTGAGATCACCGTTATGTAATTCTATGATGTTGGTTTGTTGGGATCCGATGAATATTGGTGTTTATGATTAAGTTGCTGTACTGAATTATATCTTTTGTTATCTCTATGTTGTTTATGATCTTGCATGCTCTCCGTTGTTAGTAGCTATCTTGGCCGAGTAGTTGCTAGTGACTCCAAGAGGGGGTATTTATGCTCGATAGTGGGTTCATGCCTCTATTTCACCTGGGGGAGTGACAGAAACCTCTAAGGTGGTAGATGTGCTGTTGCTACTAGGGAGAAAACTACATTCATATGCTCAAGGGCATATGCCTTGTTTACATTACACACTTTGCTTAATGCAATTATCTGTTGTTCGCAACTTAATACTTTTGGGGTGTTCGGATGATATCCCCGAGGGTGGATTATTAGTCATAGATGCAGTTGGATGCCGGTCTATGTATTTTGTTGTAATGCCCAGAGTAAATCTCATAGTGATCTTCTTGACATATCACGTTATCTTTATCCTATCAATTGCCCAACTGTAATTTCTTTACCCAGCATGTTATTTATCTATGGAGAGACACCACTAGTGAACTATGGACCCCGGTCCTATTTTAATCATATTGCAATCACCTGTTTACTTTTCCCGCACTATTTATTTTACTAGCATATTACTACTGTTTTCCACTCGATACACTCATAACCTTTGTTTCAAGCAAACCGGTGAGATTGACAACCTCATCGCAAGTTGGGGACAAAGTATTTGTTTGTGTGTGTGCAGGTTCCACAAACACCTTCAGTCGTCATCGTCTCTCTTCTCCTGATCGATAAACCTTGGTTTCTTAACTGAGGGAAAACTAGCCGCTGCACTCATCATACCTTCCTCTTGGGGTTCCCAACGGGCTGGTCATTCACCACGCACAAGGACTGTCTGTTGCCACATTCACCTTAAGCATCACCAGTGCAAAATTGGATTAAAATGGATTTACGGCAAAAATAATTCATTATATGGCAGCAGGCCGAGATAATTCCAAACCTCCTGGATTTGTCAACCCTGGTAGGTCCCCCACCCATGAAAATTAGAGTGGTGATGTTTTGCACATTGCCCTTGGTGGCCCCTTCACAAAAAATCACATGTTTCGACCCCTCCGGGCACCTGAAAAATGGGAAATGCATTTTTTATGTGGAAACTGGAAAAACACTAGTTGCAAAAGTTGTTGGGAATGCAAAGATGCACATCTCCACCAAAAATGGGACCATGGTTCCACAGTTTGCTATGGAACTTGCACAAACCATGGTCACCTTGCAAGGAAGACCAAGAGAACTCCTGCCTGGAAGCACCTCTTTGTGAAAGAGTCCACATGTGAACCCTTGGGATGCCATGTTTGGTATTTTTCCTAGGTGATGCATCACTCACCATGACTCCATGCACTGTTTTTCCATTTTTTTTGATTTTTTCTGAATTCCCCAGGCCCCCCTTCGAGATCTAGGTCAAACTCTTGGTGCCATCGATGTCTGCCAGGTGGGGTGGGAACCATGGTTTGGTCTTGGTTCTAGGGTACCACACCCCAGGGGACCTCCTTGTGTTTTTCCCCTATTTTTCTGGTGTGCATTTCTTGTAGCCCTAGTGCAAAATTGGATTAAAATGGATTTACGGCAAAAATAATTCATTATATGGCAGCAGGCCGAGATAATTCCTAACCTCCTGGATTTGGCACCCCTGGTAGGTCCCCCACCCATGAAAATTAGAGTGGTCATGTTTTGCACAATACCCTTGGTGGCCCCTTCACAAAAAAGCACCTGTTTTGACCCCTCCGGGCACCTGAAAAATGGGAAATGCATTTTTTATGTGGAAACTGAAAAAACACTAGTTGCAAAAGTTGTTGGGAATGCAAAGATGCACATCTCCACCAAAAATGGGACCATGGTTCCACAGTTTGTTGTGGAACTTGCACAAACCATGGTCACCTTGCAAGGAAGACCAAGAGAACTCCTGCCTGGAAGCACCTCTTTGTGAAAGAGTCCACATGTGAACCCTTGGGATGCCATCTTTGGTATTTTTCCTAGGTGATGCATCACTCACCATGACTCCATGCACTGTTTTTCCATTTTTTTTGATTTTTTCTGAATTCCCCAGGCCCCCCTTCGAGATCTAGGTCAGACTCGCGGTGCCATCAATGTCTGCCAGGTGGGGTGGGAACCATGATTTGGTCTTGGTTCTAGGGTACCACACCCCCAGAGGACCTCCCTGTACTTTTCTGGTGTGCATTTGTTGTAGCCCTAGTGCAAAATTGGATTAAAATAGATTTAGGGCAAAAATAATTCATTATATGGCAGCAGGCCGAGATAATTCCTAACCTCCTGGATTTGGCACCCCTGGTAGGTCCCCCACCCATGAAAATTAGAGTGGTGATGTTTTGCACACTGCCCTTGGTGGCCCCTTCACAAAAAAGCACATGTTTCGCCCCCTCTGGGCACCTGAAAAATGGGAAATGCATTTTTATGTGGAAACTGAAAAAACACTAGTTGCAAAAGTTGTTGCGAATGCAAAGATGCACATCTCCACCAAAATTGGGACCATGGTTCCACAGTTTGCTATGGAACTTGCACAAACCATGGTCACCTTGCAAGGAAGACCAAGAGAACTCCTGCCTGGAAGCACCTCTTTGTAAAAGAGTCCACATGTGAACCTTTGGGATGCCATGTTTGGTATTTTTCCTAGGTGATGCATCACTCACCATGACTCCATGCCCTGTTTTTCCATTTTTTTTTGATTTTTTCTGAATTCCCCAGTCCCCCTTCGAGATCTAGGTCAAACTCGCGGTGCCATCGATGTCTGCTAGGTGGGGTGGGAACCATGGTTTGGTCTTGGTTCTAGGGTACCACACCTCCAGGGGACCTACCTGTATTTTTCCCCTATTTTTCTGGTGTGCATTTTTGTAGCCCCAGTGCAAAATTGGATTAAAATGGATTTAGGGCAAAAATAATTTATTATATGGTAGCAGGCCGAGATAATTCCTAACCTCCTGGATTTGGCACCCCTGGTAGGTCCCCCACCCATGAAAATTAGAGTGGTCATGTTTTGCACACTACCCTTGGTGGCCCCTTCACAAAAAAGCACCTGTTTTGACCCCTCCGGGCACCTGAAAAATGGGAAATGCATTTTTTATGTGGAAACTGAAAAAACACTAGTTGCAAAAGTTGTTGGGAATGCAAAGATGCACATCTCCACCAAAAATGGGACCATGGTTCCACAGTTTGCTGTGGAACTTGCACAAACCATGGTCACCTTGCAAGGAAGACCAAGAGAACTCATGCCTGGAAGCACCTCTTTGTGAAAGAGTCCACATGTGAACCCTTGGGATGCCATGTTTAGTATTTTTCCTAGGTGATGCATGACTCACCATGACTCCATGCACTGTTTTTCCATTTTTTTTTGATTTTTCTGAATTCCCCAGGCCCCCCTTCGAGATCTAGGTCAGACTCGCAGTGCCATCGATATCTGCCAGGTGGGGTGGGAACCATGGTTTGGTCTTGGTTCTAGGGTACCACACCCCCAGGGGACCTCCCTGTATTTTTCCCCTATTTTTCTGGTGTGCATTTCTTGTAGCCCAGTGCAAAATTGGATTAAAATGGATTTAGGGCAAAAATAAATCATTATATGGCAGCAGGCCGAGATAATTCCTAACCTCCTGGATTTGGCACCCCTGGTAAGTCCCCCACCCATGAAAATTAGAGTGGTGATGTTTTGCACAATGCCCTTGGTGCCCCCCCTTCACAAAAAGCACCTGTTTCGACCCCTCCGGCCACCTGAAAAATGGGAAATGCATCTTTATGTGGAAACTGAAAAAACACTAGTTGCAAAAGTTGCTGGGAATGCAAAGATGCACATCTCCACCAAAAATGGGACCATGGTTCCACAGTTTGCTATTGGAACTTGCACAAACCATGGTCACCTTACAAGGAAGACCAAGAGAACTCCTGCCTGGAAGCACCTCTTTGTGAAAGAGTCCACATGTGAACCCTTGGGATGCCATGTTTGGTATTTTTCCTAGGTGATGCATCACTCACCATGACTCCATGCACTGTTTTTCCATTTTTTTTGATTTTTTTTGAATTCCCCAGGCCCCCCTTCGAGATCTAGGTCAAACTCTTGGTGCCATCGATGTCTGCCAGGTGGGGTGGGAACCATGGTTTGGTCTTGGTTCTAGGGTACCACACCCACAGGGGACCTCCTTGTGTTTTTCCCCTATTTTTCTGGTGTGCATTTCTTGTAGCCCCAGTGCAAAATTGGATTAAAATGGATTTACGGCAAAAATAATTCATTATATGGCAGCAGGCCGAGATAATTCCTAACCTCCTGGATTTGTCACCCCTGGTAGGTCCCCCACCCATGAAAATTAGAGTGGTGATGTTTTGCACATTGCCCTTGGTGGCCCCTTCACAAAAAATCACCTGTTTCGACCTCTCCGGGCACCTGAAAAATGGGAAATGCATTTTTTATGTGGAAACTGGAAAAACACTAGTTGCAAAAGTTGTTGGGAATGCAAAGATGCACATCTCCACCAAAAATGGGACCATGGTTCCACAGTTTGCTATGGAACTTGCACAAACCATGGTCACCTTGCAAGGAAGACCAAGAGAACTCCTGCCTGGAAGCACCTCTTTGTGAAAGAGTCCACATGTGAACCCTTGGGATGCCATGTTTGGTATTTTTCCTAGGTGATGGATCACTCACCATGACTCCATGCACTGTTTTTCCATTTTTTTGATTTTTTCTGAATTCCCCAGGCCCCCCTTCGAGATCTAGGTCAGACTCGTGGTGCCATCGATGTCTGCCAGGTGGGGTGGGAACCATGGTTTGGTCTTGGTTCTAGGGTACCACACCCCCAGGGGACCTCCCTGTATTTTCCCCTATTTTTCTGGTGTGCATTTCTTGTAGCCCCAGTGCAAAATGGGATTAAAATGGATTTAGGGCAAAAATAATTCATTATATGGCAGCAGGCCGAGATAATTCCTAACCTCCTGGATTTGGCACCCCTGGTAGGTCCCCCACCCATGAAAATTAGAGTGGTGATGTTTTGCACACTGCCCTTGGTGGCCCCTTCACAAAAAAGCACTTGTTTCGACCCCTCCGGGCACCTGAAAAATGGGAAATGCATTTTTTATGTGGAAACTGAAAAAACAATAGTTGCAAAAGTTGTTGGGAATGCAATGATGCACATCTCCACCAAAAATGGGACCATGGTTCCACAGTTTGCTGTGGAACTTGCACAAACCATGGTCACCTTGCAAGGAAGACCAAGAGAACTCCTGTCTGGAAGCGCCTCTTTGTGAAAGAGTCCACATGTGAACCCTTGGGATGCCATGTTTAGTATTTTTCCTAGGTGATGCATGACTCACCATGACTCCATGCACTGTTTTTCCATTTTTTTGATTTTTTCTGAATTCCCCAGGCCCCCCTTCGAGATCTAGGTCAGACTCGTGGTGCCATCGATGTCTACCAGGTGGGGTGGGAACCATGGTTTGGTCTTGGTTCTAGGGTACCACACCCCCAGGGGACCTCCCTGTATTTTTCCCCTATTTTTCTGGTGTGCAATTCTTTTAGCCCCAGTGCAAAATTGGATTAAAATGGATTTAGGGCAAAAATAAATCATTATATGGCAGCAGGCCGAAATAATTCCTAACCTCCTGGATTTGGCACCCCTGGTAGGCCCCCCACCCATGAAAATTAGAGTGGTGATGTTTTGCACAATGCCCTTGGTGCCCCCTTCACAAAAAGCACCTGTTTCGACCCCTCTGGCCACCTGAAAAATGGGAAATACATTTTTATGTGGAAACTGAAAAAACACTAGTTGCAAAAGTTATTAGGAATGCAAAGATGCACATCTCCATGAAAAATGGGACCATGGTTCCACAGTTTGCTATTGGAACTTGCACAAACCATGGTCACCTTGCAAGGAAGACTAAGAGAACTCCTGCCTGGAAGCACCTCTTTGTGAAAGAGTCCACATGTGAACCCTTGGGATGCCATGTTTGGTATTTTTCCTAGGTGATGCATCACTCACCATGACTCCATGCACTATTTTTCCATTTTTTTTGATTTTTTTTGAATTCCCCAGGCCCCCCTTCGAGATCTAGGTCAGACTCATGGTGCCATCGATGTCTGCCAGGTGGGGTGGGAACCATGGTTTGGTCATGGTTCTAGGGTACCACACCCCCAGGGGACCTCCCTGTGTTTTTCCCCTATTTTTCTGGTGTGCATTTCTTGTAGCCCCAGTGCAAAATTGGATTAAAATGGATTTAGGGCAAAAATAATTCATTATATGGCAGCGGGCCGAGATAATTCCTAACCTCCTGGATTTGTCACCCCTGGTAGGTCCCCCACCCATGAAAATTAGAGTGGTGATGTTTTGCACATTGCCCTTGGTGGCCCCTTCACAAAAAAGCACATGTTTCGACCCCACCGGGCACCTGAAAAATGGGAAATGCATTTTTTATGTGGAAACTGAAAAAACACTAGTTGCAAAAGTTGTTGGGAATGCAAAGATGCACATCTCCACCAAAAATGGGACCATGGTTCCACAGTTTGCTGTAGAACTTGCACAAACCATGGTCACCTTGCAAGGAAGACCAAGAGAACTCCAGCCTGGAGGCACCTCTTTGTGAAAGAGTCCACATGTGAACCCTTGGGATGCCATGTTTGGTATTTTTCCTAGGTGATGCATCCTCACCATGACTCCATGCACTGTTTTTCCATTTTTTTGATTTTTTCTGAATTCCCCAGGCCCCCCTTCGAGATCTATATCAGACTCGCGGTGCCATCGATGTCTGCCAGGTGGGGTGGGAACCATGGTTTGGTCTTGGTTCTAGGGTACCACACCCCCAGGGGACCTCCCTATATTTTTTCCCTATTTTTCTGGTGTGCATTTCTTGTAGCCCCAGTACAAAATTGGATTATAATGGATTTAGGGAAAAAATAATTCATTATCTGGCAGCAGGCCGAGATAATTCCTAACCTCTTGGATTTGGCACCCCTGGTAGGTCCCCCACCCATGAAAATTAGAGTGGTGATGTTTTGCATACTGCACTTGGTGGCCCCTTCACAAAAAAGCACCTGTTTCGACCCCTCCGGGCACCTGAAAAATGGGAAATGCTTTTTTATGTGGAAACTAAAAAAACACTAGTTGCAAAAGTTGTTAGGAATGCAAAGATGCACATCTCCACCAAAAATGGGACCGTGGTTCCATAGTTTGCTGTGGAACTTGCACAAACCATGGTCACCTTGAAGGAAGACCAAGAGAACTCCTGCCTGGAAGCACCTCTTTGTGAAAGAGTCCACATGTGAACCCTTGGGATGCCATGTTTGGTATTTTTCCTAGGTGATGCATCCTCACCATGATTCCATGCACTATTTTTCCATTTTTTTGATTTTTTTCTGAATTCCCCAGGCCCCCCTTCGAGATCTAGGTCAGACTCGCGGTGCCATCGATGTCTGCCAGGTGGGGTGGGAACCATGGTTTGGTCTTGGTTCTAGGGTACCACACCCCCAGGGGACCTCCCTGTATTTTTCCCCTATTTTTCTGGTGTGCATTTCTTGTAGCCCGAGTGCAAAATTGGATTAAAATGGATTTAGGGCAAAAATAATTCATTATATGGCAGCAGGCCAAGATAATTCCTAACCTCCTGGATTGGGCACCCCTGGTAGGTCCCCCACCCATGAAAATTAGAGTGGTGATGTTTTGCACACTGCCCTTGGTGGCCCCTTCACAAAAAAGCACCTGTTTCGACCCCTCCGGGCACCTGAAAAATGGGAAATGCTTTTTTACGTGGAAACTAAAAAAACACTAGTTGCAAAAGTTGTTGGGAATGCAAAGATGAACATCTCCAAAAAAATGGGACCATGGTTCCACAATTTGCTGTGGAACTTGCACAAACCATGGTCACCTTGCAAGGAAGACCAAGAGAACTCCTGCCTAGAAGCACCTTTTTGTGAAAGAGTCCACATGTGAACCCTTGGGATGCCATGTTTAGTATTTTTCCTAGGTCATGCATCACTGACCATGACTCCATGCACTGTTTTTCCAAATTTTTTTGAAATTTTCTGAATTCCCCAGCCCCCGTCGAGATCTAGGTCATTCTCGCGGTACCATCGATGTCTGCCAGGTGGGGTGGGAACCATGGTTTGGTCTTGGTTCTAGGGTACCACACGCCCAGGGGACCTACCTGTATTTTTCCCCTATTTTTCTGGTGTGCATTTCTTGTAGCCCAATGCAAAATTGGATTAAAATGGATTTAGGGCAAAAATAATTCATTATATGGCAGCAGGCCGAGATAATTCCTAACCTCCTAGATTTGGCACCCCTGGTAGGTCCCCCACCCATGAAAATTAGAGTGGTGATGTTTTGCACACTGCCCTTGGTGGCCCCTTCACAAAAAAACACTTCGACCCCTTCGGGCACCTGAAAAATGGGAAATGCATTTTTTATGTGGAAACTGAAGAAACACTAGTTGCAAAAGTTGTTGGGAATGCAAAGATGCACATCTCCACCAAAAATGGGACCATGGTTCCATAGTTTGCTGTGGAACTTGCACAAACCATGGTCACCTTGCAAGGAAGACCAAGAGAACTCCTGCCTGGAAGCACCTCTTTGTGAAAGAGTCCACATGTGAACCCTTGGGATGCCATATTTGGTATTTTTCCTAGGTGATGCATCACTCACCATGACTCCATGCACTGTTTTTCCATTTTTTTTTTGATTTTTTCTGAATTCCCCAGTCCCCCCTTCGAGATCTAGGTCAGACTCGCGGTGCCATCAATGTCTGCCAGGTGGGGTGGGAACCATGGTTTGGTCTTGGTTCTAGGGTCCCACACCCCTAGGAGACCTCCCTGTATTTTTCCCCTATTTTTCTGGTGTGCATTTCTTGTAGCCCCAGTGCAAAATTGGATTAAAATGGATTTAGGGCAAAAATAATTCATTATATGGCAGCTGGCCGAGATAATTCCTAACCTCCTGGATTTGGCACCCCTGGTAGGTCCCCCACCCATGAAAATTAGAGTGGTGATGTTTTGCACAATGCCCTTGGTGGCCCCTGATACGTCTCAAACGTATCTATAATTTTTGATGTTCCATGCTTATTTTTACACCATTTGCGTACTGTTTCGTTACACTTCGTGGCACTTTTATGCATTTTCCGGAACTAACCTATTAACAAGTCGCCACAGTGCCAGTTCCCTATTTTCTGCTGTTTTTGTGTTTCAGAAGTGATACACGGGAAATATTCTCGGAATTGGACGAAACAAGTTTCTGAAGTCTTATTTTTCTCAGAAGCTTCAAGAGATCCGAAGAGGAGTTGGAGGGGGGCCACGAGGGCCCCACACACCAGGGCGGCGCGGCCAGGGGCCTGGCCGCGCCCCCTATGTGTGAGAGCCCCTCGGGCCACCTCTGACGATGCCCCTTCGCCTATAAAGACCCCCCAGACGGAAAAAACCTAAGCACCCGATCAATTTTCTAGAACACATCGTGATCCGCCGTCGCCGTCGACCCGAAGATCGGGAGGGTCTAGAAGCTCTTCCCGGCACCCTGCCGGAGAGGGAAATCGCCACCGGAGGTCTTCTTCATCGCCATGCTTGCCTCCGGAGCGATGAGTGAATAGTCTACCTTGGACTATGGGTCCATAGCAGTAGCTAGATGGTTGTCTCCTCCACCATGTGCTTCATGTTTAGATCTCATGAGCTACCCTACATGATTGAGATCACCGTTATGTAATTCTACATGTTTGGTTTGTTGGGATCTGATGAATATTGGTGTTATGATTGAGTTGCTATACTGAAATATATCTTATGTTATCTCTATGTTGTTTATGATCCTGCATGCTCTCCGTTGTTAGTAGCTATCTTGGCCGAGTAGTTGCTAGTGACTCCAAGAGGGGGTATTTATGCTCGATAGTGGGTTCATGCCTCTATTTAACCTGGGGGAGTGACAGAAACCTCTAAGGTTGTAGATGTGCTGTTGCTACTAGGGAGAAAACAACATTCATATGCTCAAGGGCATATGCTTTGTTTACATTGCACACTTTGCTTAATGCAATTATCTATTGTTCGCAACTTAATACTTGTGGAGTTCTCGGATTGATTCGCCACAAGTGGATTATTAGTCATAGATGCAGTTGGATGGCGGTCTATGTATTTTGTTGTAATGCCCAGAGTAAATCGCATAGTGATCTTCTTGACATATCACGTTTATCTTTATTCTATCAATTGCCCAACTGTAACTTGTTTACCCAGCATGTGTTATTTATCTTATGGAGAGACACCACTAGTGAACTATGGACCCCGGTCCTATTTCCATCATATTGCTATCACCTGTTTACTTTACTCGCACTGTTTACTTTACTCGCATACTTCTATTGTTTTCCACTCGATACGCTCATCACCTTTGTTTCAAGGAAACCGGTGAGATTGACAACCTCATCGCAAGTTGGGAACAAAGTATTTGGTTGTGTTGTGTGCAGGTTCCGCGTTGCAGCTAGCAAGCAAAGCTTGGACGAGGCGCCATATATAAATTGTCCGAAGCTGTCGCAAACTAGCAAGCATCACCTATAGTCGTATTGTCTGCTCTTCTCCTGAACGATAAACCTTGGTTTCTTAACTGAGGGAAAATCTTGCTGCTATATTCATCACACCTTCCTCTTGGGGTTCCCAACGGGCTGGTCATTCACCACGCAACAAGCAACAGTTTTTCTGGCGCCGTTGCCGGGGAAGAGTGGAAGACCTATGCAAGGGGAGTTTTTCGCACGCACATCCTTTACTTTGTTTTAAGTTTTGCTTTACTTTATTTATTTTACTTGCATCATTTTATATCAAAAACCCAAAAAAATTAGAATCCTTGATAGTTGCTTTTATTTTCTTGCTCTTAGTCTTTGCTAAATGAGTAATCCTGAAGTAGAAGTTCATAGTTTTAAGCAACAAGGGGGAGAAAGTTTAAAAGATGCTTGGTATCGTATTAACAATGCTCATCATAGGTGTACCAAAAAGCACTCTACCACGATCCTCCTTAGAAATATTTATGTTGGTATATCTAGTTGGAATAGGTATGTTCTCGATACTCTTATAGGAGGTAATTTTCTGGGTACTCCCGCTGGAGAACCATGCACTATAATTGAAAGTTTAGTGGGAATACCACCTATTCATGTTGCTAAAACTGAGACCACCTTGGAGGAGGTGGTAGAAAGGCTCAGCTCTTTAGAGAAAAGTTTGCCAAGTATCCTAGAAAATGCTAGCCGAGTTAGTGAATTAATAGAAAACATTGGTAAGAGAATTACCGTTTTAGAGGCTAGCACTACTCTTGATAATCAAAATTTAAGGATTGGTAAACTAGAGGAGTCTATGGAAACTCTTAGTTTAATCTTCTCTTCTCTTAAATTTAAGAATGAGAAAGTGTTTGTTGGAAAAGAACAAAAATTTATGTATGTTCCCAAGGTTTCTGCGCTTAAACCTCAACATGTTCTTAAAATTGGTAAGACTCTTAGTTCCACTAAGGGTGACTTGCAGGTTGAATCATCTTTAGGAACCTCCAAAGAGCCTACTGAGGTAATTGATGCTTCATCACTTGATGTTACTTGATTCGCAATTTTCTGCGCCTAGCTCAAAGGCGTTAAAGAAAAGCACTCTTGGGAGATAACCCAATGTTTTATTTTCAGTACTTTTTCTTTTATTTGAGTCTTGGAAGTCATTACTACTATAATGACCGCTCCTTATCCTTTTTATTTTATTGTTGTGCCAAGATAAGCCTCAAATTCGAGTGAGGTAAAGATTTGGGGATGTTGCTGTCCTGAAACTGTTTTCGGTGCTGCACCATAAAAATTCGTATAAATTCTCTATATATCTTTTGGACCTGCGATTTCTTGTGCATATGCCCCAGGTTATATCCAAACTTTCATTAGTTGAACACTTTTTGATTTGAGCAACAGAAAACCCCTCAAAAATTCAACCTTTGTCAGCTGTTCTGTTTTGACAGATTTCTGCCAATATTTGTGTTTGCCACTTTATCGCTTTCTTTTGAGTTCTTTTGATCACGAAACTTTTGGGAAAGTTGCTACAGTAGTATATGCTATATATGTGGTGGTTTTAGGTTGAAACCTGAAGCAAAAAGAGGTTGATTATATGTCATGCCTGCACTAATGTTGCTAATAGATTTGTGTTTAGTTTTGTATGAAGGAAGTTTTCAAGTGTAGGGATTGGAGAATGATGAGATGAGTTGAAGAATGGACAAAAGCTCAAGCTTGGGGATGCTCATGCATCACCCCAAGAAATATCCAAGAAGTACAAGCGTCAAAGCTTGGGGATGCCCCTGAGGCACCCCTTCTTCATCGGCAAAAATCAGGTCACCTTTCAAGACACTATATTTTTATTGCTTCATGCACTATGTGTTTTTCTTGGAGCGTCAGTTGTTTTAGTTTTCTTAGTTAGTTTAGTTTGTTTGCTGCAATAAATGGTTGGACCCCAACAAATTTCCTTTGGGGAGATGTGCCTCGTTTTCATTTGCCAAGAACGCTCTAGTTTTCACTCTTATCAAAAACCGAGTGTTCTTCTTTTTCCGCTACTGCTTTTGGTTTTCGTTTTTGCCTTGATATGCGTTCAGACCTTGTCATATCTTTTCATCAAGGTGTATTTTTGCCTCTGATCTTTATTGGTTTTCATCAAAAGAGGTGTCTTAAAAAATTTCAAATGGTGTTGGAAAAGAGAAAAAGCTTTGTGCAAAATAGTGGTACAAGAAGGAGCTTGTGTACACTGCGGCTTAGGCTTTTTCATATCATGCTTGATGTCTTTTTGATAGTATGCTTAGTGGTTTTGCTGTAGCATGACTTGTCTCAAATAACTGAGATTGCTTAATGAGCCTTTGAAAAAATCATGCGTTGTTTTTATTGTATGGAAGCATTATTTTGGTTTTCTCCTTGATGCTTTATTTGGGTTGACTTGGCGCATGCTCACACATGTTAGACTCTTACAAAGTCGCCAATAGCCTCTATGATCATTTAGTTTTTGACTTTTGATGCCATCTTATGCTTCTTTTAATGTCGCTTTGTCGCTTTGCATGATTATGGCCATTATTGCTCTCTTAGTTGGTCGCTCCCAGTCTTTTGCTAGCCCTCGCCTTGTACTGAGTATGAGCTCTACTCGTGCATCCAACTCCTAAAAGCCAAAGTTTACCAAAGTGTCCACCATACATACCTACTAGCAATTTGCTATTCCAAGTAAATTTGACTTGCTTTTATCTTCTCTTCAAATTAAACTCTTACCAGTGTTATGCGAAAATTGGTCAGTAAAGCTCTCACGAACCGGAAGGCACACTTTACTTTTTCCTGTTCTTAAAATTTTGACATTGTGGTCTCTTATGTTGAGTTGTTATGCTTGCAAGTTGTAAGTTGGAGACTTGCCCATCTATGCCGTCATGGGGCAAGCTTTCAACATTCCACTTCTTATTTGAGTTGATATCGTGATCTTTTGTTTATGGATGCCCGCGGTGTGAAATGAATTGGGAATCTTGCGGGGATCATGGAGTTTATATATGTGTTAGGGAAACGCCTGGGCCACCAATATAAGCCATGCATAATTCATGGTGGAAATTTGCAGCATACCCATGGTGGACATTCGACGACGCATCTCACAATAAAAAGCTAAACAAATGGCAAATAAAAGAGATGTCGAGGTGTTCATTGTCTGCTTGTCATGTCATTTTGATGTGGGCTTGTTCCATGTCATCGGGCACGGAGGTACCCCGTTGGCGGTTTTCGATGATACATATATACTTACAATGATAAGAGCCTTGCTTGGGACTCTAAGTTGAGTAGCATGAGGTTTGGGTACTCGTATTCACGGGACACGAGGTTTTCAACTTATGATTTGTCAAGCGTATGCATCATAATTGTTCTCGCATTAACTCTAACCATTCAAGATGCTTATGATGGGGGCAATGAGAGCTCAAAGCCGGTAAGTAACATAATTTTTGAAGGTCTATAAAACTTGCAATCACTGCTTCCCTCCGCGAAGGGCCTTTCTTTTACTTTTGTGTTGAGTCACCACCTTCTATCTTTATGCACCATTAAGAGAGCATAGTTGTCATTCTTAGTATAATGTGCATTGTCCCAAAGTTTTCATTGATTGATTCATATTGTTGGTTTCACTTGTTCTTAAATTATTTGTATCTAGTCGCCCTCTTAAACTTGAAGGTGTCCTATGCATTTATGTTTTGCTCTCTATGAAGGACAAGCTGAAAACCATTTGTATGTTTTTCCTTATGATTTGAACACACGTTTGACTTTCATTGTTTCATTTTCATGATCTTTTGTTTGTGTTCATTTTCATGTTTACAACATGGTTGCTAAGTTCTTATTGTCAAGATTATATCTTCATGCCCATGTTTTAAGTTCTTTTGATCCCAGCTCACAAATGCTTACATATATGATCAAGATTGTGTAGGTGCATGTCACCTCAAAAATTATTCTTTGTTATCACTTACCTACTCAAGGACGAGCAGGAGTTAAGCTTGGGGATGCTTGATACGTCTCCAACGTATCTATAATTTTTGATGCTCCATGCTTGTTTTTACACCATTTGCCTACTGTTTCGTTACACTTCGTGGCACTTTTATGCATTTTCCGGAACTAACCTATTAACAAGTTGCCACAGTGTCAGTTCCCTATTTTCTGCTATTTTTATGTTTCAGAAGTGATACACAGGAAATATTCTCAGAATTGGACGAAACAAGTTCCTGAAGTCTTATTTTCCCCGGAAGCTTCCAGAGATCTGAAGAGGAGTTGGAGGGGGGCCACAAGGGCCCCACACACCAGGGCGGCGAGGCCAGGGGCCTGGCCGCGCCCCCTATGTGTGATAGCCCCTCGGGCCACCTCTGACGATGCCCCTTCGCCTATAAAGACCCCCCGACGGAAAAAACCTAAGCACCCGATCAATTTTCCAGAACACATCGCGATCCGCCGCCGCCGTCGACCCAAAGATCGGGAGGGTCCAGAAGCTCTTCCCGCACCCTGCCGGAGAGGGGAATCGCCACCGGAGGTCTTCTTCATCGCCATGCTTGCCTCCAGAGCGATGAGTGAGTAGTCTACCTTGGACTATGGGTCCATAGCAGTAGCTAGATGGTTGTCTCCTCCACCATGTGCTTCATGTTTAGATCTCATGAGCTACCCTACATGATTGAGATCACCGTTATGTAATTCTACACGTTTGGTTTGTTGGGATCCGATGAATATTGGTGTTATGATTGAGTTGCTATACTGAAATATATCTTATGTTATCTCTATGTTGTTTATGATCTTGCATGCTCTCCGTTGTTAGTAACTATCTTGGCCGAGTAGTTGCTAGTGACTCCAAGAGGGGGTATTTATGCTCGATAGTGGGTTCATGCCTCTATTTAACCTAGGGGAGTGACAGAAACCTCTAAGGTTGTAGATGTGCTGTTGCTACTAGGGAGAAAACAACATTCATATGCTCAAGGGCATATGCTTTGTTTACATTACACACTTTGCTTAATGAAATTATCTGTTGTTCGCAACTTAATACTTGTGGAGTTCTCGGATTGATTCGCCACAAGTGGATTATTAGTCATAGATGCAGTTGGATGGCGGTCTATGTATTTTGTTGTAATGCCCAGAGTAAATCGCATAGTGATCTTCTTGACATATCACGTTTATCTTTATTCTATCAATTGCCCAACTGTAATTTGTTTACCCAGCATGTGTTATTTATCTTATGGAGAGACACCACTAGTGAACTGTGGACCCCGGTCCTATTTCCATCATATTGCTATCACCTATTTAGTTTACTCGCACTGTTTACTTTACTCGCATACTTCTATTGTTTTCCACTCGATACGCTCATAACCTTTGTTTCAAGCAAACCGGTGAGATTGACAACCTCATCGCAAGTTGGGAACAAAGTATTTGGTTGTGTTGTGTGCAGGTTCCGTGTTGCAGCTAGCAAGCAAAGGTTGGACGAGGCGCCATATATAAATTGTCCGAAGCTGTCGCAAACTAGCAAGCATCACCTACATTCGTATTGTCTGCTCTTCTCCTGAATGATAAACCTTGCTTTCCTAACTGAGGGAAAATCTTGCTGCTATATTCATCACACCTTCCTCTTGGGGTTCCCAATGGGCTGGTCATTCACCACGCAACAAGCAGCCCCTTCACAAAAAAGCACCTGTTTCGACCCCTCCGGGCACCTGAAAAATGGGAAATGCATTTTTTATGTGGAAACTAAAAAAACACTAGTTGCAAAAGTAGTTGGGAATGCAAAGATGCACATCTCCACCAAAAATGGGACCATGGTTCCACAGTTTGCTGTGGAACTTGCACAAACCATAGTCACCTTGCAAGGAAGACCAAGAGAACTCCTGCCTGGAAGCACCTCTTTGTGAAAGAGTCCACATGTGAACCCTTGGGATGCCATGTTTGGTATTTTTCCTAGGTGATGCATCACTCACCATGACTCCATGCACTGTTTTTCCATTTTTTTTGATTTTTTCTGAATTCCCCAGGCCCCCCTTTGAGATCTAGGTCAGACTTGCAGTGCCATCGATGTCTGCCAGGTGGGGTGGGAACCATGGTTTGGTCTTGGTTCTAGGGTACCACACCCCCAGGGGACCTCCCTGTATTTTCCCCCTATTTTTCTGGTGTGCATTTCTTGTAGCCCGAGTGCAAAATTGGATTTTTTTGAAAGGAAATGCGGTAGGGGAAGCCCCTACAGCGATTTTGGTTTTTTGAAAATAAGAACCCAAATTCGCGTCTGTGAGGACTTGAACCTGGGTGGCTGGGTTGTACATCGTGCAAAATTGGATTAAAATGGATTTAGGGCAAAAATAATTCATTATATGGCAGCAGGCCGAGATAATTCCTAACCTCCTGGATTTGGCACCCCTGGTAGGTCCCCCACCCATGAAAATTAGAGTGGTGATGTTTTGCACACTGCCCTTGGTGGCCCCTTCACAAAAAAGCACCTGTTTCGACCCCTCCGGGCACCTGAAAAATGAGAAATGCATTTTTTTATGTGGAAACTGAAAAAACACTAGTTGCAAAAGTTGTTGGGAATGCAAAGATGCACATCTCCACCAAAAAATGGGACCATGGTTCCACAGTTTGCTGTGGAACTTGCACAAACCATGGTCACCTTGCAAGGAAGACCAAGAGAACTCCTGCCTGGAAGCACCTCTTTGTGAAAGAGTCCACATGTGAACCCTTGGGATGCCATGTTTGGTATTTTTCCTAGGTGATGCATCACTCACCATGACTCCATGCACTATTTTTCCTTCTTTTTTTGATTTTTTCTGAATTCCCTAGGCCCCCCTTCCAGATCTAGGTCAGACTCGCGGTGCCATCGATGTCTGCCAGGCAGGGTGGGAACCATGGTTTGGTCTTGGTTCTAGGGTACCACACCCCCAGGGAACCTCCATGTATTTTTCCCCTATTTTTCTGGTGTGCATGTGTGACCTTCTATATGGTGCAAACAATTTTTGCCGATTATTCCCACTGACCCCACGGATCAACACCATGTCGTCAAGATATAGCTCCCACTACGATAATCACATCGCATTTCTACTGTTAGAATATTTATTGTTTTAAAATTTTATTTACTTATCTAAATTTCTACTGTTTGAGGTCTAATTTTAATGCTTTTTCGTGAAAACTCCCCTATGTCATGTATTATGGTCCTATTAATCTGGTCATAAAATAAGACAATGTGGGCTAATTATGTATTTTCTGTTTTTTAAGAATAAGGCTTGTGTTCTATTCTGCCACGCTCGTGGACCCACTTGTCATCGACACAGCTGTTGCAACGAGTCAGCCGCCGTCGACGCCATCTGGTTAGCTGCCGCATGGCAACGTGGGCTCCTCACCCACCTCTTGCCTTGCCTCCACTCCCCTGGCCCCACTGTTAACATCATTTCTCCCAAATCCAAACTCCCCTGCCTCTCGCGCGCTGCAAAAAACCCTCCCCTAGCAACTCCGGCGACGAAATCCCCTGCACGGCGCCGTAATCCTGTCCCCGGAGAAGACCGTCCTCTCTCCTCCGCTGCAGGTAGGCTGGTAAGTGCCGCTCGATTCCTAGTCCCCGGAGAAGATCGTCTGCTCTCCTCTCGCTTCCAAGGGAACCTTGCCGGCGTTCTTCCTAGATCGCCGGTGGTGGGCCTCGAGCACGTACGGTGATTTTAAGTCGCCTTCCTTTTTTCTTTGCTCCGTCGTGTACTAGATCTACAAGCATCTCCACTCGCCCCCACCCCCCTAAATGTGTGGCCCACTGTTAGCGCCACGACCGACGCTTCATCATCTCCACTCGTCTTGTCTCCCGCGCCCAGTAATGGCGCTACAAACAGAAACAGCTTTGCAGCGGGGCAGCGAGCCATCGCGTCGCAGCACGCATCGGCGGGAAATGAATGCCATGTCGCACGCTTCCTGCCGCTTCCCGCACCTTCTCCTTCATTTCCCGCCTCATTCCTGGCTATAAATAGCTCGTCGCCTCGACGGTAGGTTCACATCCTCCAACCGCCGGTAGAAAATGTCTCGCCGTCTCTTGACAACCTACGCCATGCTCCCTCGAGGCGGTTCCGGTGCGCCACCAGCACAACCGCCCCCACCTCCACCGCCGCCGCAGGACCCAGCTCTGCCGCAGGGCGAGGAGGAGGACTCCGATGACGAGGAGTTCCTCGCCGAGCTGCCGACGGACGCGAAGGCGGAGGAGGCCGCCGCGGAACAGAGAGCGATCGTAGCGTCGTTCGAGACGCAGCACCGCGACCGGGCGGCACAGGAGCTCATGGCCGCCGAGAGGAGGGCGGCAGCGGCAAGGCTGGCGGAGGACCATACTGCCGCCCGCACCGACGCCCACTGCCGCAACATCGAAGCGGCGAGGGCTGCGATGGTGGAGGCTGAGAGACGCCTCTTCCGGGCAGACGTGGCCGTAGGGCTCGCGAAGGTGGCGGCGGAGTGCCAGCGCCGCGAGCATCAGTACCCTCTCCCCTCCTTCAACGCATCGGTGCAGCAAGCGCAGGAGCGCCGCACCTTCTTCTCATCATTCGAGGAGGCCGAGCGCGACCGCAGCCAGCGCGCGGCAGAGGTGAACCATCGCCGCCGCGGGATGGTTTCCGGCCGCCTCTCCGATGACGGAGCTGGGCCGTCCAACGCTTCACCGCCAGCACCATCGGCCGCATCGGTGAACTTCGCCGCCGGCGAGAACCGTCGCTGCCGCGGGATGGTTTTTGGCCGCCTGTCCAATGACGGAGCTGGGCCGTCCAACGATTCACCGCCAGCACCATTGGCCGCATTGGTGAACTTCGCCGCCGGCGAGGACTCCAACGAAGACCACCTCTTTTAGTCTATTTCATATTTCACCGTATTTTGTAAAAACCATCTAAATTTCAATGAAATTTATGTGGTATGCTGAATTTTGGCGAGTTTAAATTTTGGGATGGGCGGCACGGCTGGGGAACCTCTGTACGCACTCTATTATTGTAGGGTAGTTGTCGCTGGATATGGTAGTAGATTTCACTTCATACTGGATATGGAATGAGGTACTGTCATTGCAAATTGTAGTAGCACATACTGCTAATTATAGCATAGTATATTATTCCAAGGAAATAGATGCCTGCACTAAATAGGTGCCCATTTCTTTAAGAAAAGCTTGCAAGTCTCCAGATGGACCCAACGATTGACCATATCGCCACTAAGGTGCAGGTTATACAAATTTATATTTCTGGCAATGGTGTTTTTAGGTGCTAAACAACATTGTAATAAGCACAATCTCTATTTTTAGGCTGATGCCTGTACTAGCCGAAAGAACCGTTATGTCGATTATTTCAAGCTATTTAAAATCAATGATTCTTATGCTATCAAGAAATGCAAGAAAGCCACAACCAATAGGGATTACCCCCTCCCTTCATATCAAGGTCCTGATCCAGATAGTGAGCCAAGGACTATCTCATCTTCCAAGATACCTAAAGCCAAGGCACGTAGACTCACATCGGGCCCACTCTCATCCCATCGTGGCCCTGCAAGGGCGGCTAAGACTATCGTCATTCGCAGAGGTGTGAATCTGTCTAACATGGGTCTAATGATCTTTTAATACATTCTTATGGAGATAAAGATCACTAAGTAGTGCATTTCTTTCTAGGTCCCAAGATAACTGGTGACTTGGAATTCGACAAGCACTGTGTGTTTGCAAGCAATATCAATCTCACGGGTCGCCAGATTGCCGATCTCAATGCAATGGTTGCTAAACTGAGGCCAACAGTTCCATACTATATCTGTGAGATGAAGAAGTCACATGTCCTTCGTGGGAAGGCAAAAATGGTAATCTGCTTGACTCTTTTAATCTTCTCGTGCACATGAATCTGTGTTCAAAAACTGACTGTATTCTTGTACTCCAGTACTTTTCAGCAAAGTACAGCAATGCCCACCTCGCCCGCTATCTTCCATGCACCATTCCAACATATTGCGGTGAGCAAGATGGTTTCTATAATGTAAGCTTCACCCATCAGGGCAACGGTGTTGCCCAGATGACAGCAAACTGGCCTAAGGTTCTCCAAAAAGCGTCGATAGAAGAAGGGAATGTGTGCATCTTCACCTTCTTGAATGTGGGGCAGGAGGTTATGTATGTTCATGTTGAAAAAATGTAGCCTATATGTTGCGCAGCTGCTATCAGTTAGTTAATTATGTTATTATATTATTGTGTCACCTGGTAGTCTAAACCATATGCCAATATGTTGCGCAGGCTATGATTACTTGCATTCTTCTCTGCATGCTTATACTCTATTTACTAAAACCATCTTGTTATGATGAAGTGCCTTAACCCGTACATGATTTTGTGAATTGAATTGTTTGTATTAACTGATTGCAACATGTTGTGCTTTCTGTGATGCTCTGATGGTCAACATGTCTATAAATTAAGCTTAGTTGTATTCAAACGAAAACAAAATTATCTGGTCCAGCGGCTAGACGGACTAGATAGATGGCATCCAAAATCTAGATAAGAGAATGCACAGCATAATAGCTTATAGAATAACATGTCATACAAGTTTTACAACTCAGGCCTTAATATATAGCATAAACCAGTCGATCAGAACTAGTACTAAAGCCTTAATATCTGGCATATAAGTTGAGTTGGTGCAGATGCATACACCACCAGATTAGTAGTTCAAGTTAACACTTAACTGGCTTACCTATCGGCACATTACTCATCAGATGGATAAACAGTACTTCCTTTTCATCTGGTTCAAGCTCGAACACAGCCATGTCATCAACAGACATGCGTGAGGTGGTCACAAGCGTGCTCCAGTTAGTTGTAATCTGGGCATGACCATCGTTGCCCATCCGAAGCTTGACGTAATGCACATCCTGCTCAGTTTCACCTTCAGGTGCATACGGGTCATCGGCGTAGACTGGCACCATAATATCTCCTACTTCCAGGTACTGCTTGAGATAGAGCTGGCTGTACGGCTTCGAAAATACCTGATATGATAGTATAGATACTAGGGTGTCATGCAGTTGAGCAAACACGTTAATATTCACTGTGCACAATGAAATCTTACCATCTTTGACTTCCCTTTAGCTATCAGAGACTTCTTGACAGAGCAGACATACAAAGGGATCACCGGATTATCACTATCAAGCCTCCGTGAGAGCAATTTGAGTAGGCCAATCCTTACATAAGACATTGGTACATCATTTCCGTAAACGATGTTATTTAGCTCCCAAGGTGCTAGGTCAAGAGCCCCCCTTTTATACCCCTAATGATGGGACCTACATGAATTATTTCATGAATGAGATATATGTCCTATCTCTCAAATTCTATAACCAGACATGTATAAGTTATTACCTTCATCTGTCAGCGCCGGTCCTAGATGGGTGTGGTACTGGTAAGTCCTGGGACTGTGCCCAATCACACAGTTCTCATCGTCGGAGGGACAGTCATAGCATGCTTCATGATGTTGCATTGTAACCTGTAATTGTGTGAGGGACAGTTCATTATCATTTTAAAATAGGAACATGACAATATAACCAATAGCATTACATAGCTTCCAATAGCAATTTAAAAGCTCCACCAAGATCATGTCCTAACTATGTATAATCATTGGAATCCGACCTCATTGGAAAGACCTAAAAGCATGCCAATTTTGTGAAGAGTTTGCCTATGAATCCTTGGCATGCCATGTTTGGTATTTTTCCAAGGTACTACATCATATACAATGACTCCATGCGCTGGTTTTCCAATTTTTTGATTTTATTTATATTTCTTTTGCTCACTTTTGAAATGTAGGTCAAACTCACGGTGCCGTAAGCCCTAAACCCCATAACCCATCACATCTATTCACTTCTTATAAATAATCAATTATAAATCACCAAAAAGCATGATGTAGCTTGCAATGTTTGATATAGAAATAACCAATAGCATGGCTAAGCTTTCAATTATAATATGTAAACTAGAACATGATTTTAAACCCAATAGCTTTACATAGCTTCCAATAGCAATTAAAAATCTCCACCACGAGCATGTCCTAACTATGTATGATCATTGGAAACTGACCTCCATTTCAAAAGCATGTGGAAAAACTTGGTCAAACTCACGGTGCTGTAAGCTCCCAAAAGCATGCCAAATTTGTGAAGAGTGTGCCTGTGAATCCTTGGCATGCTATGTTTGCTATTTTTCGAAGATACTACATCACATACCATGACTCCATGCGCCGGTTTTCCAATTATTTGATTTTATTTTTATTTCCCTAACTCAATTTTGAATTCTAGGTCAAACTCACGGTGCCGTCACCCCATAACCCATCACATCTATATTCTTCGTCTAAATAACAAATTAAAAATCACCAAAAAACATGATGTGGAATGCAATATTTGATATAGAAATTACCAAGAGCATGACATAGTTTTCAATTATCATTTAAAATTCATCTCAACAAGAACATGTCAATATATCCAGTAGCATTGCATAGCTTCCAACAGTGCTTTAAAAGCTCCACCAAGAGCATGTCCTAGATTTCCCCTTTTAGCACAATGGAGCAATGTTGTGTCCGAGATACAACACAATTTAAACTGGAATAAGAGCACCCATTCAATCATTTTAAATATTTTGGCAACAAACCGAACCGAACAAAGACTAAAATACAATAGGTAACCAATGTTTTGGCAGGGCATGCAAGTTTGGGCAACATACATAGCAACCATATGGTTCTGATTATAGAACAATCAAGCAGGCTCAGTGACCATATGAACCATTCCTTTTGAGAAATATCGATTACGTTACTGAACTATCATTACAGAAGTACAAATATTTTTGGAACATTCCCCTTGAACTAGTGCCGCCCCTTGAACTAGTACTAGATCGGAGCATTGGACAATCCATACGGGAAAACCCTACACTTACCTTGAGAAGGGATTCCTGCGTGCAGGACGCCGTGGAGGTCGAACGCCACCCGGCCGGCGTTGGTTCGAGCAGTCGCTATGGGCGGGGCGGCCAACCCCCAGCAGCCGCCGGTTTGGGAGGAAGGAGACTGGAAATGTGATTTAGGGTTGAGGTCACCAGGGGTAGAGGTATCTAGTACTTTACCCCATATAGCAATCCCAGTCTAACTGACAGTGGACCCAGAAAAATGAAGTAAAAGCCCAAGTAGATAAACATGGACAGTCACTGTTATTTTATTTACGGGGCAGATTAAGGCTGCTACGCGTCTTCCTCCCCTGTCTCACTCCCCACTTCACAGTCCCAACCCTAAGCTCGTCGTAGCTCATGGCACCGCCGCCGCCGACGCTCCAATATTAAGCCCCCATCTGGCAGGCAATGACTTGCCTTGTCAAAGCTGGTGTGCAGGTGCCAATAGCGGCTGTCATGAACTTCCCCAAGTTTGTGTTGTCGGCGGGGGCATTGCAGGCGGGGAGGAGGGTTTCCCTAAGGTCTAGATGCTTACCGGCTCTGTCCGAGGTAAGGGCTATGAAGCTGAAGTGGGGTAAGCTGGGGAAGCGTGGTCGTCGGCCATTCACTGGCTTCCCGGCGTCGAAGACCAACAAGAACTTGCGGCGGGCGAGGAAGCAGTCCATATCAAGTTCTACGATATGGCGTGTTTATGCGCCGCCGGCGAACCACAACTACACTGATCTATCATTGCGACTGCGGTTCACCAGGAAATACGACCCCTATCAAGAGCTGCCGTACTACTCGTTTGAAGAATGCCTCGCGGCGGCGCTGCTGGTCAGGTTCAACCAGACGCTTTTCCGCCAGAAGCGCGGAAAGCCCTCCTCCCCCAAGGGCGAGCGCAGCCGCCCGAGGAAGGGGAAGCCACGACGTGCATGCTGAATGGAGAAAAGCAGCAGGAGTTAGGCGGGAAGGGAAATCGTTTAGTTCCGGTTGATTTAGCAATGAACTTTAGCCCTTCGCAGCATTTTGGTATGCCAACTTCCATGAAGGCTGCTCTCCCCTAGTTTCTTCAGTTAAGTATAGTTAGTGTTAGACTAACTCTGAAGAATAGCTTTTGTATAGACAAGGCTAAAGCCGCCTTTTGTGTTACTAACTAGCTTCTGTAAGTTTGAAGCAACCAAATATTATGAACTTTCAGATTTAGTGTTTCTCCTTTAATTTCAGATCTGAAATCTACATTTATTGTTCTTCATTTTTGAGATTCGCATTTACAGAGATGAATTCGGTGAAAATTAACATAACAAGAAACTAGATGTTCATGAGGTTCCGCCACCAACTCCACAGGAACGGCCATTGCCGCCGTCGCCATTAGAGACAGCTAGCCGATCTCCTCTGAGATTGCCGCGCTTCCATAGGTGCCGTTGCCATTAGAGACATTAGAGGGAGCGATTCTAGATCTCCTATCTGGGGAACTCAGATCTGTGGGGGAAGGGAGGAGCCGGAACTGCGACCTGGGGAGCCCTTGCCACTATGTGGGAGATCCTAGCACCAGGGTGGTGGCAGCGACGGGGAGCTCGATTCCGGCGAAGCGACGGCGAGCTCGATTCTGGCGTAGCGACGGCGAGGGGTCGATGGCGAGCTGGGCGGGCGGACAGAACAGGGGAGGACGACAGAACCGGGAAGAAGACGGTGGCAACGGAACTCTAACGCTGACAAAGTCAAGTTCTGTTAGAATAACGGGTAAACCTGACAAGGTGGGCTCAGCAAGCGGCAGCGGAACGGGAATTATGAGTTCAAACGTTTTCTCCCCAATTCAAACACTAGGATTTGGGCTCAAACAAATTTTACCAAAAGAAGACCCTCTGAGCTATTTGTTAAGGGCTTTTGGACCCCAGGGTAATTGCAGCGAACTAAGGCACATGTGAGCCTGTGGCAAGGAACTTGGTGACCGCAAACTGAACAAGCCGCACCAAGTACACACGCAAACGGACAAACAGTCAGGTGCTGTGGCAACTGTAGATATGTGCATGATGGTGTGTCTGGGCGAGTGGGCCTAGCCCACAACGCGCTCACACAACGGTTGGCCAAGGCGTCCATGTGTATTGCATGTTGTAGCAATGTTGGGAAATGCAATAATGTCTAGGGTTTTGGGAAGAAATAGTTTGTTGGCTCCGAGGTGAGTCTAGGGACCACGTCGCAGTGTCTGGGTGAAAGAAGAGGTTGAGGTGGAGAGTGGGTGAATGAGAACATGAGGATGAAGCGAATGCCACTTGATTGCCAAGGTGATCTTAAGCAATATATGCACATGATTGATTCAAGCTGATCAAGAATTTGTGCCAGGCAGGATATGTATGATCTGAGACGTCATTTGATTTTTCCCCTGGGTTTTCTAGACTACTTTTAGTTTAGGTTTGATGTAGAACAAGTTTAGGGTTGAAAATAAAATCATGATTCAAACTTGAATATTTGCACTTGACAATGTGAGGTTTCTAGTGAAGTAGGTTATAATCATGATATTGTAGTTTGGAGAATGATCCAATGATTTTTAGATAAAAAATAATCATAAAGTTAACCATATATTCCTTTTTATGTTACTTGAAAACAATGGAACATAATTATTTAAATATTATGAACAATTTTATTTTTGAAGGAGCTTGAGATGTTATGTAGTATGTACCTCACAAATGATTTTCATAAATTTTGTGAGTTGTGAGAAATTGCCCTTATATTAGGAATATGTTTTTAAGGGTTTTAGAAGGGGATGTCCTTTAAATTGAGTTAAATCCTCTTAAAATATAAATAAATATTTTGGGTATTTTTATCACATGGAAAAATCAATTATAAGGTTTGAATTAAATTGGCCGAAACAAATTCAGGAGAATATTCAAACATTTGCTTAGTTAATAGCTATATAAGCTTTTCAGTGAAGAAGGTATGTCGCAAGAGTTGCTACATAACAAATATTTACTATCTTAAACTCTCTTTCGGGTCACAGCAAAACCAACTGACTTGCTTTTTTGGAAAGCTCTAATGATTGTCAAGGATGATTTTCAAGAACGGGGCTCTTTTGTGATAGGCAATGGACTTAGAGCATCTCCACTCGGCCCCCCCAAATGGCGATCGGCGGAAGCGTTTTTTAGCCGTTTGGGGAGGGCCCCGGCGCTGAATTTCATATGAGGGGCGGCGGTTTACCAGCCGCGCCCCCCATCCTAAATTTGAAACTGGGCGAATTTATTAAAATTAGGCGAATTTTACAAAGATAGATGAAATTCAATAAAAAAACAAAAAAACCTAACTAATTCATCCCGAGGCGGCGGTAAAAGACGTCGTAGTCCCCGCCGTCGTCGTTGTCATCGTTGTCCGACGGCTCATCCTTGGGCGCCCAGGTGCTGCAGCCCTGGCCGCCATTGCCGCCGCCGCGGCGCCAGCTCGGTCCGGCGTCGTCCTCGTCGTCCTCGTCGAGGTTGACGCAGAGGCCGAGGCGGCGCGCGCGCTATGCCTCGGCCCTCTTCGCGTCTTGTCTAGACCAGGCAACGCCGAACTCCAAGGTCCCCGGCTGGACCTCGTTGAAGGACTCGACCTCCGCTGCCCTCAGGCCGGGGAACTCCTTCAGGTCGTTGGGGGCCTGGTAGTCGAGCTGGCCGGCGGCCTCGTCGGCGAGGCGGTGTGCCTTCTTCGAAGAAGGCGGCGTGGGCACGTCGTGCTCCTTCTTGACGCGCGTGAAGGAGGCCGGCATGCCGGGCTCCTTCTTCACCCGGGCGCTAGACGCGCCGAGTCTCGGCTCCTTCGGGCGAAGGAGACGGGTGGGCACCGATGATGGCGACCCGATGACAACGCCGCCGCCGCCGCGTGGAGTCCTCGGCGCTGATGAGTAAGACCACGAGGACGATGACGCCGGGGCGTCCATCCTGCGCGGCAACCTGTGTCGCTGCGGCATTGTCACCCGCGGGTTGTTACCTGCGGCTATGTGGTCATGGACGGCGGGGAGGGTGCCGCCCTCGACTTCCCACCACAACTTCCTCGCGGCGGCGTTCCTGTTAGGCGGCGGAGGGCCGTTGCCCTCTGATACGTTGCAAACGTATCTATAATTTTTGATGCTCCATGCTTGTTTTACACCAATTGCTATATGTTTTGTCTACACTTTGTGGCACTTTTATGATTTATTTGGACTAACCTACTAATAGTTGCAAAAGTGCACAATGTTCTTGTTTTACACTTTGATGTGTAGGAATTACCAAGAATACAAGTGGAAACCTTGTTGGAGTCAAATTGGGACTTTCCAGAAATCTGTGCCAGAACTCTTTTCGAAGATGGTCATGTTACGGGTCTAAGACAGCGTCAAACAGAAAACTCTTCAATTACAAAGTTGTAGGGAATTTCACGGCAAACGTTCTGGATATAAAATTCACGTGATTCCGTGTCCGGACGGCCGATATAAGCCCACTCCATTGCGGCCCAAGATGAGGAGATGGGAATCCGAGAGACTCTATAAAGGGAGGAACCCTAGCTCATGGGAGACACCTCCACCTACGAATTTGCAGCCACCAGAGCCATGTTTTCGCCTCCCCCATGGATCCCATCTCCATGGGGGAGGGCTCCCATGAAGCCATGAAGGAAGGGGGCTAAGGGGCGGCGCTCCCCCATGATGCCTGCGGCAGGGGAGTCCCCCGCGCCGCCGCCGCCGCGCCGCCCGCGCCCCTCGCTGCTTATCTCCGCCATCTTCACCGCTATCTCCATCATCAACTCCTCCTATTAGGCAGTGGTTCATCCTCCCGCACACCTCTGTACCGGTGCTATAATATTTATCCTATGATCTATGTCATGTTTGCATAGTTTATTTGTTCTTATATTGATTTGTTGAATGTCTTTGGTTCATTAGAGTTGTATGTTGATATGGTATTGTTCTTTGGTGTCCATTATATTTATGAGCGCTTGGATTAAACATCTTAGGGTTAGTAGTATGTGCAAAAGGAAGGGGGTAGTTCTGCCGGAGTGACAGAAACCTAAGGACGCGAACCGGAACGTTGCACGTATGGGAGTAAGAGGACCATTAACTTAAGGCTATGGTGTCACACCCACAAATCTATAACAAATTCGAAGTGCCCGTTATGTAATCCATCACAATTCCAGAATCATTGTTGTGATTTACATAACGTAGTTGATATCACAGTCATAGACATTAATAGTAAATAAAGGGGATTACATAGGTGGTCGCACAGACCAAACCTTACAATACATCAACATGCAGCGGAATAACACTTTGGGTCCATATTGCCAAGCTTCAACCGCACAGGCAAAGCGGACAGTAGGAAACGAGCCTAATTCGCAAAGTCGTCTGAATGTCCTTCCTTCATGATCTTTCTCCTTCAAGTCTGGCCAAGTTAATAGCTAGGGACACAGCCATGAGTACATTGGATGCACTCGCAAACCATCTTATAAACAAAGTGATGAGAGAGATATGCATGGTTGATATGGTGGACTAAGCACTAAGTTTGTTTGCAAAAAGCTAGTTTTGTTTCCCAAGAATCTTCATTAGTAGAGAAGAAGATTTAATTCTCTAAGTTAAATCTAAAGAGGAACTTCAAGTGTTGGTCAACATCAATATCAAGTCAAGTCATTTACCAAGTTCACCTTCAGTTGTTAACATTCTTGACAAAAGTCAAGTACAACTTGCCAACTGTCCATGACCGCGGACGCGGCTATTCGAATAGTTTTGAAAACCTCTGCAGAGGGGTACACTTTACCCACAAGATTCGATACATCTGCCAGGAGAAATCCACGGATCGTCATACACAAAGTATGCGAGGTTCAGATAATCAAACAAAAATCTTTCACTTGCCTACTTTAGTATAGGATCCTCCCTAAGAGTCCAGATACGGAATGGAACTCATAGTTTTTCCGGCTACAGAGTGTTGTATTTTGGACTCCCATAGTCTGTGGTATCCTCCATCACAGCTATGGCAAGTCCCGGCTTCGGGGGCGTCCCGCAGGATCCATCCCCTATAAGTTCAATGAGGTCTCCCATACTAAAGCAAACAAACTACGGACTAAGCCCCTTCCCATATAGGGGTAATGTGGTCGTACGGTATGGTTGGCTCACATAGTACATCACTTATTATCATTTAGCAAATACATTCCATAGTCCTTAGTCAAGATTAGTTTCCTTCATAAAACCATCATGTGGGAGAAGTCTCCAATTCAAACCTTCAAGTTCAAGTCACCAGTTTCAAGTAAGGTTCCCCTTATAGATGGCCTCAATTTTATTAGCGACTAAGCAACTACTATGAGTGATGCTATCACTAAGGGAATGTTGGATAAACTCAGGTTGATGCTCTTGTTAAGCAAGACATCACTACACAATTATTGTTCTACTCTAGTAATTCAATCATGCAATTTACTTAAAACAAGTAGAATGCAATAGTAAAACTAGGCATGTGGAGTATGATTCAAAAGATGGCTTGCCTGGCTTGGCAATGTCAAACTAGTCGTCATCTTCATCTTGGGTTGATTGATCTCCATCTCCATTTCTTGGTGAACTTCGGGATCCATTCTCCTTACTCTCTTTGTCGTCTAATCGTTGAAAAATAAATACATACAATCACCAAACATTTCACAAACCACACACATTCAACAATCAAAGATACTAGAGTAAGGAAAGTTATCTAAGAATGCTATGGAGAGTACCTTAAGCTTAATTGAGTTCATATAGAGGGAATTGTCACTTTGTTGACTTAAGTGAGGATTTAATTTACTTTGAATCGTGAAATAACTCTTGCAAGTACTTATTGGCCATGGTCATAGACCACAAGTATATATTCAATATTAGGGTTCAACTAAAGTGGTTTCATAGGATTTGGAGTACTTTTCTTTTATTGAACCCATTTCTAGTTTGCAAAAATTTAGTGATCAAGTTTGAATCTACAAGTAGGGTCTATAGATCCCAGTTGACTTGTATTAGGGGCTATAGATTAATATCTGAAAATGTGGTTGATTAGAATTGGTTTTATATCATTTCCATTTATAGGTTTTCATTTAGCCATTTCTAAGTCACAAATGCATATTTAACCATATAGGAAAGGTAGCATTTAGTAAAAAGGTTGAAATTTGAACTCTAATTAAAAAAACAGATAGATAATATCATTTGATAGTTTTGAGAGTTGGTTTCATACTATTTTGAATTTTATTTGATTTGATATGATGTTTCTAGGGTTGCAAAGGGGCTGATTTGTTATTTTTACCCAATTAAAAGTATAAGTCTAAATGGGTTGGAAATACTACCATTAGATAGTTCATGTCATAAGCTTTCCAACAACATCTTATTTGCTAAATTTGCATTCCTACAACTCTGGGAAATTCAAATCTAAAATAGGTTCAGATTCATAATTTTAAATCCTCACTACACTTTTTTTTTTCTAATTACCGGCAGCGGGCCACGCGCGGGAGGGGGTTAGTGGGCCGAAAGACTGGGCTGGCCCAAAGCGTGTCCGGGCGCGCGGGGAGAGAAAGAAAGAAGAAGAACAAAAAAATCCGCTGACAAGGGGGGCCCGGCTATCAGGACTTAATGAACCGAATCGGTATCGGGGTCATCTTCCCCAGCCCGACGGAAACAGAGGGCGAGCGAGCCTGGGAGGAAGACGGCAATGGGGTGCTCACCGGCGGCGATCGTCGGCAGAGGCGAGGTGTCACGGCGGCGGAGGGGATACTTCTCGGCCGCCCTGGACCGGCTGCAGGTCGGGGCAGGGTCAGAGTCGCCGGGAACGCGCGGTGGTCTGCGGGGATGTCGTCGCCGGTGTGCTCGAACCAGGGAG
Organism: Dactylis glomerata; assembly: GCA_007115705.1. Lineage (NCBI taxonomy): Eukaryota > Viridiplantae > Streptophyta > Magnoliopsida > Poales > Poaceae > Dactylis > Dactylis glomerata. The sequence goes on from QXEO01001474.1 coordinate 1,105,903, forward strand.
AGGGGAAGCTGGAGATGGTGTCTAGGAGGTAGAGTGAGGTGGTGTGAATCTTTTCGGCCAAGAATGGGTGCCTTTTTATAGACGGGAGAGGGAGCACGGGGTGATGGGATCGGCGGCCGGAGCACGGCTTGTGTCGGCTAACGAAGGAGAGGGGCGGTCGGGGCTTTCGGCGGAGGGCTGTGGAGGGTTGCAGGCACTCGCTGGCGCGCTTGCGGGCGGCGGGGTGGTCGGTTCAGAAGGGGACACGCTAGGGGGTCCGGGCGGTTTTCCTCCATGCCTTCCATGTCTCACGGCCTGGGGTCGGGGCAGAGGGGGCTGGGGCTCGACCGAGGGGGAGTCCCTGGGTATGGCTACAGGGCTAGGGCACACGGGGATGGTGTCATCTACAGTGGGTTCAACTTTCCCGTTTTCTGCCCACAGGATGCTCGACGTAATGCCCACATGAATTCGAAATTTGAATTTTTGAAAAATTCCAATTGGAGTTGTCAAGGTACTCAGCAAGGGTTCCAGAAATATTTTTGTTAGGCTGAGTGGTGGTGTTTTACTGAAAGTCTAAATGCAATTAGAGGAATGGTTGCTGATTTAGATTCAGACTTTGGCAGAAGTTTGAGTTAGGTTAGAATTTGAATTTTGGTTTGAAGTTTGTTAGTCCAGCAAGAATGTAGGTTGGTCTCGCTCAACCAACTGACCACACACTTAATTGAGTTACAGATTTCTTATTCTAAGTGCTCAAAGTAGGGTAGTCAATAATATTTCCTAGATCAAACTTTTCTTCTCTTTTCTTTATTTCTTTTGCTTCTGGTTTCTTTAGTTCTTGTGGTTCTTCTCTAATGCTTATGTTGGTTAAGTGTGGATTAACTAAGCCTTTCACAACAAGTTATAACACATATGAAATCATAAAAGACCTATATTAAACATCTATTCATACATGCAATATGAAGTGCAAAAGTTTTATCTTGGTCAAAAGGTGTTGGTTTTCTTGGAGATGACCTGGAGTTGGGGATGACCTCTCATTTGAATTCAAACTTTGGTAGAAATTTGAATAGGGTTCCAAGTTGATTTTTGTTTCAAACTTTATTGTATTTGATTCTTTGTAACTTGTTCTTAGTTGTGGTGGAGAGATGCATGATGGTATAGTTCAAATATTGCTTAATATATAAGGGCAAAGTAGTGTAATCAGTAAAAAAAAATTTAAGATCACTACTTCCTCTTTTCTTACTTAGGTTTTTGTGTTGCGGTTTATTTTCTTGATTCTTTTCTATTTGTTTGTGATTGCTTGACTTAATTTTGGTTTGGCAATTGACCCAAATGGGTTTAGCATGTAACCATGCACAAAATTTAATAGTTGGAAAACTATTTCAATTTAACAAATACATTTTTACAGGTATAATTATTTGTTTTCCAGAACATGGCTAAAGAAAACATTTGGGAGTTTTTCAAAGTTTTGAAAATAAGTTTTCGAAAGGTTGATTCCAACATTTTTGGAAATGTCAACTTGAGAAATGAGAAATAGTAATTTTTGAAATGGGATATTTTTATTCTCCTCTTTTTAAAACAAAGATAGGTTTCTTGAAAATAAAGGTTTTACCTCTATTCCAAATATTTCCTTTCTAAACGATTAAGAATTTGGGCTCAAAGGATTGGTTTTAAAACCCTTCTCATACTCTTTTTATTTGAAGCATGGGAGCCAATGCTCAAATTCACAAGTTTTAAAAGACAAGAAATGAATCTTGTATTTAAAATAAAAGTTTTTGTTGTCTCCAAAAATTGGGTATTTTAATAAATCCATTTATTTTTATTTCCCAAAAATTTGGGTTGTTACAATCTTCCCCCCTTAAAAAGAATCTCGTCCCGAGATTCACAAGTTTAAGATTGAGATAGATTGGAAAATGAGATTACCAGATAAGAGATGTAGTGTATATTGATTCCTATCGAGATAGAAAGATTGGGTACACCCAAAATGTGATAAGGCCAAATGGTCCAAAACACATATTCATCAATCACATAGCATTTTCAACAAACAATCACACTTTTCAAAAACAAAATGTTTTAGGTTTACACCATAGAATTTCATTACTAATGGTCTTGCGGATTACATGCCTCATTCATTTTAGAAGGAGATAAAAAAGACTACTAGTACCAAACTAAGGTGACTAAGGCTTCTTGATTGGTGATCCAAAATATATTGATCCAACTTGTTCCTACCAGCTTTGTAGCTAAGTGCAACTTCCGGGTACCTAGTGGTTGATTCCTGGTTTTCCTTTCTTTGTGTCTTCAGGTTGGTAGACATACTCGTGGTTACTTTGGAAGGGTGTTTCCATCGTGTTAAGGATGATGAGGCTGGTGCGTCCTTTGACACGATCTTCAGTTATTCCATGGCTTCGCGGGCATGCGATAGATTGTGGTGCTTCGTTCAGCTTCTTTGGGCACTCGTTGGAGTAGTGCCCCTTGATTCCGCACTCATAGCAGGTAATGTTGGTCTTGCCACCAGTAACTATTTTTCCAGATCGCAGAGTCTTCTCATAGTCTCCGTTGCAGCGTATTGGACATCCACTTGCTTGATGGTACATATCTCTTGCTTGATTTCGCCTCTTACGAGATCGAGACTTTTTGCGAGTCTTGACAACTTGAGCTCCTAGCTGAAGAGAATTTGATATGACTCAAAATGTAGATTTCCTAGGGTGGGTCCTGGTGTAGTTGTTTAGACTTGCGAGCATGTGAGGTGCATCAGGGGTGGAGCTCTGCAGTAGATGAGAGGGAACAACTTTAAAAAGGTTTCTAACGTGAGATTGGTATGGTTAGAGTTTGGTTTGGGTGAGAAAGACAAAAAACATTTTTTTACAAACAAGTTTTCAAAGGGGTTGCTACATGTTGCCGGATGGCATATGAGTAACACATCACAAATCAAATCATTCATTCATACACACAAGGCACTAAGCACACTTAATAATCGTGAGGTAAGGGCAGCTTAATGAAATTAACTAAGCGTTTTCTATAAATCCTGTGGGTCAAAAGGTTGCTGGGTCTTCATCATTTCTGATCACTCTCTATTTGCTCTTGCAGTCTTTGTCTCACAGGGTTGACTCTTGTTGGAGGATTTCTGGATTAGGTGAAGAGACTCGCTTTTGATGGCAGCCGTCGTAGTTGACATCCAAGGTTGAAGTCTTGAAAAATATTGAGTCCCTCATCTTTTGCTCCAAAAGTCCTTCGGTCATAGGTTGGTTTATCGTCCATAGCATATATTTGAAGTAGATGAGGAATAGAGTAAAACAAATATTTGAAAGACTTTGTAATTAAAGAGGTAAATAAATTCTTTGTCAAAATCTCTTGAGAGTATCAGTTGAGAGTGTAAGATATTTGAAGTGAATAAGATGGGAGTATAAGTTGGGCTTTGGGTACCAAAGCAAATAAATCTCTTTTGTAGAAATAAGGTTTTTGTCAACATATCACTTTCTTAGCTAACGACCATGCTAACTAAGGTCTCCTAGGGTCATGATAGTCCTGATACCAAACTTGTGATATCAAAGGTATCATTTTCTAACGACCATGCTAACTAGGGTTTCCTAGAGTCAGCCTAGGCTCTGATACCAACTTGTCACACCCACGAATCTATAACAAATTCGAAGTGCCCGTTATGTAATCCATCACAATCCCAGAATCATTGTTGTGATTTACATAACGTAGTTGATATCACAGTCATAGACATTAATAGTAAATAAAAGGGATTACATAGGTGGTCGCATAGACCAAACCTTACAATACATCAACATGCAGCGGAATAACACTTTGGGTCCATATTGCCAAGCTTCAACCGCACAGGCAAAGCGGACAGTAGGAAACGAGCCTAATTCGCAAAGTCGTCTGAATGTCCTTCCTTCATGATCTTTCTCCTTCAAGTCTGGCCAAGTTAATAGCCAGGGACACAGCCATGAGTACATTGGATGCACTCGCAAACCATCTTATAAACAAAGTGATGAGAGAGATATGCATGGTTGATATGGTGGACTAAGCACTAAGTTTGTTTGCAAAAAGCTAGTTTTGTTTCCCAAGAATCTTCATTAGTAGAGAAGAAGATTTAATTATCTAAGTTAAATCTAAAGAGGAACTTCAAGTGTTGGTCAACATCAATATCAAGTCAAGTCATTTACCAAGTTCACCTTCAGTTGTTAACATTCTTGACAAAAGTCAAGTACAGCTTGCCAACTGTCCATGACCGCGGACGCGGCTATTCGAATAGTTTTGAAAACCTCTGCAGAGGGGTACACTTTACCCACAAGATTCGATACATCTGCCGGGAGAAATCCACGGATCGTCATACACAAAGTATGCGAGGTTCAGATAATCAAACAAAAATCTTTCACTTGCCTACTTTAGTATAGGATCCTCCCTAAGAGTCCAGATACGGAATGGAACTCATAGTTTTTCCGGCTACAGAGTGCTGTATTTTGGACTCCCATAGTCCGTGGTATCCTCCATCATAGCTATGGCAAGTCCCCGCAGGATCCATCCCCTATAAGTTCAATGAGGTCTCCCATACTAAAGCAAACAAACTACGGACTAAGCCCCTTCCCATATAGGGGTAATGTGGTTGTACGGTATGGTTGGCTCACATAGTACATCACTTATTATCATTTAGCAAATACATTCCATAGTCCTTAGTCAAGATTAGTTTCCTTCATAAAACCATCATGTGGGAGAAGTCTCCAATTCAAACCTTCAAGTTCAAGTCACCAGTTTCAAGTAAGGTTCCCCTTATAGATGGCCTCAATTTTATTAGCGACTAAGCAACTACTATGAGTGATGCTATCACTAAGGGAATGTTGGATAAACTCAGTTTGATGCTCTTGTTAAGCAAGACATCACTACACAATTATTGTTCTACTCTAGTAATTCAATCATGCAATTTACTTAAAACAAGTAGAATGCAATAGTAAAACTAGGCATGTGGAGTATGATTCAAAAGATGGCTTGCCTGGCTTGGCAATGTCAAACTAGTCTTCATCTTCATCTTGGGTTGATTGATCTCCATCTCCATTTCTTGGTGAACTTCAGGATCCATTCTCCTTACTCTCTTTGTCGTCTAATCGTTGAAAAATAAATACATACAATCACCAAACATTTCACAAACCACCCACATTCAACAATCAAAGATACTAGAGTAAGGAAAGTTATCTAAGAATGCTATGGAGAGTGACTTAAACTTAATTGAGTTCATATAGAGGGAATTGTCACTTTGTTGACTTAAGTGAGGATTTAATTTACTTTGAATCGTGAAATAACTCTTGCAAGTCCTTATTGGCCATGGTCATAGACCACAAGTATATATTCAATATTAGGGTTCAACTAAAGTGGTTTCATAGGATTTGGAGTACTTTTCTTTTATTGAAGCCATTTCTAGTTTGCAAAAATTTAGTGATCAAGTTTGAATCTACAAGTAGGGTCTATAGATCCCAGTTGACTTGTATTAGGGGCTATAGATTAATATCTGAAAATGTGGTTGATTAGAATTGGTTTTATATCATTTCCATTTATAGGTTTTCATTTAGCCATTTCTAAGTCACAAATGCATATTTAACCATATAGGAAAGGTAGCATTTAGTAAAAAGGTTGAAATTTGAACTCTAATTAAAACAACAGATAGATAATATCATTTGATAGTTTTGAGAGTTGGTTTCATACTATTTTGAATTTTATTTGATTTGATATGATGTTTCTAGGGTTGCAAAGGGGCTGATTTGTTATTTTTACCCAATTAAAAGTATAAGTCTAAATGGGTTGGAAATACTACCATTAGATAGTTCATGTCATAAGCTTTCCAACGACATCTTATTTGCTAAATTTGCATTCCTACAACTCTGGGAAATTCAAATCTAAAATAGGTTCAGATTCATAATTTTAAATCCTCACTACACTTTTTTTTCTAATTACCGGCAGCGGGCCACGCGCGGGAGGGGGTTAGTGGGCCGAAAGACTGGGCTGGCCCAAAGCGTGTCCGGGCGCGCGGGGAGAGAAAGAAAGAAGAAGAAAAAAAATCCGCTGACAAGGGGGGCCCGGCTGTCAGGACTTAATGAACCGAATTGGTATCGGGGTCATCTTCCCCAGCCCGACGGAAACAGAGGGCGAGCGAGCCTGGGAGGAAGACGGCGATGGGGTGCTCACCGGCGGCGATCGTCGGCGGAGGCGAGGTGTCACGGCGGCGGAGGGGATACTTCTCGGCCGCCCTGGACCGGCTGCAGGTCGGGGCAGGGTCGGAGTCGCCGGGAACGCGCGGTGGTCTGCTGGGATGTCATCGCCGGCGTGCTCGAACTAGGGAGAGGGGAAGCTGGAGATGGTGTCTAGGAGGTAGAGTGAGGTAGTGTGAATCTTTTCGGCCAAGAATGGGTGCCTTTTTATAGACGGGAGAGGGAGCACGGGGTGATGGGATCGGCGGCCGGAGCACGGCTTGTGTCGGCTAACGAAGGAGAGGGGCGGTCGGGGCTTTCGGCGGAGGGCTGTGGAGGGTTGCAGGCACTCGCTCGCGCGCTTGCGGGCGGCGGGGTGGTCGGTTCAGAAGGGGACACGCTAGGGGGTCCGGGCGGTTTTCCTCCATGCCTTCCATGTCTCACGGCCTGGGGTCGGGGCAGAGGGGGCTGGGGCTCGACCGAGGGGGAGTCCCTGGGTATGGCTACAGGACTAGGGCGCACGGGGATGGTGTCATCTACAGTGGGTTCAACTTTCCCGTTTTCTGCCAACAGGGTGCTCGACATAATGCCCGCATGAATTCGAAATTTGAATTTTTGAAAAATTCCAATTGGAGTTGTCAAGGTACTCAGCAAGGGTTCCAGAAATATTTTTGTTAGGCTGAGTGGTGGTGTTTTACTGAAAGTCTAAATGCAATTAGAGGAATGGTTGCTGATTTAGATTCAGACTTTGGCAGAAGTTTGAGTTAGGTTAGAATTTGAATTTTGGTTTGAAGTTTGTTAGTCCAGCAAGAATGTAGGTTGGTCTCGCTCAACCAACTGACCACACACTTAATTGAGTTACAGATTTCTTATTCTAAGTGCTCAAAGTAGGGTAGTCAATAATATTTCCTAGATCAAACTTTTCTTCTCTTTTCTTTATTTCTTTTGCTTCTCGTTTCTTTAGTTCTTGTGGTTCTTCTCTAATGCTTCTGTTGGTTAAGTGTGGATTAACTAAGCCTTTCACAACAAGTTATAACACACATGAAATCATAAAAGACCTATATTAAACATCTATTCATACATGCAATATGAAGTGCAAAAGTTTTATCTTGGTCAAAAGGTGTTGGTTTTCTTGGAGATGACCTGGAGTTGGGGATGACCTCCCATTTGAATTCAAACTTTGGTAGAAATTTGAATAGGGTTCCAAGTTGATTTTTGTTTCAAACTTTATTGTATTTGATTCTTTGTAACTTGTTCTTAGTTGTGGTGGAGAGATGCATGATGGTATAGTTCAAATATTGCTTAATATATAAGGGCAAAGTAGTGTAATCAGTAAATTTTTTTAAGATCACTACTTCCTCTTTTCTTACTTAGGTTTTTGTGTTGCGGTTTATTTTCTTGATTCTTTTCTATTTGTTTGTGATTGCTTGACTAAATTTTGGTTTGGCAATTGACCCAAATGGGTTTAGCATGTAACCATGCACAAAATTTAATAGTTGGAAAACTATTTCAATTTAACAAAAACATTTTTACAGGTATAATTATTTGTTTTCCAGAACATGGCTAAAGAAAACATTTGGGAGTTTTTCAAAGTTTTGAAAATAAGTTTTCGAAAGGTTGATTCCAACATTTTTGGAAATGTCAACTTGAGAAATGAGAAATAGTAATTTTTGAAATGGGATATTTTTATTCTCCTCTTTTTAAAACAAAGATAGGTTTCTTGAAAATAAAGGTTTTACCTCTATTCCAAATATTTCCTTTCTAAACGATTAAGAATTTGGGCTCAAAGGATTGGTTTTAAAACCCTTCTCATACTCTTTTTATTTGAAGCATGGGAGCCAATGCTCAAATTCACAAGTTTTAAAAGACAAGAAATGAATCTTGTATTTAAAATAAAAGTTTTTGTTGTCTCCAAAAATTGGGTATTTTAATAAATCCATTTATTTTTATTTCCCAAAAATTTGGGTTGTTACATATGGTTGGGGAAACCTTAATGCATTGTTAGTATTTGCGGATGCTTGCTAACAATCCAATCATATAGTACTTGTATTTCCAAGTAGTGAAGTGCATGTATATTTAGCCTATCCCACATAGAAAACTGCATCAAAGACAATGAACCCGATTTATTCGCTAATTGAACTTAGACAAAGCCACCACTATTACCACCACTTTTCCACACTCATGATACTATTAGTTTATGGTTATTTAGTATATTTTATTGCCGCAGCACTAACAATTACTTTCTTGTATTTATTATCTTGCAAAGCTATCTCTCATACATGTATTGTTGCTCTAGTTTTATTTCCTAGATGATGCAAATGTTTAGTGTGCGTAGAGTTGTATCAGCAGTTGATAGAACTTGAGAGAATATTTATCCTACCTTTAGCTCCTCATTGGGTTCGACACTCTTACTTATCGAAAAGGCTACACACGATCCCCTATACTTGTGGGATATCACCCTCGTAGTGCGCCAGCTCCGTGAGATGGTGCTTGTTACAACGCCTAGTTGACGAACCAGTTGGGAACCCCAGGAGGAAGGTGTGATGAGCACAGCATTAAGTTTTCCCTCAGTTATGAAACCAAAGTTTAATCGACCAGTAGGAGAAAGAAGCCACTTCTGAAGGTTGATGCTAACTGGCTTTTGGCAGGGCGCACTACCCGCGCCAGCAGCAACGTGGAACCTACACACAACACAACCATGATACTTTGCCCCAACTTGTAGTGGGGTTGTCAATCTCACTGGTTTGCTGAAAACAAAGGATTAAACGTATCGTGTAGAAAAGGATATTTGTTTGCAGTAAGTAAATAAATAATGCTTGTGAAAAGTAAACGATGCTTGCAGTAGAAGGTAATATATGTAAAAGAATGGACCGGGGTCCACAGTTCACTAGAGGTGTCTCTCCATAAAGATAAATAACATACTGGGTAAACAAATTACAGTTGGGCAATTGACAAAAATAAAGAATGCATAACAATGCATGTACATGTCACGAAGATCACTATGAGATTAACTTAGACATTACAATATAATACATAGACCGTAATCTAACTGCATCTATGACTAATAATTCACCCGCAGGATATCATCTGAACAACCCTTGGGTATTAAGTTGCAAGCAACAGATTATCGCCTTAGGCAAAGTGAATAATGTAAACAATACAAATGTCCTTGAATAAAAGATTGTTGTTTTCTCCCAGCACATCTACAACCTTAGAAGTTATTGTCACTCTCCCAAATTACTAGAGGCATGAACCCACTATCGAGCATAAATACTCCCTCTTGGAGTCACTAGCATCTACTCGGCCAAGATATCTACTAGCAACGGAGAGCATGCAAGATCACAAATAACATAGACATGATAAATCAACAATCAACTTGACATAGTACTCAATATTCATCGGATCACAACAAACACAACATGTAGAATTACATAACGATGATCTTGATCATGATAGGCAGCTCACAAAATCTAGACATGAAGCACATGGAGGAGAAGACAACCATCTAGCTACTGCTATGGACCCATAGTCCAAGGTAGACTACTCACACATCACTCCGGGGGCTGGCATGGTGATGAAGAAGGCCTCCGGTGATGATTCCTCTCTCCGGGGGGGTGCCGGGAAGAGCTTTTGGACCCTCTCGATCTCGGGACGATGACGGCGGTAGCTTGCAGTATGTTTCGTGAAAAAGTGTTTGTCTCTTTAGGGTTTTCTCATCGAAGGGAATTTATAGGCGGAAGGGCGATGTCAGGGGTGAACTAGGGGCCTACACCACCTAGTGGCACGGCCGGTGGGTGGCCCGCGCCACCCAATGGTGTGGCCGCCTCCTGGTCCGGCTCTGTCACTCATCTGGACTCTGTCTTCCTTTCAGGTAAATAGGAACTTCGGCTTTTGTTTCATTCAATTCCGAGAATATTTCCTGTGTAACTTTTCCGAAACACAAAAACAGCAGAAAACAGGAACTGGCACTGTGGCATCTCGTTAATAGGTTAGTTCCAGAAAATGCATAAAAATGCCACAAATTGTAAACACAACACAAAGCAATTGGTGTAAAACAAGCATCGAGCATCAAAAATCATAGATACGTTTGCGACGTATCAAGCATCCCCAAGCTTAACTCCTGCTTGTCCTCGAGTAGGTAAGTGATAACAAACAGTAATTTTTGAGGTGACATGCACCAACACAATCTTGATCAACTTAAAGTAAAGCATTGTATGCTGAGATCAAAGTACTCTAAACATGGGCATAAGAGATATAATTCTAACCACATAACTTAGCAACCATGTTACAACACGAAAAGGAACACACAAAAAAGATCATGAGTAATAATGCATTGAAAGGTGTTTGTTTGTTTTGAGCATGGAGCATGGAGCATCAAAAATTATAGATATGTTTGCGACGTATCAGCGCTCATTAAAGAATGACGTCCAGTGGTCAACGTTGTTGGGGTCCCACTGCGGGTCGTTCCGCTCCTCCGGTGTGAGGACCTCGTAGTAGTGCCGGTGGATGGCGGCTTGGCGCGCCATGCCGTGGGGCACCGGCGGGATCGGGATTCCACCGGCGCTCAGCCTCCAGGCGCCGGGGCACCAGAAGTCCGGCGGCACCATGTACCTCGCCTCGTACAGGAGGCGCACCTCCCACTCGTGGAGGTAGCAGCGGCCGAAACCGTTCGCCTCATGGTCGGGTTGCATCTCGTCGGCGTAGGGGAGCTACGGCGTGGAGGAGACGAGGAGGAGAGAAGGGATAATTATGTGCGGCGAGGATGCCTAGCAATGGTGCGGGAGAGAAACTTATAGGCCCGGCGAGCGGCGGGCGTGTACGCGTGGCATGCATTTACGCCAGCCCGTGTTACGAAGCGACGGCTCGCTGCGCCACTGCGCAAAGCTTCCGCCGGTGCAGTTATTCGGCGCGAGAGGCGAGGAGACGGGCGAGTGGAGACGATGAAGCGTCGGTTGTGCCACTGATAGTGGGCCACACAACGAGCCACGCACCCAGCTGGTGCCCCTGTCGCCCTCCCATGGACAGGGTTTGGATCGGGTGCGCCGGATGAAAACATGCGTCGTGCCGGATGAAAAAAACGTATGGGGGCGCGGCTGGGCGAGATTTTCTGCGCCTACGTCCCCAAATGGCGTTTGGGGAGCCTTTGGGGGGGGGCAGTGGAAATACTCTTAGAACTAGGTTTTAGGAGGACACTTGGTCGGGGGACAAGCCCTTAACCCACCACTTCATAATATTGTACACCACAAAAACGTCACTCTTGCTCATGTTTGTGGCTCGGCCCCATTGAACATCGGGTTCAGGAGATCTTTAAATGGGAATAAATGGGATAAATGGATGCACCTTCTTCAACGATTAATAATGGTCCAGCTAAATGATAATGTAGATGTTTTCATATAGAGCTTAACAACATCAGAATTTTTACGGTAAAATCAATGTACCTAGACTTGCTTAATGGGCATACGATATATCTCAATTGATACAATTAGAAAATGAGGATCTTTGAAAATAAGGTTATTTATGTGGTCCCTTTATAGGAAAGTCATTCTCACAAAGTATAACCTAGTTAAAAGAAATTGACATGGATGTGTTAAATGTTGCGTTTGTGATCAAGATGAGACAATTGAGCATCTTGTTATTTCATGCCCCTTGCTTGAATAATTTAGCGCATTGTGTTTAGGATTTTTAATATTACACCCCCTTCAAATATCATAAATTTATTTGTCAATTGGTTAAATGGGGTAGCCAAGAAATTGATCACATTTGAGTTGGCGCGTACGCTTGATTATGGGCAATATGGAAGGCTCGTAATGACTCTATCTTTAACCAAAAAAACTTATTTTTACATATTATTCTTTTAGATATTCGAGGAGCTCTCTATGGATATTGGGTGCAACCGGTTAGAAACGGTCGCGCTAGATTTCTACAGCCAATTCGGTTGGCATACTGCTAGAAGATTCATAGGATGATGCTCACGTGCTGTTTTTTACTAGCCATTTGTTTGGCTTATTAATGTTAATACTCTTTGCGAACCATGAGTTGTAATAATGTGTAATACTGTTAAATAAATTAATAAAAATGCCATCAATTGATGCAGAGGAGGAGGTGCCCCATTTCAAGAAAAGAGCAAATCGACAAGAAGCAAATATCATCTCAATATCAATGCAAAAAAAATTGCCCTCATTTATCTTATAAATGTTAGGCATTCAGGTTAGAAAACACAGGGTATGAAAAAATTGACTGTGACGACCCCAAATTTATCACAAATTCGAAGTGCCCGTTATGCATTCCACCACAATCCCAGAATCATTGTTGTGATACACATAACGTAGTTGGTAACCAGTTCCATTACAATACGATGGTTCAAATACAATGGTCATAGAGACCAAGTTCATATTACAACACAATATAGCAGCGGAAATAACGTCTTCGGGTCCATGCCTTCACCCTACAGGCAATGGCGACTCAGTAGAAGATCTTAGTTCTGATACTCTTCTTCATACCCTTCCTCCGGATACTCTTCTCCATAGTCTGGCCAAGTTGATAGCCAGGGACACAGCCATGAGTACATTGGATGCACTCGCAAACCATCTTACAAATGAAATGATGAAGTAGATATGCAAGGTTGATATGGTGGACTAAGCACTAAGTTTAGTTTGCAAAAGCTAGTTTTGTTGCCCAAGAATGTTCATTGGTAGAAAAGAAGTTTAGTTCTCTAAGTTTAATCTAAGGGAACTTCAAGTGTGTCAAGATCAGGGTCAAGTCAAGTCATGTCATTTACCAAGTTCACATAGGTTATTATCATTCTTGACAAAAGTCAAGTACAGTTTGCCAACTGTCCATAACCGAGGACGCGGCTATTCGAATAGTTTGAAACCTCTGCAGAGGGGTACACTTTACCCACAAGATTCGATACATCTGCCGGGAGAAATCCACGGATCGTCATACACAAGTATGCGGGGTTCAGATAATCAAACAAATTCTTTCACTTGCTCACTCTAGTACAGGATCCTTCCCTAGAGCCCGAGCTACGGAAATCCCCGTTCCGGCGCCTCTAGTTTTGCCCGCTCCGGGATGCCGGATGAGTGCAATCTCCACTTGGTTCAGAAGTACCCGCGCACGGTGCACTTCTATAAAGGATGATGCAAGACCTCCCATACTAGGGTGAACAAGCTACGGACTAAGCCCCTTCCCATTTAGGGGTAATGTGGTCATACGGTAATGGTTGGCTCACATGGTACATCACTTATTATCATTTAGCAAATACATCCCATAGTCTTTAGTCAAGATTACTTTCCTTCATAAAACCATCATGTAGGAGGGATCTCCATTTCCAAGCTTTCAAGTTCAAGTCACCAAGTTCAAATGGGGTTTCACTTAGAGATTTCCTCAATTTTATTAGCGACTAAGCAACTATATTGAGTGGTGATACCACTAAGCTAGGGTTGGATAAACTCAGCTTGATGCTCTTGCTAAGCAAGATATCACTCTACTCCTATCATTTTACTCTAGCAATTCCATCATGCAATTTACTTAAAACAGGTGGTATGCAATAGTAAAACTAGGCATGTGGAGTATGATTCAAAAGATGGCTTGCCTTGGTTGGCAAAGTGTCCGGGGTATTCTTCTTCTTCTTGATAATATTCCCCCTCAATATCCTCCTCGGCAACACTAGCGTCTAATAACGAATAAACACAAAGCAAATCATCACTACACAATGCTAACAACACACCAAGCACACATACTTGTTTTCAAACAATAGCCTTCCTCTTGGATTTTATTTGAATTGGTTGCAAGTTTTCTTCCAAGTTTGCATTGAGGGTGCAAGTTAGATTTTCTATCAAATACCATGTGGGGTTTACCTTTTTAAGTATGGATATTGAACTAAGGGTATTAGTACTAGTTCAAGTGAGGATTGACTAATTTTGTGAATTGGTATTGAGGGCAAAATTAATTCTAAGTGTATGATAGAGATCTATCATTTTATGTTACCCATTAAGATTGGATTAAGGTCTAATTGATATCACTAAATAGGTTTGAGTTGATTTAGGTTGACTAAACAGTAGGGGAGTTGATTAGTGAGTTCACAAACCAATTTTTATAATTTTTGGTGGCTTAAACAATTTTCTAGAAATTTTCTATGATTAATAAAGCTATGGTCACACTATTCTTATTTATTTAAATCCCTAACTCAATTTGAATTCTAACCAGTTCTACAGTGTAGAGCATTTCATAAGCTTTCCAACGCCTATTCATTTGCTAGAAATGGATTTGTAAATCTCTGGGAATTAAAGTTTGAAATTCATATCTGAAACATATTTGAATTAATTCGAAAACGAGCGGGAAATGAATAAAATCGAAACGGACCGAATTCTAAACCGGCTGGGCCTATTTCAAACGAAACCCGAACGGGCCGGCCCAGAAAACGATTCGCACGGGCAGGATTTGTTTTTAAACAAACTGACAAGGGGGTCCCACCCGTCAGGTCACTTAACTTTCCCGAACTGGTACGCTACCGATTGATCCAGATCTAACGGCTCACAGTCATCGTGTTCGACGGAGAGGGCGGAGCTCACCTGCGTGCAGTGAAGAAGACGACGGCGACGGTGGCGTGCGTAGAGGAAGCAGAACTCGACGGCGACGGGCGGAATCGACTCCGGCGAGGCTCCTCCACCAATTCCCAGCGGCGGCTTGCTCCAGGGAGGTCTAACGCGGCGGCGCCCTCCGCGTCCAGTACCTCGCCGGCGGTGCAGGCGTCGTCGAACGAGAGCGAGCGGGGTGAAGTGAGGGTGTCTGGGAGGTAGCTGGGGACAGGGCGAGTTGGTTCGTTTGATCGGCGGGGCCTTTTATAGGCCGGAGCGTCGGGGACAGGGGCGTCCAGTAGCTCGCCGGTGCAGGGGCCCTGGGCGCATGCGTCGAGCGACACTGGGCACGGCGGCCTTGCTCGCGTGCTGGAGGGGTTCGGTCTCGGCCGCGGAGTGCTGTGGGTCGGCTCTGGCGCAGTCACAATGGTCGGCGACGTGCAGTGAGCTGGGGAAGAAGAGAGGGGGGTCCTGGGTGCTGTCTCCTCTTCTCCTCCCTTTCTCACGGCTCGGGTCGGGGCAGAGGGAGCTGGGCTCGACCGCGGCATCGTCCAGGAGCATGGCTACAGGCATGAGACGAACGGCGACAGTGATCTTCACAGTAACCACGATTTGCTCGATTTTCGTCTGCCAGGTGTTCGACGAAATGCCCGCAAGAGATTCAAATTCAAAATTTTGAAAATTTCCACTTTGGGTGATCAACATACTAGCCAAGGTTTCCAGTGATATTTTTGTTACCAAGAAAGAATAAGTTTTGCAGAAATCTTATTTCAAATTTTGGTATTGTCACTGTTTCAGATTCAAAGTTTGGCTGATGTTTGAGTCAAGTTCTGATTTGAATTTTGGGTAGCAACTTCTTGGTTGAGTTAGTGTGTGACTTGGTTAAGCTCAACTAACTGGCCAAACCCTCAGTTGAGTTACAGATTTCTTATTCTAAAAGCTCAAAGTAGGGTAGTCAATAAGATTTCATAGATCATCTTATTCTTCTCTTTTTCTTTATGATTTTTATTTCTGGTTTCTTTGGCTTGTGTAATCCTTCTCTAATGTCTCTGTTGGTTAAGTTATAACTAACTAACTATTGCACAACAATTAATCACACACATGAAATCATAAAATACACATAATGGAAAATACATGCATACATGCAATAATAGATAAAAAGTTTTATCTTGGTCCAAAATTTGGCACTTTAATTAATAGGAAGTGGATTACAATTTTCTGAGTTGTTACAATCTTCCCCCCTTAGAAAGAATCTCGTCCCCGAGATTCACTAATTAAGAACTGAAAAGGTTGGGAAACTCTTTCTGAAGGTAATCTTCTCGTTCCCAAGTGGCTTCATCTTCGGTGTGATTACTCCACTGAACTTTCAGAAACTTGATGCTTCGGGTTCGAGTGGTTCTATATGCTTCTTCGAGGATACGAATAGGCACTTCACGATAGGTCAGATCTTTGTTGATATCCACAGAGCGGTGATCAATATTCTTGAAGACTTCTGACTTCTCCGGCACGCCAAGACACTTCCGAAGTAAGGACACGTGAAAGACATCGTGTACTTCAGATAATTCAGGGGGCATTTCCAACTGATAATACACTTCTCCTCTGCGGCTTAGTACCTTGAAGGGTCCAATATACCTTGGTGCAAGCTTTCCTTTTACTTGGAATCTTTGCATTCCCTTGAGAGGTGATACTCTGAGATAAACAAAATCTCCAATCTGGAAGGTCAGTTCTCTACGTCTCTTGTCCGCATAACTCTTCTATCTAGACTGGGCTGCCTTGAGGTAGTCACGAATCATGCGAACCTTCTCTTCAGCCTCTTGCAGAATGTCTGGTCCAAATATCTGACTGTCTCCTGTTTCTGACCAATTCAAAGGGGTACGACACTTCCTTCCATACAAAGCTTCAAATGGGGCCATTTGCAAACTGGCTTGATAGCTGTTGTTGTAGGAAAACTCCGCGAAAGGCAGACAATCTTCCCACTTAGCTCCATAGGATAGAACACAGGCTCTCAACATATCTTCAAGTATTTGGTTCACTCTTTCGGTCTGTCCATCCGTCTGGGGGTGGTAAGCTGTGCTAAAAGCTAATTTGGTTCCCAAGGCTTGGTGCAAACTTTTCCAAAATCTTGAGGTGAATTGGGTTCCTCGATCAGAAACTATGGTTTTAGGGACTCCATGCAGACTAACTATTCTGGATAGATAAAGATCTGCTAGCTGGCCTGAGGTATAAGTGGTCTTGACAGGAATAAAGTGGGCAACTTTGGTAAGTCTATCCACAATGACCCAGATGGAGTCATTTCCACGGCTAGACCTTGGAAATCCAGTGATGAAATCCATTCCAACTGATTCCCACTTCCATTCCGGAACTTGCAAAGGTTGCAGCAATCCAGCAGGACGTTGATGTTCAGCCTTGACTCTTTGGCAAATATCACACTTAGAGATGAACGACGCAATCTCACGCTTCATTCCATGCCACCAAAATTGCTCCTTCGGATCTTGATACATCTTAGTTCCACCGGGGTGGATGGAGTAAGGTGTCTCATGGGCTTCCTTCATAATAACTTCCTTCAATTCTGAGTCTGCAGGCACACAAATACGTCCTTTATACCAAAGAACTCCTTGCTCATCTTCTTCAAATCCTGGCACCTTGCCGGAACTAATTCTGCGCTTAATTCCGTCCATACTCTCGTTTCCCTTCTGGGCCTCTTTGATTTGGCTCATCAAGGTGGGTTGAAACTCGAGGTGGGCTAAGAATCCTCAACTGACTAGTTCCAATCCAAACCTTTCAAACTCTTGGTGCAACAGGGGTTGCTCATCTTTGATCATCATATTCAACGAGCAGGGCTTCCTACTCAATGCATCGGCAACTACATTGGCCTTACCGGGGTGGTAATGAATTTCCAGATCATAATCCTTGATCAACTCTATCCATCTTCTTTGCCTCATGTTCAACTCCTTCTGAGTGAAAATATACTTCAAACTCTTGTGGTCAGTGTAGATCTCACAACGGTTACCCATAAGATAGTGCCTCCAAGTCTTCAAAGCTAGAACTACGGCTGCTAACTCCAGATCATGGGTTGGATAGTTTTCTTCATGAGGTCGAAGCTGCCGAGAGAGGTAAGCTATGACCTTGCCTTCTTGCATTAACACACAACCAAGTCCAAGTTTGGAGGCGTCGCAAAAGACATCAAAGTTCTTGGTGATATCGGGCATGGTTAGGACAGGAGCGGTCACCAATCGCTTCTTGAGCTCTTGAAAACTTTCTTCACACTTAGGGGTCCATTCAAACTTCTTGTCCTTCTTCAACAATTGGGTCATTGGTCTAGCAATCCTCGAGAACCCTTCAACAAATTTGCGGTAATAACCCGCTAGTCCAAGAAAACCTCTAACTTCAGTTTGAGTGGTAGGGGCTTCCCATTCCATGACTGATTTGATCTTCTTTGGGTCTACTGATATTCCTCCAGCTGATAACACATGGCCTAAGAATCCAACTTCTTTCAACCAAAACTCACACTTACTGAACTTGGCATAAAGCTGATGCTCTCTCAGAGTCTCTAAGATTAATCTCAAATGGGTTGCCTGCTCCTCTTCGGACTTGGAGTAGATAAGAATGTCATCAATGAAGACAACAACAAACTTATCCAAAAACTCCATGAAAACCTTATTCATGAGATTCATGAAATAGGCAGGGGCATTGGTTAATCCAAAGGACATTACGGTGTACTCATACAATCCGTAACGGGTAGTGAAGGCTGTTTTGGGTATATCGGTTGCACGGATCTTCAGTTGATGGTATCCAGTTCTAAGATCTATCTTCGAGAAAACTCGAGCTCCGGTCAATTGGTCAAACAGATCATCTATCTTAGGAAGAGGATACTTATTCTTGATGGTCACATCATTTAGCTTGCGGTAATCAGTGCACAGTCGGCTGGAACCGTCACTTTTATCCACAAACAAGATGGGTGATCTCCAAGCAGATGAACTTGGCTGAATCAATCCCTTACTCAAAAGGTCATCCAATTGCTTCTTCAACTCCACTAGTTCAGCTGGGTTCATACGATAGGGTCGTTGGGCTATGGATCCAGTTCCGGGGATAAGCTCAATGATAAACTCAATATCCCGGTCCGGTGGCATTCTGGGTAGCTCATCGGGAAATACATCCGGGTAATCACAGATGATGGGGACTTGCTCCAGAGTTGGCCCTGAGATACTCTTATGACATCGGGGAATTTGGGTGGGTTTACTGACACATGCTTTACTAAAATTCCATGGCTACTCCTTATGGTGATGGTCTTTTTGGCACAATCTATCACTCCTTGATGTTCAGACATCCAATCCATACCTAGGACTACTTCCAATCCTTTGGTTCCTAACACAATTAAACTGGCTAAGAATGAGATCCCATGGATTTCTATGGGCACTGCCAAGCAGGTCCAACTAGCCTTGGTTATTGACCCAGGTATTTGCACAGACATGGTATTTTTCAGGGGTGTTGGTTGAAGTCCACTTTTATCAACGAATAACTGAGTAACAAACGAATGCGAAGCTCCAGAATCAAACAGAACTCTTGCAGGGACTGAATTAACAGGGAACATACCAAGCACAACGTCGGTTGCTTCCTGAGCTTCTTCAACATTCATGTGATTCAGACGGCCTCGAGGGTGAGGCTGGTTCCTTGGGGGATAATTCTTGCCATTCCCAACACGGCGCTGTTGCTGAGCAGGAGCAGTGGTCTTGGATGCATCATTCAGCTTCTTGGGGCACTCGTTGGAGTAGTGCCCTTTGAGTCTGCACTCATAACAGGTAACACCAGACTTGTCACCAGACTTGGGCGGCGCAGTTGCTCCATTCGGCCTTGGAGTATTGGGGTTGAAGTTATTTCCACTAGGTCTTGGAGGTGCACGGTTAAAGTTGTTGCCGGGCGGACGGCTGGGATAGTTGGGGCGCGGAGCAGGTGCAGATGGCCTCATAGGCCTTGGGGTGAAACCCATAGGTGGATTTCCCCTTGGCTTCTGCGAGTTGCTCGAGTTGCCTTGATACATCATACGGCGCTTGCGGTTTTCTGCAGCTTGCTTGAGTTTGCCTTCCATCTGAATGGCAGAATCAACCAATGACTCTAGGTCGGCAAAGTGAATGCTGACCAAGACACATTGCATCTCATCATGAAGTCCATCCAGAAACCTTTCTTGCTTCTTCTCAGTGGTGTTGGTGTCATCTGGGGCATACCTAGACAAGGTAAGGAACTTGTCACGGTAGTCCACCACAGATAGGGAACCTTGCTTCAGATTTCTGAACTCATCTCTCATCCTTTTAACCAATCCCAAAGGAACATGGGCTTTGCTGAACTTGCTCTTGAACTCCTCCCAAGGCATCATATACCCTGGGGCTTGCATTGCCCGAGTGCTATCCCACCAAGCTCTTGCAGCTCCCGCAAGATAGTGGGTTGTGTACAAGACCTTCTCATTTTCACCAACTTCGGCGACTGCCAAATTGTTCTCCATAGTGCGAAGCCAGTCATCGGCATCTAAGTGTTCTTCGGACTTGGTGAACATAGGAGGGTTGGTGTTTTGGAAACTCCTTAACTTGGATCGGTGATCACCATGGCCATTGTTTTCTCCTTCACCATGGCCATTCCCATTGCCATTATTGTGGTTCATTGCCATCTGGGCTAGTTGCTGAAGAGTGGCCAAGTTAGCTTGGCGCTCAGCTCGGGCTGCTTCCCGGTCTTCCATGATCAACCTTAGTAGTTCGGCCATTTCCGGGTTCGGGGGTGGGGGTGCTCGCGGCATCTGAAGATAAGGTGTGTAAGACAAGAGGGAAAAACTAATTTGCTAAGATTTAATGTAACATGGATGATGCAATTTTTGTCTTACTTAGGCCTTAAGGGCCAAATTCATATTTCATTCAACAAGCATCAAACATATCATACATACGAGTTCACACGTTACAAATGGTTTGCATCAAACCATTGCGACTCGTCTACTAGAGAGGGGGATACAACTCACACCTACACGAAGTGACTTAAAGTAAACTCATAACTAGATAACACGGGGATCTCCAATCTAAACATCGGGCTCCTCGGGGTCCTCCTCCTCATCATCCACAATGAATCCATTCTCCTCAGGATCCTCCTCATCATCAAGGTCCTCCATGAAGTCATCCTCGTCACTAATGAGGGCATTATCCTCCTTGCGGAGATCAATGCCTTCCTCCTCACCAAGGTGGCTCTCGAGACTCTCGATGTACTCAGTCAGCTCAGCCACATTGGCCTTCAACTCCTCAATGGTGTGATCCCTCTCATCGCGCTGGCGGCGAAGACTCTTGCAATCCCTCGCAAGAATCATGATAGTGCTCCTTGCCTCCACCAGTGCAAAGTGCTCAAGGTTGGCCTTGGTACGGGCACGATCCGCCTCCTGCTGAGTGGAGTACAGCAAGAAGTCCATGTGATCGACGTAGGTACTCGGCTCATTTTGCCCTGGCATGTTTGCGGGACGCCCATCCGCATCACGCCGAGCAAAGTTCCTAAAGCGCTCTCCCTGAACCTCCTCAACATGCAGTCCGCACAATCGGGCGTGCATCTCCTGCATACCTCGGACCAAGCCATCGGCCCAAGTGTTCTCCACAAGCTCAAACTTGATCCTTGGAGAACTCAAATCTCCCTTCTTGCCATGGAAACTGGCCCTGACAAGCCACTGTAGCTCTCCATCCGGGTGCTCATTGAGCACGGCTCCCTTGAACTCCGGATACAGGCGGTTCAGGAACAAGGTCAGGGTGGTGAGGTCGCGCTCGAAACAAAGGCTGCCACCATGGCCCAACTGGTACTGCTCAGTGAATACCGGGGCCATCTACAAAATTTTAGATTAGATTAAGTTAGTGATCAACTCAAGTGTGCAAAATTTTAAGTAGGTAAAAACTGAAGCATGTACAAAACTTTGTAAATAGAGAGGAAAAGACTAAGCAATTTTAAACAATTACTTATCTCTTTGTTTTTATAAAGGTTTCATTCAACGCCCATTCTAACTAAGGTCTCCTATGGTCAGCCTAGGCTCTGATACCAACTTGGTACGACCCCGAATTTATCACAAATTCGAAGTGCCCATTATGCATTCCACCACAATCCCAGAATCATTGTTGTGATACACATAACGTAGTTGGTAACCAGTTCCATTACAATACGATGGTTCAAATACAATGGTCATAGAGACCAAGTTCATATTACAACACAATATAGCAGCGGAAATAACGTCTTCGGGTCCATGCCTTCACCCTACATGCAATGGCGACTCAGTAGAAGATCTTAGTTCTGATACTCTTCTTCATACCCTTCCTCCGGATACTCTTCTCCATAGTCTGGCCAAGTTGATAGCCAGGGACACAGCCATGAGTACATTGGACGCACTCGCAAACCATCTTACAAATGAAATGATGAAGTAGATATGCAAGGTTGATATGGTGGACTAAGCACTAAGTTTAGTTTGCAAAAGCTAGTTTTGTTGCCCAAGAATGTTCATTGGTAGAAAAGAAGTTTAGTTCTCTAAGTTTAATCTAAGGGAACTTCAAGTGTGTCAAGATCAGGGTCAAGTCAAGTCATGTCATTTACCAAGTTCACATAGGTTATTATCATTCTTGACAAAAGTCAAGTACAGTTTGCCAACTATCCATAACCGAGGACGCGGCTATTCGAATAGTTTGAAACCTCTGCAGAGGGGTACACTTTACCCACAAGATTCGATACATCTGCCGGGAGAAATCCACGGATCGTCATACACAAGTATGCGGGGTTCAGATAATCAAACAAATTCTTTCACTTGCTCACTCTAGTACAGGATCCTTCCCTAGAGCCCGAGCTACGGAAATCCCTGTTCCGGCGCCTCTAGTTTTGCCCGCTCCGGGATGCCGGATGAGTGGAATCTCCACTTGGTTCAGAAGTACCCGCGCACGGTGCACTTCTATAAAGGATGATGCAAGACCTCCCATACTAGGGTGAACAAGCTACGGACTAAGCCCCTTCCCATTTAGGGGTAATGTGGTCGTACGGTAATGGTTGGCTCACATGGTACATCACTTATTATCATTTAGCAAATACATCCCATAGTCTTTAGTCAAGATTACTTTCCTTCATAAAACCATCATGTAGGAGGGATCTCCATTTCCAAGCTTTCAAGTTCAAGTCACCAAGTTAAAATGGGGTTTCACTTAGAGATTTCCTCAATTTTATTAGCGACTAAGCAACTATATTGAGTGGTGATACCACTAAGCTAGGGTTGGATAAACTCAGCTTGATGCTCTTGCTAAGCAAGATATCACTCTACTCCTATCATTTTACTCTAGCAATTCCATCATGCAATTTACTTAAAACAGGTGGTATGCAATAGTAAAACTAGGCATGTGGAGTATGATTCAAAAGATGGCTTGCCTTGGTTGGCAAAGTGTCCAGGGTATTCTTCTTCTTCTTGATAATATTCCCCCTCAATATCCTCCTCGGCAACACTAGCGTCTAATAATGAATAAACACAAAGCAAATCATCACTACACAATGCTAACAACACACCAAGCACACATACTTGTTTTCAAACAATAGCCTTCCTCTTGGATTTTATTTGAATTGGTTGCAAGTTTTCTTCCAAGTTTGCATTGAGGGTGCAAGTTAGATTTTCTATCAAATACCATGTGGGGTTTACCTTTTTAAGTATGGATATTGAACTAAGGGTATTAGTACTAGTTTAAGTGAGGATTGACTAATTTTGTGAATTGGTATTGAGGGCAAAATTAATTCTAAGTGTATGATAGAGATCTATCATTTTATGTTACCCATTAAGATTGGATTAAGGTCTAATTGATATCACTAAATAGGTTTGAGTTGATTTAGGTTGACTAAACAGTAGGGGAGTTGATTAGTGAGTTCACAAACCAATTTTTATAATTTTTGGTGGCTTAAACAATTTTCTAGAAATTTTCTATGATTAATAAAGCTATGGTCACACTATTCTTATTTATTTAAATCCCTAACTCAATTTGAATTCTAACCAGTTCTACAGTGTAGATCATTTCATAAGCTTTCCAACGCCTATTCATTTGCTAGAAATGGATTTGTAAATCTCTGGGAATTAAAGTTTGAAATTCATATCTGAAACATATTTGAATTAATTCGAAAACGAGCGGGGAATGAATAAAATCGAAACGGACCGAATTCTAAACCGGCTGGGCCTATTTCAAACGAAACCCGAACGGGCCGGCCTAGAAAACGATTCGCACGGGCGGGATTTGTTTTTAAACAAACTGACAAGGGGGTCCCACCCGTCAGGTCACTTAACTTTCCCGAACCGGTACGCTACCGATCGATCCAGATCTAATGGCTCACAGTCATCGTGTTCGACGGAGAGGGCGGAGCTCACCTGCGTGCAGTGAAGAAGACGACGGCGACGGCGGTGTGCGTAGAGGAAGCAGAACTCGACGGCGACGGGCGGAATCGACTCCGGCGAGGCTCCTCCACCAATTCCCAGCGGTGGCTTGCTCCAGGGAGGTCGAACGCGGCGGCGCCCTCCGCGTCTAGTACCTCGCCGGCGGTGCAGGCGTCGTCGAACGAGAGCGAGCGGGGTGAAGTGAGGGTGTCTGGGAGGTAGCTGGGGACGGGGCGAGTTGGTTCGTTTGATCGGCGGGGTCTTTTATAGGCCGGAGCGTCGGGGACAGGGGCGTCCAGTAGCTCGCCGGTGCGGGAGCCCTGGGCGCGTGCGTCGAGCGACACTGGTCACGGCGGCCTTGCTCGCGTGCTGGAGGGGTTCGGTCTCGGCCGCGGAGTGCTGTGGGTCGGCTCTGGCGCAGTCACGATGGTCGGCGACGTGTAGTGAGCTAGGGAAGAAGAGAGGGGGGTCCTGGGTGCTGTCTCCTCTTCTCCTCCCTTTCTCACGGCTCGGGTCGGGGCAGAGGGAGCTGGGCTCGACCGCGGCGTCGTCCAGGAGCATGGCTACAGGCATGAGACGAACGGCGATAGTGATCTTCACAGTAACCACGATTTGCTCGATTTTCGTCTGTCAGGTGTTCGACGAAATGCCCGCAAGAGATTCAAATTCGAAATTTTGAAAATTTCCACTTTGGGTGATCAACATACTAGCCAAGGTTTCCAGTGATATTTTTGTTACCAAGAAAGAATAAGTTTTGCAGAAATCTTATTTCAAATTTTGGTATTGTCACTGTTTCAGATTCAAAGTTTGGCTGATGTTTGAGTCAAGTTCTGATTTGAATTTTGGGTAGCAACTTCTTGGTTGAGTTAGTGTGTGACTTGGTTAAGCTCAACTAACTGGCCAAACCCTCAGTTGAATTACAGATTTCTTATTCTAAAAGCTCAAAGTAGGGTAGTCAATAAGATTTCATAGATCATCTTATTCTTCTCTTTTTCTTTATGATTTTTATTTCTGGTTTCTTTGGCTTGTGTAATCCTTCTCTAATGTCTCTGTTGGTTAAGTTATAACTAACTAACTATTGCACAACAATTAATCACACACATGAAATCATAAAATACACATAATGGAAAATACATGCATACATGCAATAATAGATAAAAAGTTTTATCTTGGTCCAAAATTTGGCACTTTAATTAACAGGAAGTGGATTACAATTTTCTGAGTTGTTACATTGACCGGGATATATCCACGATCGGTTCTTGGCATCAGTATGGCCGCTTTTGCGCTTGCGAGGTCCACTGTACTATATAGTCCATGCATGCACACGTTGACAACCATGCCTGCACATCATGATATAACAAGTATCGTAGCCGGGTGGCGATGGTGTCTAAGCTAGGGTTTCTCATTTGAGGGTGGTTGACTCCCGACGGTGCGAGGGGTTGCGGCGGCGTGATCTCTCCCCGTGGCTAGGGTAGGGTTTCCTTGGGTGCTCTGGTTCCCAGAGTCTCACGAGGGGATGGTTTCTCCAAGTAGGGGAAGAATTTTGAGCGAGAATTCAAGGGGGTGTTCTAGATCCCCAATCAAGTCCAGAGAGGAAGACCTCACAGCGGAGTTGTCGTCCAAGATGTGTGAGCTTTTGCTTACCGACAAGGAAGCCACTTGGATGGTGATCAAGGGTATTGCCCCGGGATCTGTTCCCCGCTCGAGATGGGAGATCGTGGACAAGGTGTGCTCTTGAAGAAAGTTTGTAATTGTAACGCTAGAGAGTGAAGTGTTTCGCAGCATAGAAAACAAAAAATTTCCTATGAGTAAGAACAAGAACAAGCCAAGATTTGATCTATGAGATGCAAAACAACGAGTGGGAGAGATTATATCTACATACCCTTGTAAATCGCACAGCATAACGTTCAGATGAACGTGGTCGGCGTAGTCGTACTAGCGTCTCCTCCTCGCGATCCGATCTGATCCAAGCGCCACAACAGGCGGCGCCTCTGAGCGATGCACACGTACAGCACAATGACGACTCCTCCTCACTCCAGCAAGGCGCGGTGGAGTGATAGATGGGATCAGCAGCACGACGGCGTGGTGCTTATAGTGGAGAGTATTTGCCGGCAGGGCTTCGCCTACATGTGCAAGGTGGAAGAAGATTTGCAAAAAAAACTAGCCAAACTAGGACAAGAAAACAGGCAGCGGTGACTAATGGTCGATCAAAAATCAATCTCATCCCCGTGTCAGGATGGCAATGGGCAGGGTAGAGCAATACCATACTCATACCCGTATAGACGATGGGTACAAAATTCTACCCATACCCGCACCCATGGGTATGAAACTTTACCCATACCCATACCCTGCAGGTATCCATACCCATTGAGTACCCAACGGGTGGATCAAATACTACATAAGTTACTCACTATTTTACTTTTATCGATAGTACATTGAGGGTAAGAACATGGGATTTCGATCTCCTTAATGTGGGGACACATGTGGATTACAACTAATGCTTAATTACTAGCGTAAATGGGGTGTGAGATGCCCAACTCCTTTAACCTCTATCGACCAATACTATAGGGATACTCTAGATTGTATATAAATAGGTAGGGTATGAGTATACCCACGGGTAGAAGGCTATACCCGTGCCCCACCTATGACTTAATGGGTAGGGTATGGGTACTACCCATGGGTATAAAAGTGTGCCCATACCCTACCCATACGGGTATGGTACCCACGGATACCCATACCCATGAGTAAAATTGCCATCCTTATCTCCATGCGATATGGCTCCTTTTATAACCAGACGGTGACTTGGAGTACGGTCCAGGTTTCAAAAACATGACGCCTCGGTCACGCAAGGTTTGGTCGCGTCCCTTTTGATCGATCCAGGTGCGTGCCTGATCCGATCGATCGGCCGACTTAGGACACCAGCGAGCGGCCTCGCCGCTGGGCGCATGCGGCCCAGTTGGATCCTGAGGCCTAGCCGAGCGAGCGGCCAGGAGGGCGGCGATGCTTCCTGGCGCACAGGGCGCGTGGAGCTTCCTAGCGCACGGCCCAGCCAGCCCAGCTTGGGCGCCCCTCCTTTTTTCCCTTTTCTTTTTTCCTTTTTGCCTCTTTAGTAGTTTGTCTAAATGGGCTACTAAACTAGTCCATTAGCAAAACTTCCTATGGACTACTTTTCAGCCCTTATTTATTTCCAATAAATATATATATGTATTAACATTTATTAATTCAATTAATTAATAAATCATTAATCTTCTTCCCGGAACAATTCTGTAACTCTCCAAAATAATTTCCATAAATCCCAAAACTACCCTAGCGTCGATGAGTGTTAAGTGTGTGACCCTACGGGTTCGAGAATATGCGGACATGATCACCATCAATGATCAATAGCGGGATCTGGAAATCCATATTGACTCCGACATATTCAACGAAGATCATTATCGGTGAACCACAATGTCAGGATTCACTTAATCCCGTATACAAATTCCTTTGTCTCGCGATATTTTACTTGCCCGAGATTAAATGGTCGGCATCGCCAAAGCTAGTTCAATCTCGTTCACAGCAAGTACTCTTTACTCATTCCGTAATCAACTATCACCCTGTGATTAAACTCATTAATCATGTGTTTGCAAATGGTGTATGATATTGATTACCGAGTGGGCCCAGAGTATATCTCTCCATCATGGGATGGAAAAATCCCAATCTTGATATATGCAACCCAACAAGTACTTTCTAATTACCTGAGAGACACCTTTATGATCACCCTCTCATAGTGTGACGTTTGATGACCTCAAAGCTCTCTTCCAGTACCAGGGAGTGGTATTATCTCATGGTCTAAAGAATAGGATACTAGCATAGGAAAAGCTATGCAATTGTGAACACATTGACACGATCTAATTGATGTGCTTAATGTGGGTCTGTCCATCACATCATTCTCCTAATGATATGACCTTATTATTAATCGACAACTCATATCCATGGTTAGGAAACCTTAACCATCATTAATCAATGAGCTAGTCTAGTAGAGGCATACTAGGGACATGGTGTTGTTCATAAACCACACAAGTATTAATGTTTCTGCTTAATACAATTCTAGCATGGAATATAAATATTATCATGAACAAGAAATATGATAATAACAATATTATTATTGCCTCTAGGGATGGTGATCAAGGGTATTGCCCCGAGATCTGCTCCCTGCCCGAGATGGGCGATCGTGGGCAAGGTGTGCTCTCTAAGAAAGTTGGTAATTTTAACGCTAGAGAGGGCAATGCAACGAGCTTGGGGTTTGCATCAATCTGCGCAATTCAATGACATCGGTGAAAACAGGGTTTGTTGTTTGTTTCTCCTCAGAGGGAGATTGGAACCATGTGCTAAGGAACGGACCTTGGCAGTTTGATTTCAACTAGATCTTGATTAAGGAGTTTGATGGGGAAGTTCTTCCATATGATATGATATTTCACACGCTAGACCTATGGGTATGTGTGCTTGACCTACCCATGGACACGAGGAATAGGGCATACAACGAGCTTATTGGAGGCTGTATTGGGAAGTTTGTATCGGTTGACGTAGATGAAAAGGTATGGCATGGGGAGAAGATCTTAGGATCAGAGTTGCAGTTAGAGTGGATCAACCACTTCTGCAAGGCGTTCCACTCAAAAAATCAGAAGATGAGGCAGAAGGCAGATGGTTTGTTTTAAACTATGAAAGGGTTCCACAATTTTGTTTCAACTGTGGGTGTCTGGTTCATCCAGACAATCACTGCGTGGCAGAGAACTTGGGGGAGATGATGGTGTGCAGCAGTGAGGGGAATGGCTCCGGGCATCACCTAGGAAATCTCAGAAACCACTCTCCCAACAAGACCATTGGTGTCCTCAGGGAGTTACAGTGGTAGATCCTTTGGGTCTAGTTCCAAATGATGGGAATATGCCCTAGAGGCAATAATAAAGTTGTATTATTCAATATTCCTTTGTTCATAATTAATGTTTATATTTCATGCTATAAGTATATATTGGTTCCGTGATTTGGAGGAAAACCTAATTACACATGTGGAATAGTAAACAACAAAGAGTTCCCTAATCTTGCCTCTAAGATTAGTTCGCATATTATCCGATAGTCTTGTTTTCCTGACTATGGGCATAAGTAAGTGATATCTCACGGGACCCATTGGGAAACCCCAATAGGAAGGTATGATGAGCACATTAGTAAGTTTTCCCTCGGTATGAAACCAAAGTTTAATCAACCAGTAGGAGAAAGAAATCACTTCTGAAGGTTGCTGCTAGCAGACTTTGGCAGGGCGCACTACCGACGTCAGTCAACAACGTGGAACCTGCACATAACACAACCAAACTACTTTGCCCCAACTTACAGTGAGGTTATCAATCTCACTGGTTTTGCTGAAAACAAAGGATTAGACGTATAGTGTGGAAAGAGATGTTTGTTTACAGTGAAATAAAATAGTACTTGCAGAAAGTAAACAGTGTTTGCAGTAGATGGTATTATAAATGTAAAAGAATGGACCAGGGTCCACAGTTCACTAGAGGTGTCTCTCCATAAAGATAAATAAAATGCTGGGTGAACAAATTACAGTTGGGCAATTGACAAATAGAGAATGCATAACAATGGATGTACATGACATGAAGATCACTATGAGATTCATTTGGGCATTACAACATAATACATAGACCGTAATCCAACTGCATCTATGACTAATAATCCACCTTCAGGATATCATCCGAACAACCTTTGGGTATTAAGTTGCAAGCAACAGATTATCGCATTAAGCAAAGTGTGTAATGTAAACAATATAATTATCCTTGAACAAAAGATTATTATTTTCTCCCTAGTAGCAACAGCACATCTACAACCTTACAAGTTATTGTCACTCTCCCAGATTACTAGAGGCATGAACCCACTATCGAGCATAAATACTCCCTCTTGGAGTCACAAGCATCTACTTGGCCAAAGCATCTACAAGCAACAGAGAGCATGCAAGATCACAAATAACATAGACATGATAGATCAATAATCAACTTGACATAGTACTCAATATTCATCGGATCCCAACAAACACAACATGTAGCATTACAATAAGATGATCTTGATCAGGATAGACAGCTCACAAGATCTAAACATGGTGGCACAATTAGGAGAAGACAACCATCTAGCTACTGCTATGGACCCGTAGTCCAAAGATGAACTACTCACGCATCACTCCGGAGGCAGGCATGACGATGAAGAAGGCCTCCGGTGATGATTCCCCTCTCCGGCAGGGTGCCGGGAAGAGCTTCAAAACCCTCCCGAACTAGGGTCAACGGTGGCGGCTACTGTACTTTTCATGGATGGAGGCTCTGGCTTTAGGGTTTTCCCGAAGATGTTAATTTATAGGCGGAAGGGCAAGGTTTGTGGGCGCTCGAGGGGCCCACCCCATGGGGCGGCGCAGCCAGAGGGGGGGCCACGCCACCACCAGGTGTGGTCGGCTCCTGGCTGGTCTCCGTCTCTCCTTTGGACTCCGTCTTCGTGTCAGATAAATAGGCACTTCGGCTTTTGTTTCATCCAATTCCAAGAATATTTCCTTCAGCAAAAACCTGGAATAGAAAAACAGCAGAAAACGGGAACTAGCACTGTGGCATCTTGTTAATAGGTTAGTTCCAGAAAATGCATAAAAATGCCACAAAGTGTAAACAAAACATAAAGCAATTGGTGTAAAACAAGCATGGAGCATCAAAAATTATAGATACTTTTGCAACGTATCAGTAAGTTGTTACAAGGTTGCTGATAATAAGTGAGAGCATATTGTTCGGGGAGAATAGTGTGCTGGACAAGACCCAATTAACATACCACAAAACTAAGTCGTCAATGTGTTGTTGGTATTTAATCATGAAATACATTGTTGTTTATATGCTTCGGTAGACCATGAGAGAAATATACATGGTTACCGAAAGATTGCTTTTGCTACACTTAACGTTATCCGTAAAAGGGTGATTGCTAAAGTGGTGGTGGAGTACTCGGAAAGTACATTATAGTTCTATTGTCTCGAGACTACGATTTACTACTCCGATGATGGAGAGATATTCTCTGGGCCCGCTCAGTGTTATGATGTTCATCATCGTCTGGCTGGACACATGACTAAGTCGTTAGTCACAAGAACATCGATAACATGGATAGAGTAAAGAGAGCACACCAGGAAATGGGATACAACATAATAGTTTCATCTCGGGTGGTGCAAAGTATCGCTAAGTAAATCAAAACCCTAATGGACATTGTAACGGTTCACATGATAAAGATATTTTGTGTTATAGGGATCATTCCAGCAATTCAAGAGAACACGTATGATCATTGCCGCGGAAATGTGTCTGGGCATGTCTACATATATCTGAACCCATTGGATCACACACTTAAGAGTTTCGCGTTTATTGAATATGAGTTCGGTAAAAGATCATAAGAGAGAGGGGACTCTGAAAGTGGTTCGGTGAAGTCTCAAAATGGTTCCATTATATCATATTGGTTCCGGAAGGGTCCTAAACCCTACTGGTGATATATAGGAGGTGTCGAAATAAAATTAGGTCAAACTAGTCTATTTTTGGAAAGTCCAGAATACGCGGAAGGTCAAACCTCGAAGGTGGACCACCATGGGCCTAGGACGCATGGGGCCCACCCCTGGCCGGTCGCACCACTAGGTGGTGGAGTCCAAGTCAAGGACTCCCCCTAGGGAAGTTTGGTAAGAGGGGAGGAGGAGTTCCTACTCGAACTCGGACTCCCCCTCTAGGTTTGGAAGGAGGGGAAGAGTTCGGGTAGGAACCTGAATCCTACCCCAACTCGGCCAAGAGGAGGCCGGACGGCCCTAGGGGTCATGGCCACCTATATAAAGGGGGCGGGAGGAGGCCAAGGGCATTCCAAGCCATGAAGCCCCCCGCGCCCGAAACCATAGCCCAGCTGACCACCTCCACCGCCGGTCGCCGCCGGCTACCCCTCGTCGCCGTCGCTTGTCGTCGTCGACTCTTCCTCTCTCTCTCTCTCTCTCTCTTGTGGAGCGATGCCCGTCTTCTACCCCGATTCCATCGGTGACGCGGAAGCGCTATCGGATCTTCATCGACATATTCTGCATAGTCTGTGTGCTTGATCACATGTTTGACGCGGCGATGCCAAGCTCGTACGTGTGGATACCATCAGAGGTGTTGCATGTGCGGAACTAGATCATGGGAGCCGAAGAAGGATAATACATCTTCTCGCGACTAACTAAGGTTATTTGCAGGAGTCGACTCGTGACTTTATCAACCTTGTCATCGACAAACTCTTCCGCTAGTTTGATCAACAAGGTGTGTAATTCGTTACCTCCCTCTTGCAAGCTTGATCTTGGTTTAAGCGATAGAATTTTTTAGTTTTGTGTAGCGTGATCCCCAACACCAAAAACTTGGGTGTGCCGTCAGTCCGTGATTTGCCCCCAATAAGAAACCTGTTAAAGGACTACTCGGTCTCTGGCTCGTCTCACACTAGTGGATATGAAAAACAGAGAGGGAGCCAGGAGGTGAACAACCCTAGAAAGCTACAAGTGGGAGGGAGTTAGACAACTAGTATGGGCCGGATGGTGAAGGGTCAGGTGCTAGCAGTCGAGGAAGGGGTATATGTACTTATACTCGGTGCAAGAGGAGTGGGGTGTTGCCATCTTTGTCCAACAGAGCAATGGTGCCACTGGGCATGCTGAGCAAAAAAAGGAACACTAAACAGGTCTGGCAGCGAGTGGAGGTACAGGTGATTGGAGATGATGATACGAAGGCTGCTGGGAAGAGGTAGATGACAACCTCTATGTTTGATCGACTTGAAGATCCTATGGATGCATCGGTGGCCCTACGGGGGCCGCCGCGACCAATGATTCTGTTGGGCCTAAACTGCGACGGACTAGGGTTGGACGCGGCAGTGGGCGAGCTTTGGGACCTGAATAGGTCATACAACCCAGGGGTTGTCTTCCTTTACAAAACTAAGATGAAAGATAGAGCACTAGATAAAATCAAATGGAGTATGGGCTTTTCGAATGGAGCGACAGTGGATTGCAGAGGAAGGAGTGGGGGTTTGGCTTTATTGTGGTGTGATGGGATCGATTTCTCTATTCGGCCGTGGTCTCAGTATTACATTGACACTAAGATCACTGTTGAGGGATTCTCGGGGGGTATATGGCGAGCCGCGCACAGACCTACGTCACCGGACATGGAAGGCGCTGAGATTTTTTACGAGCATAGGATAATTTACCTTGGCTTTGTGCTGGGGATTTCAATGAGGTCCTAGCGCAAAATGAGCAGCTAGGCGGTAACCCAAGAAACCAAGCTCAAATAGATGCCTTTAACAATTGCATCACCGATTTGCATGCAGCAGCCAACAGGTGGAGACGATTCAGTCGGGCGCCGCATGCTTGAAGATCGGATCTGGTGTTGGTGCAGCTTGAAGACTCCTTGTGCGCGTGGCCCTGGACGCTGGTTGGATGCACGCCTAGACGGTGCACATGTCCCATGGCAGCGTTGCCACGCGCGATGGCCATAGAGGCCACCGATTTGCCGACTTCTGATCACACTGTGTGCGCGTCACCATGCTGTTCTTGGTGAGTTGATGTAGTTGCGCCGCCATATCGATCTGCACTTGATTTTCACCGGCGGAAAGGATCTGGAAGATATATGGATTTTATTTGGCTAATGGGATCTATTCTATAGAATTGAAAATTTCAGAAGTTCGAAATTGGATCTATTCTATAGAGCGGTTAGTCTCACGACGCTGATCCTAGGTCCTCCCACCACTTCCGCATCGCGCGCCGCCCCTGGGGAGATTGATCTCCTCGGGGGCGCGGCACCCGATCTCGACATCTCTGTAGACAAAGCCATATATATAGTATTCAAGCTATAAGAAAAGAGTTACATATGTCGACAAAGCCATATATCATATGCAACCGACAGAATGAAGGATTCACATGCATGTCGACAAAGGAAAGTACTCGAGCTAAGCAAAGAGTTATATATAAGTATCCCGCATACAAAAGTAAATAAGTCCAACAACGATGCTTTTGACTAAGGCAAGTTATAAGTTTACACCTCACACACATACACACACCGGAATGAGTTGCAGACGGTAAGGTTTATGACTCAAGCACACACGATTGGCATACACGCTTAAACGACTAGGAAGAATCATGAAGACTTTGGTTGGCATGGCTCCGGGAACGGTTTGTAGCAATCTTCCGTTGTCCATGTCCTAGTGTCACGCTGTTTCTGTAACCGGTCTTCAATCTCGCGCTTAGCCAACGGTCTGGCGTAGGACAAGGTTCCGCCCCTTGTGATGACATCTTCTTGCAAGATAGTCGCAATCTGATTCTGGATGCGGAAGAAGTCGTCCCTAAGTTCAGCGTCCTCGATCCTTGCATGCTCTTCGGCCCATCCTCGGACACTAGCTGGCGTTGTAAGCCTGTGTTCGTTCTGGATGATCGCCTGCATGTGATGGAGGGCGTAGAAGGCCTCCTTGACACTGTTAGGCGGCTGCTTGACGCAGGGGAACTTGATTACGTGCTTGAACATGTGTCTGCCGTCCTTGACATTTTCCGCCCCCTTCCTGAAGTCGCCTCCCTTCCTGGCGTATCCCTCGAGAGCATCATCTAGAACACCCTTGATGTAGGCGTAGTTTTTTGTCTTTGCCTCACTCCCCGAGTCTAAGTAGACGGCTAGCGAGTACCTCGGGGCAACGAGGATCAATGTGCAGTATATGTCTCTGCGCAAAACAGTTGAAACGAAAGAATGTTGGAAAAGGAGCTAAGAAATGACAAGTTATTACGGCGGCCGAGTGAGTGTGCACTTACTCGGGAAAGTAAGGAAGAAGTATGTCTTTTGTACTCTTGTTGTCCAGCAGGAACTTTTGGAGGTACTCCTTTGCTCTGGAAGGGTTCGCTAGATTCATCAACATGCCTTCACGCATGTAGTAGGGGTCCGCTATCGCGACGCTAGGGTTCTCCTCTCTGTTGACCTTCATCGCCTGCTGGAGCGCGTATAGGCGGACCAAGTTATAGTCCAGCCGTTTGGCGTTGAAAAGCTTGAAGACGTCCTCGTACGATATGAAGAAGATATCCGCGGGGTGATCATCGACGAAGCCCACGTCCGCTGGAACCTTCACCGTGAAAACCGGGTACGATGGATTTGTTTCCTTAAGAAGGCCCTCCTCCAGATACAGGATACCGTGCATAAGGCTCACCATCGCTCCACTCGCGTGGGCGACCTGCTCCTCAGTCATAATCGGTTTTCCAGCTTCATGAATTATGCCCTGCAAGGTGCCCTTAGCGGGTTGTGACATCGGGTCATCGTGAACCCTGGGCCTCTTCGGACCGATAGGCTGCTGGCTCGCAGACGGCTTATCCTTCTTGGTCCTCTTCCGGTGGTGCTTCTTCTGGATGGGACCACCGGTTTCCAACTGCTCACCACAGTCGGTTGCCAACTGATCACCGCCGCTCACCACCTTATGGAGTGTGTTGGGGCTAAAAATATTTCCCGTATTGACTTTAGGATCAGCGGCGCCAGCATCCGGAGGCGTCTTCTCTAGGGCACCATGGAAGTCCAAACGCGTGCATGCTTTGGTGCGAGCATTTGGATCTTCACGGACACGGTAGGGTTCTTCCATGTTTGGCATGAACAAAGAGTCGGTGGCGCCGGTGTTGAGCCAGTCATCTGGGTTGTCATCATCATCATCGTTGATGTCCTCAACCAGTACTGGGTATGATGCAGCGACGGCCTTGCCATGTGGTGCTGGTGGTGGCTGCGGTAAAGCGGCGGCCAACAACTTCTGGTGACGGGAGGTGTTGGCGGAGACAACTTGTTGTGGCCGCCGAGGCGGTGGCGCCATACGTGGCGGCGCCGGCTCAGTAACTGTTGCCGAACATGGCGGTGGCTCAGTAACTTTTTCCATGCGTGGCGGCTGAGTAACTTGTTGTTCCTTCACAAGCCGAATCTGGGTCTTCGGCCATGTCAAGACCCAGCCGAAGCAACCCGCAAGGGTCTTATGTTCATCGGCGCCTTGAGGTTGGGTTGGGGGGTCAATGTCTTCGCATCCCGGCAACACCCGAGCCAGCCGGACCTTGAACACCGCTGATACCATCTCCTTATGATGCATGACTGTGCTATTTGGCTGAATGATTGTGCCCTTAGCAACATCCTTCAGCTCGCCGTCCACGAAATGCAAAAGTGTGCAAGGTGTGTCCTGTGGGAAAACAAGTTTGCATTCATATCATGAGATGTCGCTGGCTATAGCTATATAGTCATCGAAGGCAAAGGAAATGAAATGTGCTGGCCGGAGTCATTACCTTGGAGATGGCGTTGAGCTCGGCTAATGTCGAGACACCGGTATCATTCTCCCGCCGAGATGCCTTACGACGAAGCACAATCGGTTGCGCCTTAGCTATGGCGGGAGGAGGCACCGGTGCGATCGGCTGCTCGGTGTTGGCATTGCCGGGAGGTGGTGTCACCAGAGCGACCTCCGGGTGCGCGTTCATGTTGGCGACGGCGGGAGGGGGCACCGGAGCGGCCGCCGGCTGCGCCTCCTCGACGTTGGCGGTATCTGGAGTCACCACATCCGGCGACACGTGCTGGATAGAGTTGCTGCCGGAGATGCTGGGCACCACTAGCGCCCCTCGTCGACCTGCCGCATTCCAAGCAGCAAGCCCCTCCCACAGCTCATCGGGAATGATCTCGCGGAGCTTCTGTTGCACTTGCTGGGCGATCAGGTCCGGCATCTGCTCCCGGAGCTTTTCAACTTCGCGTCTTTCATTTGCGGCGGCGGCCGCAGCCGCCGCCGCCACTGCCGCGGCCTTCCTCTGTTTCTTCGCCTCGGGGTCCTCTTTCTTGAAGTCGCCAACTTTGTCGTACGTACCATAGCCGGCCACGCGGCCAGCTGAAGTCGGCGGCAAGGACTTGGCTCTCCCCTTGATCACGTTTATCGCCCTGTTGAAGGGCGTGTCCCATCGCGGGTCCGCCGTCGACCCCTGGGATGAGCTCGAACTTGAAGCACAAGATCTTTCTTCGATTCTCTGCAGAGAAGGAAAGACATGGCCATTTAGAAATTTAGAACGCATATCGACTCGATCGAGATGCGCGGTAAATTCCTTACCAGCTTTTTCTGGAACTTCCTCACATCATCGTCGTCGGTAACGAATTCCTTGAGTTCGGGGTGGAGATAGTAGCGGGCACGGACAAACTGCATCACCTGCTCATCCGTGAATTTGTGCCACGGGTTCTCTTTCCCTAGACGGGCATACTCGGCGTCCTCCTTTGCCCAAATGGCCTTCTTTCCTCGGTAACCGCCGCCTCCGCAGCGTTGGTTACCTATGTTGAGGTCCCGCATATGCCTCCCCCACTCGGTCCATTCGATACCTTCCGGAGTGAGGCACGCATCCTTGAACTTGATGAACTCATCTTCGTCGAGCATCGGCTCGGCCTTCTTTATCTCCTCCCAACTTTTGCCGGCGAGAATTCTCTTCTTCACTCGACTTTTCCAGCTGCTCAAGGCAGTGCTCATCCTCGTGAGGGCTAACTTGTTGACCTTGTTCCCTTTGATCTTCTTGTTATTGAACGGCTCTGGGAACTGGTACCGGTTGTGAAGCTTCTCAATGAGTAGCTCGCGCAACGGCGTATTGCCCTTAGCTCTTATGTTCTTCTGGTTGATGCTCATGCTCTCCCGCACGATGCACCCAAGCTGCAAGCCGTACCCAGCGGCAAGCTTCGCAGGCTCCACGGGTTGGCCACTCGGTTTCACATGCGTGAACTCTTCGAGCTTGGTGCCGAGTACCGGCGGCGTCCGATCCTGCCTTTCCTTCTTCTTCTTCTTCTTCTTAGCGGCGGCGTCCGATCCACCGACGTCCATGCGGTCACTGCCACCATGACTACTTAAGTCATCCTCCTCGTCGCCATTGCTGCTTCCGGCGTCGTCGCCATCTTCGGCCTCTTCGGCCTCAAAGTCATATTCGGACTCCGAGTCAACTTCGTCGGCTGCACCTCCTTCGGCCTCCTCGCCAACTTCATCGGCCGCAGCTTCTTCGGCCTCCTCGTCGGACCCGCTCAAGTCATCGCCAAGCCGCCAAAACTTTAGGTTGGCTTTTCTTGCTTCTTCTTCGACGCTCATGGGCTGAGAAGGGCCAGCCCCAACGTCTTTGTCTCCGCTCGACATGTCGGCACTTCATACAAAATATGTAATAATTTAATTAGTACAATAATTAATTAAGCTAGAGTCGACCGAAAAATTCGGCATGACCTTTGCTATTTTTTGACCTAGGAGTGCCCATTTCTAAACCGAAACGGAAGTAAATCGACATTTCGGAAGAAATGGGCAACTCATTTAGAAATAACCTACAGCAATTCACATATATACATATTCCAGGAATTCACAAAGCCGCAAAGCAGCAGTAGTAGCAGCAGTAGCAGCAGCAGCAAAGCAGTAGTAGTAGCAGCAAAGCAAAGCAGCAGTAGCAGCAGCAGCAAAGCAGTAGTAGTAGCAGCAAAGCAAAGCAGCAGTAGCAGCAGCAGCAAAGCAGTAGTAGCAGCAGCAAAGCAGTAGTAGCAGCAGCAAAGCAGCAGCAGTAGCAGCAGCAGGAATTCACATATAATCTGTGAGCTATGGAGGCTTAGCATATTCATAAACCACAGCTACACATCTCACACTATAAACCACAGCTAGAAAAAATAGCCCAAAGGCACCACATCTCACACACTATAGCACAAATATTTAACAGATTAATATGTATATAAGCATATATATGTCCCAGCCATCAAAAAATGTCCCAGCCATCAAAAAACAGTCTACTGAATGTCCCAGCAGTATCTTGTATTATGCATCAGGTCAATCTCAAAAAATGCATATCTTGTAGTATACATCAAGCATGTGTACAACTATTGATTCAGCATACATACTGGGAACACTTAGACAAGGGTGGTCAGCATAGTAAGGATGGACAGAAAAAGATAAATATTTTCAAGGATATAATAAATGTCCCTGCTACATGTACATCCTTCACTGATTGGACAATGACCTCCCTCCTAAACAAACTTAGCTAGGGCTGGCACTTTCTGGTGTCAAATAATGGGAAAGTATAGTTACAGTACTATGTACCGATAATTATGCAGCTTCACCAGTTAATCATCTTCTCATCCACCCGGACGGCACATGCATGCATGGCATGCGATTCAACTAACTAACCGAACCTAACCGCTATAAAGGCCTCTAGGATTCCCCACATCAACCAACTTAATTTCTATGATGGCATGTGCTTGCTTTTGCTTGCATAGTTTCTCAAAAGGAGTACATCATAGATATATATAAACATGCACTTCTAGTTTAAAATTAGAAATTCATCTATTATTTTCAAGGATATAATAAATGTCCCTGGCACAAATTCACAACTCC
Source organism: Dactylis glomerata (assembly GCA_007115705.1). Lineage (NCBI taxonomy): Eukaryota > Viridiplantae > Streptophyta > Magnoliopsida > Poales > Poaceae > Dactylis > Dactylis glomerata. Next base: position 1,145,451 of record QXEO01001474.1, read on the forward strand.
ACACAAATTGCAAAATTAAATAGTTGCTTAAACAGATTCAGTCAAAAGAAATTAAAGGTATACCCTAAGAGAATTATTCTAATTTTCAATTCTACCATATTTAATCCCTTTGTTGCTCAATTCATCTATAAGCAAACAAATAAAAACATTCTTCCTACATATAAAATGTCTTTCTGTTATGCATTTTGTCTTTCTGTTCTCCTATCAAAATAGTCTTGACAAAAGGCAGGTTTTAAAAGGTTAAAACTTCACAAAGGCAACTAGCTTGTTTGGTCTGAAGCTAAACTACTGAAGACTGAACTAGAACTAGACTTAGCCGGATTGGAAACTGGGACCTCATGGATCGATGCAGATGGTCGGTCAGTTGGGCTAAGAGAGTAGGAAGCATTTTAATTTGACCAAAATCAGAGATCACCTAGATAGTAAGGTCAAACAATTGAAACATGTACTGTGCAAACCAGGCAGCTTAACTGCACTGAAACAGAAAACTGGGCGTGCACACATTGGCATATGCTTAACAGATTGGGCTTCGGTGTTGGTTCAGGATAGAGTGAAACTACCGAGTGAACAACAAAGATCCTAAGCTAGCTTGCTTTGTAAAATCAACAGTTTGGAATTAGTTCACGTAAGCAAAGCAACCACACAAGCTGATGGATTGATTCCTAGGTGCAAAAAGAGCTATCTGGAAGCAAGCAGGCTAGTTGGTGGATGGAATCAAAGACGTGAACAAGCTAGCTGGCTGGGTGTGCGTGTGCTCTGAAATGTGCAAAGCAGAGCTAGACACGGTTCAGGAATCAAGATCGGTGTGGCTGCAGCGTGCGCACCGTGGCGAGATCAACAACGATCTGTGTACGTGCGTGTGTAGACAGCGATGTAGGTGGTAGCCAGTGCTCCTCAACAACGATCTGAGTAGTAGCAACACGTGAACGAATGATAGCTATGAGAAGGTTGTTACCTAGGAGCTTGGGGGCTCCTCCTCGGCGGGCTCAGGCGACGACAAACGGCCAGCGGCGCTTTCTCCTCCTCGGCGGGCGTAGGCGATGACGAACGGCCGGCGGCGCTTGCTCCTCCTCGGCGGGCGTAGGCGATGACGAAGGGCCGGCGGCACTTGCTCCTCCTCGGCGGGCGTAGGCGATGACGAACGGCCAGCGGCGCTTGCTCCTCCTCTGATCTGGATCAGCCGCTGCTCTGCGGCGGATCGGCGGCTTGGAGAGGCGGCGCGGCTTGCGGTCGAGGGCTTGGAGAGGGGCAGTGGCGTCTCTCTGCGGCGACGATGAGGGCTTGGAGAATGGTAGCGGCGGCGTCTCTCTGGAATCTAGGGTTAGGCGCGCGCTGGGGGAATGAGGGGAAGAAGAGGAGCTCGGCCGGCCGAAGCGGTATTTGACTAAGTGTCAAATATGCGTGGCTCATATTGCACAAAATGCGCCACGCATATTTGACACTTAGTCAAATACCGCAAAGGCTCTCTATTTGACAGAAACACTTATCTGCCTCAGTGGCAGCACACACCCTTTGCATTAGGGGCATCGAGGGTTCGAATCCTGTTTGCCTCACACCTTTTTTTACATTTGTTTTCACATATTTTTTCAAATAGTTTGTAATAGTTTTAAATTATTTTTTCATAATTTCTAACAAATACAAGTTACTTCAAAATAATAGTTTGTAATAGTAAAAAAACACAAACATCGTCATGTCACATCTTTTTCTCACTTCATTTGCGAGTATCATAATAGTTAGTTTATTCAAAAAACCACGAATATATATCGTCGTGTTACACGAACATCGATATCCATACACACACGTACGAATATTATGATAGTCTATATAGTTTCGAGTAAACGCATGCATACACAAAAAATGTCATGATCTCGATTCCGCGCTAGCTAGCTAGAGCTAGCGTCGCTTTGCGATCTTCTTGCCCTTCTTCCTCACGTTTGTTGAATACTTTAGGCCGGGAATGTTGAGGTTTCTTCTCGTGAATGGACAACCTTTAGTAGGTAGGGTGGTCTTCCTTCTTCCTGCAGCGGTCGGCTTGTCAAAGTACTTGTCGAATTCCTCTTCGATCTTTGGATCACCATTCTTTTCTAAGTCTTGGTCATTGGCGGGTCCTTCCATTCCGATGATGCTCCTCTTGCCCCTCCTCACGACAACACGGCTTGGCTTTGACGGGTTGGTGATGAAGAAGCATTGGTCAACTTGGCTCGCGAGTACCCATGGCTCGTTTTTTGCGGAGGCGTTCTTCGCGGAGGCATCGGGTATAACCATGGTGGTGAAATACCGGCCCTCTTTCTGGACGCTCTTGGCCCATCTGACATGGAACATCGGCACCTTCTCTCCGGCGTAGTCAAGCTCCCAGATCTCCTCGATCCTTCCGAAGAATCTTTCCTTCACGGTGGCTTCATCATCGCCATAGGATAGCATCGTTACTCCTGAGTTCTGATATTCGCTACTCTTGTCCCTTTCCTCGGTGTAGAATCTGTATCCGTTGATGTCGTAGGCCTGATATGTCCTCATGTTGTGCCCGGGGCCCTGTGATAATGCAAAAATGAGTTTTTCATCCTCCGTAGAAGGCGTTGACTGCAGGCCGTGAACCTTTTCCTTGAACCAAGCCGTGAAGCTGGAGTTGTGCTCTCTTGTTACGTCTCCCTTCTTCCTCGGTCGACCTAGGTCAATGAACTTCTGCCCTACAAAGCTTTTGTGCTCCTCCACCCAAGGGTCAACCAATTCGATGTGTTGTAGCGCGACGAGGTGTGCCCGGAGAAAGTCGGGGCGTCAACCCTTCGCGCCGACATGCAAGGCGCGAAAACCCTCGCGGTGACCATATCCGGCAAGTCTACCGAGGTGCGTCCTTTTAGGCAGACCAACAGGGTCATCCGTGTCGTCCTCCTCGGTGCGTAGATAATTCTGGCAAAACGAGATGCACTCGTAGGTCAGAAAGCCCTTGGCGATGCTTCCATCTGGATGGGACCTATTGCGGACGAATCCTTTGATAACACCATTCAGCCTTTCGAACGGCATCATGTTGTGCAGGAATGTCAGACCGAGATGAATGATGTCATCCACGAGATGGACAAGCAGATGCACCATGATATCAAAGAACGCAGGCGGGAAGTAAATCTCGAGCTCGCACAGTATCACGACGATCTCTTCTTGCAGCGCGTCGAGCTGCTTCAAGCCGATAGATTTCCTCGAGATGACGTCGAAGAAGTTGCAGAGGCCAAACAACGTCTCACGGACGTGCTTGTCCATTATCCCTCGGATCGCAACGGGGAGTATCTGTGTCATCAAGACGTGACAGTCGTGAGACTTCATCCCGCTGAACCTCTTCTTCGCTTCATCCAGATATCTGCCTATGTTCCCAGAGTAACCGTGAGAAACTTTAACTCCTAGGAGGCACTTAAAAAACTGCTCGAGCTCCTTCTCACTTAGAGTGAAGCAGGCAGCGGGAAACACCACATCCCTCTTCTTAGCCCTCTTGCGGGGACCCTGAGTATCTTCGTCCATCGTCTCATCATCATCATTATCGGGCGGACCATGAAGTTCTTTCTTGATGCCAAGGAATTCCAGGTCGTGTCTTGCCTTTGGCCCGTTCTTGGTCCTATCCGGCATGTTGACGATAGTGGCCAGCAGACTCTCACATACGTTCTTCGTGACGTGCATGACATCAAGGCTATGGGGCGTGTGGAGGTATTTCCAGTACGGCAGGTCCCAGAAAACAGACCTCGCTTTCCACACACCATGCAGCGGCTTTGTCCTCGGACGCTTCTTTCCCAGCAAAGGGCACTCTTCCCAGTTTTCTAGCATGTCATCGATTACTTCACCGCTCCTCGGACGTGGGGCTTTTTCAAGCTCTTCTTTACCGTTGAACATGTCTCCACGCTTTCTCCACGGGTGATCCATTCGAAGCCACATCCGAGTCCGTTGGAACACGGTCTTTGAGGAACCGGGATCCCTTGGTAGCTGGAGATGCGGGGTCTTATCCATGCACCTGACACATGCATTGTGTCCGTGGTTCACCTGGCCAGAGACGTAACTGTAACCTGGATAGTCCTGCACCGTCGTGAACAACGCGACTCTCAAAGGGAAATAATCTTCTGAGTATGCATCCCACGTACGAGGAGGCGTCTCCCACAGCGTGGCTAGCTCTTCTTTCAACAGCCCGAGATACAAATGCATGTCGACACCTGGCTGTTTTGGGCCCTGAATTAGAATACACATGTGTACGTATCTCTGCTTGGTGCACAACCATGGAGGGAGGTTGTACGGCCATACAAACACGGGCCAGGTACTGTGCGTGCTACTCTGGTTGCCAAACGGATTGAGTCCATCAGTGCTCATACCAAGCCTGATGTTCCTTGGATCAGCCCCGAACTCATGGAAGTCGATGTCAAGTGCGTTCCACTGGCTAGCATCCGAAGGGTGTGTCAGGATCTTGCCCTTATGCGGATCATCTTCGGTCTTCTTCCTATCCGTGTGCCATCGCATGAGCTTTGCTTCCTTAGGGTCTACGAAATACCGCTGCAGACGGGGAGTGATAGGGAAGTACCATACCACTTTCCGAGGTACTTTCTTGTTCCCTATCTTGTATCGTCCTTGGCCGCACACCGGACATGTGGTTCTCTCCGCGTACTCATCCCGATAAAGTGCGCAATCATTGATGCGGGCGTGGTACTTAACGTACGGCATGTCCAGAGGGCACACGATTTTCTTGGCCTCCTCGATATTAGTTGGACACGTGTTTCCCTTGGGAAGACGTTTTTGCCAGAATCTCATGTTTTTATTGAAGCTTACGTCGGTCCATTTGCTTTCCGCCTTCATCTCTAGAGCCTTGAGCGTGACGCTCAAGCGTGTATCCTCGGGTCGACACCCAGGAAACAACGGAGTTTTCCCGTCAATCTCCATCTGCTCCAGCTTGGCTTTCTCTCTGGCAGCAGCTTTCGCATTGCTCGTCTCCTTGAGGAGCAGTTCCTGAACATGTGGGTCCTGCAAGGCTGAGGTTAGTCGTGTCTGTGTGCCCGTCGACGCCGCGTCTTCTCCATCATCATCATGTCCTTCACCGCCATCTCCTTCGTGATGATCATCATCATGTCCGTCGCCGCCATCTCCTTCGTGATGATCATCATCATGTCCGTTGCCGCCATCTCCTTCGTGATGATCATCATCATGTCCGCCGCCGCCATCTCCTTCGTGATCATCATCATGTACGCCCTCGTCTTCAGAAACACCATTGTTGACGTCCTCGTCATCTTCAGAATCATAGCCGGGCATGAAACCACGCGTGAGCAGGTGACTCTCCAGGTCTGCGGAATCAGGGTCAAGTAAGCTCCCGAGTTTGCATTTTCGACACGGACATCTTATGTGGGTCCTCTTGTTCATCCTCATGTCGGCCACCGCGTGTTCCTTGTATCTAGCCACTTGACCTTCGCTCATGTGTCTGACCATGGTTGCCTGCGCGGTATAGAGAAAAGAGAGTACCTTATGAATCACACATCATCATTCACTCACACACACACACACACACACATATGCATGCATGAATGGTCACCGGAAAAATTCGACATGACCTCTCCTAAAAATAGGACGTATGGGTAGTGCAAAAATTTGCCGAAACGGAAGTTAATCAACATTTCGGCAAACATCCATGCACCACACCGTAGCAAGCAACATGCTCTCGCTTCTTCGTCACCTGTAAACCTTCATGCACCACACACAAGCATGCATGCATGCGTGTACACCGCACGCGAGACGTCCACCGGCCACACAAAACATCCACATGCATGTCCTCCAACAACTCACCTAGTTGGTTTAGTAGATCTACAACTTAGAGAGGCATCCCCTCTCAAAACTATGGAGCAAAGTAGGTTTAAAAACCAAGAATGGAGGCAAGAATGGAGAAATTGAGGTGGTGGGGAGGAGGAGGACGACCTAGATCTAGTTTGGTGTTGGATGGAGAAGAATGAAATGGTGGTGGTGGGGCTGCCAACTTATAGATCTGGCCTACCTTATCAGTGGCGCATATTGAACAAAATGCGCCACCAATAAGTCTGCCACCTTTTCAGAGGTGTGGGCCCCACTAGTTATGCGTGGCGCATATGACAATATGCGCCACTGATATTTTATTTATCAGTGGCGCATATTGCTATATGCGCCACGCATAACGCTGGCAGGGGTCAGGCCAGTGGGGCCCAGCTGGGTCCCACCGACTTATTGGTGGCGCATTATTCACTATATGCGCCACTAAAGGCTCAAATATGCGTGGCGCATTTCCAATATGCGCCATTGATAAGTCAAGATATTTTGTCGACGACCCTCCTGGTGGATCCCACAGACTTATTGGTGGCGCATTTTGAAAGTAATGCGCCACTAGTAATGTTTTTATCAGTGGAGCATATTACCAAATGTGCCACTAGTAAATACTAGTGGAGCATATTGAAAAATATGCTCCACTGATAAAACATCTATCTATAAGCCTTTTCCCACTAGTGATGGTTGACTAAACCATCTTCACATGTGGGTGTGCGATAGGAGAGCACTACGCAAACAGTTATTTAAACCGCGATAGGGAAAACTTCGCTCATGCATATTTATTATTAATCGTTTGCAATAGTTTGGAGTATGACAGACGGTTATTTGTGTCATTTTATCTGCCTTATTTTATGATCACAAACGCTTTTATACACAAACTGGTATGTGTTGATGTACTATTGCGCACGTTTCATTATTAACTGAGCGGCGTGGTAGTTGCTTCAGCCATGTATGTTCTATGATGTATTTTTCGCAGCTGTATCATTAGCTGTACAAGCAAAACATGCAATATTTTAACTATATTTGATTGCACAATTTATACATAAAATGTGCACATGCATTTCACAGTAGATTTGATTTCCACATATACAAATGAGTTTTCCTTGGTTATATCCTCATCTTCATCCTTGTATCCATTGTTATACTTTGTCCCGAAGCCTTGAGCTGAAAGATAATTTGTCAGATAGGATCTTTGAGACTAGTACAACCTACATATAAGTAAGGAAGCCGATTAGTAACATGATTGAAGCAAACAGATTAAGTACAAGTTTTCAGCAAAGAATCTTACTCTTGGTTAGCACATAACGAGTCATAAAATGGCAAGAGAGGCACTTAAGTCTCTCTCATGACCATGCCATGTTATATGATAGCGAGACCTTCATCCTTCTGGTGCATCACAACTTTGATTGCAGGACTTGACGCCCTACGTGCAAAACTATAAAACTAGACATAACAAATTTCTCATATGAAAATACTTACACCAAAAAGAAAAACCACATAATGTAAGTAAAATAGTGCACTGACCCAGGTGGCCAAAGATTGCCTTCAAGAGTCGAAGGTGCGAGGAACTTCTTCTAAGAAAATGCTAGAAGTATAATGGTTGCGTCTTTGTCTATTTGTTTTTAGCATGTGCCATGAACACGATATTAGACCGGTAACATTTTCTTCTTATGCAGTGCCACCAAAATTAGATCTGGTCTAATTTCAATACAATATAATAGACCTAATTAACATGTTTGTACATTCATTCTAAATATATAGCGTCAGAAAGTACATATATCAAAATATAGTAGTCCTTATTAACAGTATATACATTCATCCTAAATATTTAGCATCAGAAAGTACATGTATCATAATATAGTAAAGTAGATCTAGAAGTAATATTTTTTAGAATTAAAGGGCCTAGCCCCGGTTCCATTTCTAAAACCACAAACCAACGAGTTTTACAGAGTTTTTAACGATGCATGGGAAGCACAAGACAATGTTGCACCCAGTTAAAGACAACTACTTATTACAGTTCCCAGCAAAACAGGCACCACTACTGACAGACAAACCTACAGCTACCCTCACAGGGGAAGACTAGGAAGGAAACATCAAGCAGAGCTTTTCGGCACCACCCTGAAGCATTCACCATCTCCAATCATTCACCATCTAGAAGTAATCTAATAACATAAACATAAAAGTAATAATAGATTTAGAAGTAACCAAGCGAATCTGTATTGCTAGCAGTGCGTATGTGAGGTCCGTACTACATCATACTTAGGAATCGTGTAATCTAAGATTAGAAAAGCTAACAAGTACCCTTTTGAAAGGCGAGTGCTCGCAGGAATCGTTGCCATGGTGGATGGCGAGGTCAAGGCGGCTTGAGCAGAGGATCAGAGGCACGTCCGGCCATCGAATCCACCTCCAAAATGCAACCGGGAGGTCATCGTGTCTCCGGCCAGAAGCTGCTTGCTTCCGCCTGGCCGACCAGGTGAGCTATCCGGAGACCTAAAGAGGGAAGAGCCGACTGTCGAGTGGATTTAGTAGCTGCTGCTCCTTATTTATAACAAATATCTCGTAGGTTTGCATCTGTTGGACCCTAATGGGACAAACTAAAGCAGACGGTTTTATGTACAATATTGTGTGTAACCGCGTCGCATTACATACAAATTTTCTGCCTATACTCATTTCCGTTGTTCGCGAGGCAAAATTTCCGCCTATTTCTACACTAATTAGGATTAAAATAACAGTTGAAGCATAATGAACGTAATTTTCTTTGTTAGGAGCATTTTTTTGGCCCTACTAGACTAAAATAGAGCATACGATTTTTGGTGTTAAACTGTGTGCAACATTCCTATATTATATACCAATTTCCTGAATGTACTCGTTTGGATTGTTCGCCAGAAATGAATTACTGCAAACTTTCACCGATACATTTGCATTATTCGAACTACTTGCATCTTGTTATATCATATAGGGATATTGCAACACTAATTAGGATTACAACAACAGCTAAAGCATAATAACGACAATTTTCTTTGTCATGAGCATATTTTTTTATATTCTTCATCTTCAACTTGCACTAGTAGAAAACGGCTTATAGCCGCCAGCTTACTGCTAGCGCACCAGATATGGTGCTCCAGTGGTAAAAATACCACTGGCGCACCACAATTCTGATGCACAGCAGTAAATTATGTGGGCCCCGCATGCTGGTTCCGGAGGTGGTTCCAGAAAATTACCCTTGGCGCACCAAAGCATGGTGCGCCAGGGGTAATTCACTGGACCCACCTTCGGCACCAGCATGCGGGATCCACCCTTAGCTGTCCCTGGATCACCAGACGTGGTGCGCCAGGATAACTGACTGTGGGATCCACATTCTGCCCCACAATTTTGGGTCCCACCTAAATACTGCTGGTGCATCATCCGTGCGTGCCGGGGATAATGTGTGAGGGCCCACACCTGTGGTCACCAGGATGGGGCCCACTCTAGACTACCCCTGGCGCACCATGATTGTGCGCCAGGGGTAATCTAGAGTGGGCCTCAAGCCATGACAACGCATAAAAACTCCCGCTAGCGCCTAGGCGGTGCGGAGTCTCGCCTTACCGATAAAAGTTTAGTGAAGAAATGATGTGTTGTGAATCCAAAAATGTTTTTTGCAAAAAATCAGGAGGTTCACTTTTTAGCGCTAAAGTACAAAACCACCCCGGTTCCTGCGAAATCGGTAGGAGCTTGCGCAAAATTCAAAATATACCTTCGAAGGCTGCCGCAACAAAACAAGACCTCATGTGCTTATCCTAGGTGGTCTACTGGATGTTTTTCCCAACTTTCGATTTCGCGTTTCCGTAGCCGCTTCACAAAAAACCAGATTTCGGCACTCCAAAAATGGAAAAAACACTTTTCGTGGGATGAAAATCGGCCTCCGTGACGTTCCTCGCCATCCCAACGGCCACACGTGTTTCTGATATGGCCTCTTTCTGATAAACTATGCCATGGTCATGGTCGAATCTAGCTCATTTCACCTAGAAGTCATGCAACCTCGAAGGTGATAGGTCATTTCTGTCAAGAGACTTTCTAGTAAATATTTTTTCTCAAGGTTTGAATTTTTTCACGCATCTAGGTGACATAAAATGATGCCACACAAAGGTCTCGCATTTTTTCGAATTTTTTGAATTAGTTACGCTCGATTCGAGACCCGCATGAAATTACAACGCACGAAAACTCCCGCTCACGCCCAGGCGGTGCGGAATCTCGCCTTAACAGTCAAAGTTTAGTGAAGAAATGACGTGTTGTGGATCCAAAAATAATTTTTGCAAAAAAAATCAGGAGGTTGACTTTTTAACGCTAAAGTGCAAAACCACCCCGGTTCCAACGAAATCGGCAGGAGCTTGCGCAAAATTCAAAATATACCTCTGAAGGCTATCACAATGAAACGAGAACTCATGTGCATATCCCAGGTGGTCTAATATTTATGTGGGGTGTTTTCCCCAGCTTTCGATTTCGCGTTTCGGTAGCCGCTTCACAAAAAAACTAGATTTCGGCACTCCAAAAATGGAAAAGGCACTTTTTGGGGGATGAAACGAAAATCGGCCTCCGTGGCGTTCCTCGCCATCCCAACTGCCACGCGCGTGTCCGATATGGCCTCGTTCCGACAAACTATGCCATGGTCATGGCCGAATCTAGCTCATTTCACCTAGAAGTCATGCAACCTCGAAGGTGATAGGTCATTCTCAAGGTTTGAATTTTTTCACGCATCTAGGTGACATAAAATGACGCCATGTGAAGGTCTCGCATTTTTTCGATTGTTTTTTAATTAGTTACGCCTGATTCGAGACCTGCATAAAATTACAATGCACGAAAACTCCCGCTCGCGCCCAGGCGGTGCAGAGTCTCGCCTTAATGGTCAAAGTTTAGTGAATAAATGACATGTTGTGGATCCAAAAATGATCTTTACAAAAAAAATCAGGAGGTTGGCTTTTAAGCGCTAAAGTGCAAAACCACCCCGGTTCCAACGAAATCGGCAGGAGCTTGTGCAAAATTCAAAATATACCTCCGAAGGCTGTCATAACGAAATGAGAACTCATGTGCGTATCCCAGGTGGCCTACTATTTACGTGGGGTGTTTTTTGCAGCTTTCAATTTTGCGTTTCGGTAGCCGCTTCAAAAAAACCGATTTTGACACTCCAAGAATGGAAAAGGCACTTTTCGTGGGACGAAACGAAAATCGGCCTCCGCGGTGTTCCTCGCCATCCCAATGGCCACGCATGTGTCCTATATGGCCTTGTTCCAACAAATTATGTCATAGTCATATCCGAATCTAGCTCATTTCACCTAGAAGTCATGCAACCTCGAAGGTGATAGGTCATTTTTGTGAAGGGACTTTCTAGTAAACATTTGTTTCTAAAGGTTTGAATTTTTTTACGCATCTAGGTGACATAAAATTATGCCACGTGAAGGTCTTGCATTTTTTTGAATTAGTTACGCCCGATTCGAGACTCGCAAGCAATGACAATGCATGAAAACTCCCGCTGGCACCCAGGCGATGCGGAGTCTCGCCTTAACGGTCAAAGTTTATTGAAGAAATGACGTGTTGTAGATCCAAAAATGATTTTTGCAAAAAATCAGGAGGTTGACATTTTAGCGCTAAAGTGCAAAACCATCCCGACTCTAGCGAAATCGGCAGGAGCTTGCGCAAAATTCAGAATATATCTCCGAAGGCTGCCGCAATGAAACGAGACCTCATGTGCGTATCCCAGGTGGTCTACTATTTACGTGGAGTGTTTTTCCCAGCTTTCAATTTCGTGTTTCGGTAGCCGCTTCACAAAAAAACCGATTTGGCTCTCCAAAAATGGAAAAGGCACTTTTCGTGGGACAAAACGAAAATCGGCACTAGCAGGCTACCGAAACAGTAAAATCTAATAAGTTCATAAACTAATATAAAATAAGAAAAGACATAAAAACAGTAAAGTGGTGTGGGCCCCACCACACTTACCCTTGGTGCACTAGCAGGCAGTGCGCCAGGGGTAACTTACCCCTGGCGAACCAGTCGCGGTGCGCCAAGGATAAATTTGTGGGTCCAACCACCACTTAACCTTATCTCCCTCGCTCGCAGGCTGGATCGGGATCGACCACACCTAAACCCTAACTCCTCCGTCGCCACAGCCGCCATCGCATGCGTCGCTCGAGCTCGAACTCCCCGTCCGGCCGTCCGCCTCTTTCCCAACGACCCCTGCCCCCGGAGTGCTGCGCCGAGCCCCTGCCTTGGAGAGCCTCTTTCTCGACAATGACCAATGACCGCGTGCCCTGCCCCGGAGCTCGACCTCCCCGTCTGGCCATATGTCCGCCTCTTCCCCGACGACCGTCCCTGCTCGGCCTCCTCGACGACCGCGTCCTCGAGCTCAGCCTCATTGACGACCGCCGGTGAGCCCCCCTCTCCCCTTTCTCCTTTGTTCCCAGGTTAGGTTCAGGTTACTATTGTCGACAATTAGCAGAGTTAGGTAAATTACATTGTATACTGGCTCTGTATTTTGATAAGTAACCAAGGAATCGAGTCTTTATGTTCACCAAGGGAGAGTGATCTGGGAAAAGCTAGCTGAAACTATATTAGCTGAAGCTATATTAGCTGAAAATAAATGCGGTGCCCAGGCTCTAAAATAAATTGTACATCTCTTTGCTGCAGCCTAGAGTATTTGTTCTCGGCGACGATGCCCATCCGACATCCTCATCGACCCGTCGCCCGCGACCCGTTTGATGTGCCCCTATCCGGGAGTGGGCTTCTCCGGGCTGCAATGGGAGTTGCTGCCTTCTGGGACGTGGAGCTTAGTGAGGAATCCGAGTCTTGTCGTTGACCAGGAGGTTCTTTGGTGACGGCCGTATGAGCCAGGATCAGTGCGGAGGGAGCCGGCCCCCGAGGAGGTGGTACGCCGCCATGTTTGGGAGGAGGAAGAACACGTCCATCGCTACATGGTAGTGTTGGATGCCAAGTTCTCCAGTACCTGCCACTATCTTCAGGGACCTCACCCGAGTTGTGCTCCTATGATGGTTCCTCATGTTTGGGTGTTCACCGCCCGCGGCTCAGGACCTGGGAGTCAATGTCCAGTTTGATTTGGCCATATGTTTTAGTTTAGTTCATTTGATCACTACTTAATCGCTACTTAAAAATTGTTTGTCTAGCTTTGAATATTATTGTTATCATGGTTGCTTGTGTGTGTCCAATTGTATGAGGTCGATAATGTTTCTTGTAGTTTGTTTTCGTTGCAACGGCCCATGATTTCAAATTGTGGCACTATGTGACCCTGATAGTCCGTCGAGCCTTGTAATATACACAAGTACAATTCTTGTGTATTTAACTTGGCTCGACGAGGCTATCAGGGTTGCTTGTGTGTGTCCAATTGTATGAGGCCGATAAAGTTTCTTGTGGTTTGTTTTTGTTGCAACGGTCGATGGTTGAAACTGTGGCACTATGTGACCCTGATAGCTTGTTGAGCCTTGTAATATACACAAGTACAATTCTTGTGTATTTTACTTGGCTCAACAAGGTTTTCAGGGTTCCTTGTGTGTGTCCAATTGCATGAGGCCGATAAAGTTTCTTCTGATTTGTTTTTGTTGCAATGGCCGATGATTAAAATTGTGGCACTATGTGACCCTGATAGCTTGTTGAGCCTTGTAATATACACAAGTACAATTCTTGTGTATTTTACTTGGCTCAACAAGGTTATCAAGGTTCCTTGTGTGTGTCCAACTGTATGAGACCGATAAAGTTTCTTCTGATTTGTTTTTGTTGCAACAGCCGATGATTAAAACTTGTGGCACTATGTGACCCTGATAGTCCGTGGAGCCTTGTAATATATACAAGTACAATTCTTGTGTATTTAACTTGGCTCCACAAGGCTATCGAGATTGCTTGTGTGTTTCCAATTGTATGAGGCCAATAAAGTTTCTTATGGTTTGTTTTTGTTGCAACGGCCGATGATTAAAATTGTGGATCGTATCCTCAGATGGTGAGTGAGTCATATGATGTGTACAAATAAAAATCTTGTGCATCCCACTAGGCTCACTCACACCATTACGGGGGATTTATATGTGCCCACTCTAATTAGTATGAGGCCGATAAAGTTTCTCCTGATTTGTTTTCATTCCAGCGGTCGATGATTAAAAATTGTGGCACTATGTGACCCTGATAGTTCGTTGAGCCTTGTAAAATATACAAGTAAAATTCTTGTGTATTTGACTTAGCTCTACAAGGCTATCAGGATTGCTTGTGTGTATCCAATTGTATGAGGCCGATAAAGTTTTTTATGGTTTCTTTTTGTTGCAATGGCCGATGATTAAATTTGTCGATAGTGTCCCCGGATGGTGTGAGTGAGTCATGTGATGTGTACAAATATAAATCTTGTGCATCCCACTAGGCTCACTCACACCATCCCTAGGGATTTATATGTGCCCACTATAATTATTATGAGGTCGATAATGTTTCTTGTGGTTTGTTTTCGTTGCAACGGCCAATGATTAAAATTGTGGATCATATCCCCCGATGGTGTTAGCAAGCCATGTTATGTGTACAAATACAAATCATGTGTGCATCCCACTAGGCTGGCTGACTCCATCTCGGGGCATTAATATGTGCCCACTCTAATTAGTATGAGGCCCTAATGTTTCTTCGGTTTGTTTTAGTTGCAACGTCCGATGATTGAAATTGTGGATCGTGTCCTAGGCTGGTGTTAGTGAGCTAGTGATGTATACAAATACAAATCTTGTGCATCCCACTTGGCTCATTAACTCCATCCCTGGGATTTATATGTGTCCACTCTATGTATGAGGATCTAATGGTGTAAGTTTATTTACAACAAATTTAGTTCAAATCATCTTTTGTTATGTTAGATGGACGTTTGTGATCATTGTGGCCATGCTGGATGTCGACAGAAGAGGATTGCCATAACTCTCCCCCACGACGACCTTGCTATAGTGGTACGTTTTTATTGTACACATGTTCATTGCCATATATATTTGCTTGCCGCTCAAACATATAGCTAATATTTGTTTATATACAATTTTATGTAGCCCGCCCGTTGCCGCTCAAGGTGCGACATATGCGAGCATGTGCACAGAAATACTGCACAACTTGGCTATTTTGAGGTCAGCCTAGTGCAGGGGACAGTTCCATAACGCCAGTTCACGGTTCTTATGACAAATGAGGTAAACCCTACCTACTTTAGTGGTCCTGCTTGGAGAATGTTTGTCAAGCAGTATGCAATGGCACCCGACGACAAGTTGGTTCTTTGGCTCGAAGAAGGAGACAATGCCATCATCTTTGATCCCCCGAAGCCCGGCGACAACGTGAGTTCNTAATTGTTGATGAGCAAGGGACCAAGGTTGTCCCAGTAACCAAGCATGTTACTTAACCGTAGTTGATTGTGCGGAAACGTAAGACTCAAAACTCAGATGGAATTTACCAAGTCTAAAATGTAAGAAAATATAAATGCTCAGCCAACCCCATTTATCAAATGTTTGTGGGTAGCGTGAGTCGATTATATAGTTGATTGTTATAAAAATGGGATGTACATCTGATGACAAGCATCTTCCGCACACAATATGTCATTTTGATAATAAAAATAGAAACAAAGGATCATGAAAACAACACACAGGGACTACAAAAACAAAATGAGAGTGGCAGCATAAGTGCAATTGCAAACCATCTGGGGATAAACATCTCAAAGATGCCCGAATTCGGTTCCTAGCATACTGCATACTATTATTTGTTGGATCTTCAACCCACAAATGATTACTTCCTTGACATATCTGTGGAGAATGATTTACAAATTAGTAACACCACATAAGATTGCCATTTATACAAATTTATTGACTCTGGTCGAATGAATTTCCCATTCTGAGTCTTCTGACAGCATGAGATGAGATCAAAAGCTTACCTTATACATGTCGTTTTTCGAAAATTCAAGCATGGGCCGAACAAGAAGGATTCCATAATGACAAAAGTTATGTCCATCATATTTCAAATTAGGTGGAAATAATTGGGAGACAAAGGCTGTGCCAGCAAGCCCTAAAACTCCGCTATTGCGAGATAGTCTCAGAACAAAGAGCTCTGCCTGCAGTTAGAAGATGAAGTTCATTCAGATAGGAATATATAATCTGCAGCGGCAAGAAAGACAAGTAGATAATAAAAACAGAAAGATGCAATCATACAAGAGATTTATTGATCTTCCGGCATCAAAATGAACAATGTTAAAATGTTAAACTAAAGGACTATTGAGTCTTGGCTCCAAACCATTCGTCCATTCAATCAAATACCCATGTATATTTAACCCGTAAATTAAGTGTGCAAATCAAGATATAGTAGTACATGAATGCACAATAGAAACTCTAGCTCAGTATACACAAATTTTAGCAGGGCTTGTACTAGAATAAGCGGAAATTCCAAAATTGTTGTATGCATAGTTTGATGTTTGTCAATATTAAGAAACAACTCCTTGTGAATGCGGACATCTTCCCCATCCAAATAAAAAAAATGAAAACGCCTTTGTCTTGACAGACCTGGTCATCAGAGTGATGTGCAATTAGCAAGACTCCTATTTGTTGCTTTATACAAATGTCCAGTAGTTTTTGGTACCTGAATTTATAAGAACATGTTACATGAAGCTTTATTAAAATGGACTAAGCTTGTGGATAAACTGGCACAGAGAATTGAAAGAGCACACACTACACTAGGTAGATATAGGTGAATATTCCACAAAGAACACAACAATCATCTCCATCACGTCAGTATACTAACAGATTTACATATTTTAATGGCCAGTGTGCAGCATGTCACTCTTTAGTACTTCAAAGCTTTCTTGGTAAGAGGACACATGTGACCTTGGTCAGGACAGTCACTTAGCCACCACGGCGCCATAAGAATGATGCTGAAGAAAAATTAGTTACATATATACCTTAAATCCTTAAATAATAGCGTTATATTCGGTTACAGCTATGAAATGTTGAGTAAAAACCTTGTGTATTAGCAGAAGCCGCAACTGAAGACTACATGGCCAACATAGGGGTTTTATACTAAAACAGTACCGATGTGCTGAATATTCTACAGCTCTCATGCCTCTGTAGACACGTGTATGTGCATATCTGGATGTCGTTGACAAAGAACACGAAGCCTTACAAGGAAAAGTAGAATTCTGGATTGAGCTTCAGGCGGGGCTCTAATTGCAACGTTTCCAGCATACAAATGACCGCCAATACAGAGTTTGCACTCGGTTAAAAAAATCTGACATCAATAACTGACGAAACAGGACAGACACAAATACCTCATTTCACGGGCCGCCTCTTGCAGATGCCCTAGGTTTGGCCGCCCTTTTGGCCACTCACATGTAGCAATTTCGCACATGACACCTACAACAAAGTCGTAACACCTCAAGATTCTAACATCGTATTTCAAGGCTTGTGCAAATGCAGCCCAAGGAAATCAAATTCGGCTCTAAGTGACACCGTCTCATTACGATCATTTGCAATGTACGCAAGTTTTGCAATGTGCGCAGGTTCTTGTCAACCAGTTTTTACTCAGAAATAGATAGTAACTTGCAGAATTCGTATGCCGCTAGGCATCAGCTTACCCATGCCGTGCACCCGGTCACGCACTAGCTGCGCCTCCTCGGCGCTCTCTAGCCGCAGGCCATGGTCGACCACGACTCCGAGGAGCCCGTCCACGAACCCTGGGGCGGCGGATTCCACTTCCGCCGACTTCCTCCCGGACCCGCCCTCCGCCGCCTTCTTCCAAGCCGCCGCGAGCACGCACAGCGCCATGGAGTCCGGCCCGCCGGAGACCCCAACCGCTGCAGGCAAACAGGGGGTCCGAGGTAAGTGATGATGAGACTGGAAGCACTAACGAATAAAGAACTTGTGGCGAGTGGAGGCGGCGGGAGGCGGCGTACCGATGCGGTGGTGGGGGTGGATGCCGGCGAGGGCCATACGACGGGCGAAGGATTGGTGATACGGGGCAATAGGGGAGGAAGCGGGGGAGTAGGTGCAGCTGCATCGTAAAAGGCGGCGAAGGGGGAGGCGGGGAGAGGGGAAGGGGCGGCAGGAGAGGAGGAGCATCGCCGGAGTTGAGAGGGGGGAGAAAGATAACGGGAGGGTTTTTCCTTCCCTTAATTTTTCGGTTTCAGGCTTCTAAGTTCTAACGGGCCTCCCCAGGTGGAATATCTGGGCCAGAAAGTATACAGAGTACAGACACCACCCTAAAACCCTCCCCAAATTTATTTTATTTTGGTTTTTTTAACGGAGAGGGGTCTCGAAGTACGAGTAGTCTCTACTAATAATATTGCTAGAGGTATGGTCCGTGGCTCGCAAGTACGCTTTCAATCCACAAAAGTACGTTTCCATCCGACATTTTTTTTACCGATTTTGCCCTCCCACCGGATCACATATTTCACAGATTTGCCATTGTACCGCTTCGTCGTTCTTTTCTTCAATCCATATCCCCGACCAAAACAGAACAGGGAGAAATCCCCGACAGAACCAGAACCAGCGATGTTGCCCCTTGGATTCTCCGGCCGCCAGGTCCGGCCTCGGCCACCCTCCTCAACCGCGCTGAGATGCCTCCCATCCCCTCCTCCGTAGCGCTGGCAAGGGAACAGCGGAAAGGTCCTGAACCGCGCTGAGATGCCCCCCATCCCCTCCTCCGTAGCGCTGGCAAGGGCACGACGGAAAGGAGGAGCGCATCCAAGGTTGTCCGAGCTCTGCGCCCGCCCCGAGCAGCTTCATGGCGGTGCCGACGGGTAGGGTAGGCGTGACCTTGGTACACGCCACGCCAGCCACACTCCTCAACCACGATGCGATGCGCCGCAGTCCTTCTTCGGTCCATGGCGTCCATGTCCTATTCGTGGTCGGTGGCGCTGCCGATGTTCCTCCGAGCGCCGGGATGCAGAAGCCACCAGCGCCATCAAGCGCGCGTCGAAGAGGCACACGCCGCCCTTCCGAACCGCGACGCGGTGACACCCAGGGTCCAGGGGCAGCACCATGGCGAAGGCTGCACCGTGCAGGGTGCAGCGCAGGGACAGTGGAGTGGAGCCACGAAATACAGGAGTCGATGGTGTTCGACGCTGGCAAGCAGAGCAGCCGCGACCTAGGGAGCTTGGCGGCGGGGTTGTGCGCACCTGGGCGAGTGAGGCACTGTGCGAGGGGCGGCAGGAACATCGACCTGCGTCCTGCGGTGACTGGTTTTTTGACGAGGGGCGGCAGGGACATCGACGTGCGGTGACTGGTGAGCAGGGAAGAGGATAAGGTTGGGGGCGTCGGTGGCTGACCATGGCTTTGGGCCGTTTCCGCTGGGTCTAGCATAGCTGGTGGATCGCTGCCTCTCTGTTTTTATTCTCTTTCTATTTATTTTTCCCATTTAGTTCCAAAATTTTAAATTAAATAGAAAGAGCTAATGCAGAGTACCTGGCTAAACACTTTACTACGTTCCTCACAACAACAAAAAACATATACGTTTCGGTCCAACTTTTCCAATTTTGCCTTCTCATCAGATCTAATATTACACACACTGGTTCGTTGCTAATTTAATAAATTGCTTTTTTCAGAAATACACCGGTTTGTTCCAAGGGTATTCAATAAACATGAGGAAACCTAAGATGTTTGAGTGGTATAGATTATATTATGTTATTATAAATTGCTTATTTAGAAATACAATACTATTTTTTATTTGTGTTTAGATTAATCCGTAGCAACGCACGGGTAATTTTGCTAGTTAGTATAAAACTAGGATAATTCAGCTGAAATTTTTCAAATGATACCAATTTACGTTTTTAGACGGAAATCTACTATTTTTTCGCAAGCTAATTGCAATTCGCGTAAAACATAAATTTGAAGCTAATTGACAGCGAATCTGACCAGCAAGACCCACTTGTGATTTGTCAGTGCTCACGTGGTAGGAATAGAAAGTTTTTTTGCTGACTAGTACTTATCCCACATGTCAGGATACTTTAAAACCCTAAATAACTATAAAAAATCCTAAATATCTCTAAAAAATAAAAAACTCTAAATATCTCTAAAAAGATAAAAAAAACACTAAATATCCCCACCTACTCCCCAACATGACCACCACCCTCTCTACCTCCGGCCACCCTCCCTGCCACTGGCGAGCCCCTCCCCACCGCCGACCACCCTCTCCGCTGTCGGCCACCCTTCCTGTCGTCGGTCATGCCGCTGGCCGAGCTTTTCGTTGTCGTCTTCCCGAGCTCCGGCCGCCGCCAGATCTTGCAGGTTGTAGGCACGATAGAGCGGAGCGGCCTCGGGGAGAAGGAGGCAGGGTGGGAAGGCGACAAGCCTAGCTGGCGGCTGGGATGCCTGGCCGGCGATGGGGCGGCCATGGTGGGATCTTAGCTGCCGCCGCGGTGACACTAACTTTGACCGGCAGGCGCGCAAGAGCAGGAGCTTGTTGGGGTTCGATGCTAATAACAAAAAATTATTATCTACGCAACCCCGAAACGCCCAAGATCTATCTACTAGTAATACTATAACGTTAGCTGAGGATTCAGCGACATACAATTGCAGACCAGACATGGGGATTACGCTCCCGCAAAAAGTGTTGATGATGAAGTCGATGTAGCCGACCTCAAGATCGTGTAGAACTTGATGTTGCAACAACACCGACGCGATGATTTAGTGCCACAAGTGGCAGCACCTCGTAGTACTCGTACACATACGGTGAACGGTGATGACCTCTAGATCTCTAATCCAGCCAATATTGCGGAAGTAGATCGGTTTGGATCAGATCCAGAATTCCCGCAGCACGACGGTGTGCAGCGGTGGAGTTGGCCTTCGCTCCTACGCAACCCTTCAGGGAGCCACGCGGGAAGGAGAGGTGGAGAGAGAGGAGAGGCGCATAAAGGAGATAGGAGAGCTCCCAACTCATGGCCTTGGTGTGTCCTCTCCACCAAGTGATCCTGGTGCGTCCCCACCCACCACATCCAATCTAGGAGGGGGCCGGCGGCCAAGGAAGGGAGGAGGCAGCCCTAGGGCGATGGGGGGCAGCCTTGCCCCTCCACCAAGTGATCCTGGTGCATCCCCAACCACCACATCCAATCTAGGAGGGGGCCGGCAGCCAAGGAAGGGAGGAGGCAGCCCTAGGGCGTGATACGTCTCAAACGTATCTATAATTTTTGATGCTCCATGCTTGTTTATACACCATTTGCTTTGTGTTTTGTTATACTTCGTGGCATTTTTATGCATTTTCCGGAACTAACCTATTAACAAGATGACACAGTGCCAGTTCCCTGTTCTCTGCTATTTTTGTGTTTCAGAAAAGTTACACAGAAAATATTCTCGGAATTGGACGAAACAAAAGCTGAACCTCCTATTTTTACCGAAGCTTCGCGAAGACCGAAGATGAGACGGAGGGGGGCCAGGAGCCAGGCTCACCACAGGGGGCGCGGCCCAACCCCTGGCCGCGCCGCCCCATGGTGAGGCCAGCTGGCCCCACCTCTAACGATGCCCTTTCGCCTATAAGTTCCCCTCGACGGGAAAAACCTAAGGGACGGATCTCTTTTCCACGAAACATACAGCAAGCCGCCGCCGTCGCGAGATCGGGAGGATCCAGGAGCTCTTCCCGGCACCCTGCCGGAGAGGGGAATCCCTGCCGGAGGCCTTCTACACCCCCATGGTCGCCTCCGGAGTGATGTGTGAGTAGTCTACCTTGGACTATGGGTCCATAGCAGTAGCTAGATGGTTGTCTCCTCCACCATGTGCTTCATGTTTAGATCTTGTGAGCTGCCCTACATGATCAGGATCATCTTTATGTAATCATAAATGTTGTGTTTGTTGGGATCTGATGAGTATTGGTACTATGTTAAGTTGATGTGCTGAATATATATCTTTATGTTATCTCGATGATGTTTTATGATCTTGCATGCTTTCCGTTGCTAGTAGCTATCTTGGCCGAGTAGATGCTAGTAACTCCAACAGGGAGTATTTATGCTCGATAGTTGGGTTCATGCCTCTATTTAATCTGGGGGAGTGACAGAAACCACTAAGGTTGTAGATGTGTTGTTGCCAGTAGGGAGAAAACAACATTCTTGTGTCCAAGGACATTTGCTTTGTTTACATTACGCACTTTGCTTAATGCAATTATCTGTTGTTCGCAACTTAATACTCAAGGGGTCCTCGGATGTACCGTTTTACTTTTACTCGCACTGTTTACTTTCTTGCATACTATTATCCTATTACCACTCGATACGCTCAATCCTTTGTTTACAGCAAACCGGTGAGATTGACAACCTCATCGTAAGTTGGGAGCAAAGTTCTTGATTGTGTTGTGTGCAGGTTTCACGTTGCTGCTAGTGAAAAGCTACACACCAACAAGCAGTTGATCTGGCGCCCTTGTCCTTAGTGTCATGAAGCTAGCAAGCATCACCTTCTGAAGTTTGGCTTTCTCCTACTGGTTCGATTAAACCTTGGTTTCACAACTGAGGGAAGACTTGCTGCTATGCTCATTATACCTTCCTCTTGGAGTTTCCAACGAGCTGTTCTTACAATCCATCAATGAGTTTTCTGGCGCCGTTGCCGGGGAGGAAGAAGACTTCTGCAAGGGGAGTCTCTCACGCACAATCTTTTACTTTGTTTTTGTTTTGCTTTATTTTATTTTTGCTTGCGCCGTTTTATCAAAAATACAAAAAAAAATTAGTTTCCTTTATAGTTGTTACTTTATTACTCTTAGTTCATTATGTTGTTCCCTAAGTATGTTTTGGAGGACCTCTCAGTAGGTAGTGGTTCTATTATTGGGAAAGGTAACATTGAGGAGTTCTTTAATCATATTAGTATGCATAAATATGTTGAGGATAGATCTTTGGCTGAGCTTGCTCCTAGTTATGAAGTTGTTGCTGCTTATTTAGTTCACATGTTGGAGGCTAGGTTTGTTAACCTTAATCCTTTTATGCAACAAATGTTTCTTAAGCTTCATGATATCGAAGACTCCAAAAAAAGATTTTATTTTGGAGACTTTGCGTAAAGAATTTAGAGATGTTGCTATTGAAGCTAGGAAAGTTTTTGAGCATTTTAATATGCTTGGCTCACGTGTAGAGGTTGTTGGTACAAACAATGAAGAAATCAAAGTACCAATACCTAGCAAACTCTTAGGATTGCATGAAGCTTTGGAAAATAATTTCGATTGGATTTGTCCTGAAAATCTTTTTGATGAAAGTAGTGAACCAAAGAGTGTTCACAAGAGATCTTCGAAAACTCATTTGGACACAATTCCATTCATTGTTGAAAAGACTTCTGCAATTGATCTTAATGCTTTATTTGATAAAACTTGATTTGCACCTTTCTGCGCCTAGCTCAAAGGCGTTAAAGAAAAGCACTCTTGGGAGATAACCCATTGTTTTACTTTCAGTAAAAAAAATTATTTGAGTCTTGGAAGTTATTACTACTGTAATAACCTCTCCTTATCCTTTTTATTTCGTTGTTGTGCCAAGAAGAACCTCTAATTTGGGGGAGGTAAGATTTGGGGAAGTTGCTGTCCTGAAACAGATTTCGGTATTGCACCGTAAACATTCGTGAAAATTCTCAGAATATCTTTTTGACCTGCAATTTCTTGTGCATGTGCCCCAGGTTATATCCAAACTTTCATTAGTTTTGCACTTTTCGATTTGAGCAACAGAAGGTTCTCAAAAAAATCGACCTTTGTCAGATGTTCTGTTTTGACAGATTTCTGCCACTATTTGTGTTTGCCTCTCGATCGCTTTCTTTTTGAGTTCTTTTGATCACGGAACTTTTAGGGAAGTTCTACCATAGTAAATGATTTATATGTGGTGTTTTTGAGTTGAAACTTGAACAAAAAAGGGTGATTTACTATTATGCTTATGCTAACGTTGCTAATAGAATTGTGTTAAGTTTTGTATGAAGGAAGTTTTCAAGTGTTGGGATTGGAGAATGATGAGATGAGATAAAGAATGGACAAAAGCTCAAGCTTGGGGATGCCCATGTCACCCCAAGAAATATCCAAGAGGTACAAGCGTCAAAGCTTGGGGATGCCCCCGAGGCACCCCTTCTTCATCGGCAAAAATCAGGTCACCTTTCAACACACTATATTTTTATTGCTTCATGCACTATGTGTTTTTCTTGGAGCATCTTTACTTTTGCTTTCAGTTTTCTTTTGATTTGTTTGCTGCAATAAATGGTTGGACCCCAACAAATTTCTTTTGGAGGAGATTTACTCATTTTTCATTTGCCAAGAACACTCCGTTTTTCATTCTTATCGTTCAACGAGTGTTCTCTTTTTATAGAACTGCGTTTAGCTTTCATTTTTCACCTTGATTTTTGTTCATATCTTGTTATATCTTTTCATCAAGGTGTATTTGGACCTCTGGTCTATGTTGGTATTCATCAAAAAAGTTTTTTTAAAAAAGGTTCGAATGGTTTTGGAAAAGAGAAAAAGTTTCATGCAAAAAAAAGTGGTACAAAAAGGAGCTTGTTTAGACTGCGGCTTAGACTTTTGCATGCCATGCTTGATGTCGTTTTGATAGTATGCTTAGTGATTTTTTGCTGTAGCATGACTTGTATCAAATGACTGAGATTGCTTGATGAGCCTTTGAAAAAATCATGTGTTGTTCTTATTATGTGGAAGCATTTATTTGGTTTTCTCCTTTGATGCTTTATTTGGGTTGACTTGGCGCATGCTTACAACATGTTAAACTCTTACAAAGTCGCCATAAGCTTCTATGATCATTTGGTTTTCGACTTGTGATGCCTTTTTATGCTTCTCTTAATGATATTTTGTCGCTATGCATGATTATGGCCGTTATTGCTCTCTTAGTTGGTCGCTCCCAGTCTTTTGCTAGCCCTCATTTTGTACTGAGTATGAGCTCTACTCGTGCATCCAACTCCCAAAAACCAAGTTATTCCAACGTGTCCACTATAAATTCCTATGCATGGTATTTACAAGCCATTCCAAGTAAATTTTCATGTGCTACCTTTCAAAAAAAAAACCTTCAAAACACTTCTCGTTTTGTGACACTATTTTCAGCTCATGGGGATGTAGTGGTCGGATTTGCTATCTTCCATATTGTTTTATTCCAAAAAGAAAAGAAAAAAGAAAAAAGGCACTCCTCCATGGTATGTGAATGTTGGTGGGCACCCGATGGAATCGGTTAGCCATGGTTTGTGAAAGGAAAAGGGTGGGGAGGAGTGCCAAGCTTTATAAAAGAGCACCAAAGTGCCAATCTCTCTCAAAAACTTGCTTCATTTTTGTATGGAAGATAGTAAGAACCCCATTGCCAGTCGTTGACAAAGACAACCACCTCTCAAAACCAATTTTTATCTCTCTGTTTTACAAATGAAAAGCTCTAGCACATGTTTAATCACTGCTTCCCTCTGCGAAGGGTCTTTCTTTTACTTTTATGTTGAGTCTCCACCTTCTACCTTTATGCACCATCTAAGAGAGCATAGTTGTCATTCTGAGTATAATGTGCATAGTCCCAAAGTTTATCATTGATTTATTCATGATTATGGTTTCACTTGTTCTTAAATTATTTGTATCTAGTCGCCCTCTTAAACTTGAAGGTGTCCTATGCATTTATGATTTATGTTTTGCTATTCCATGAAGGACAAGCTGAAAACCGTTTGCTATGTTTTTCCATATGATTTGAACATATGTTTGACTTTCATTGTTTCATTATTCATGATCTTTCGTTTGTGTTTCTTTTCATGTTATAACATGGTTGCTAAGTTATTATTATCAAGATTATGTCTTTTATGCCCATGTTTTAAGTTCTTTGATCCCAGCACTCAATGCTTTACATAGATGATCAAGATTGTAATGGTGCATGTCACCTCAAAAATTATTCTTTTGTTATGACTTACCTACTCGAGGACGAGCAGGAGTTAAGCTTTGGGATGCTTGATACGTCTAGGGGTGAAAACGGAACGGATTATTTCCGACCGACCGACCGACCGAAGGCTTATGGAACGCAAAAATGGATTCGGTCGGATAGTTGGCGGATACAGTCATGGATACGGCTAGTGCTTAACGGATACGGAAAAGGATATGGTTTTACTAATATCCGACCGTATCCGTAAATATACCATATTTCACGGTTATATCCGGAGAATATCCGATAAAATATCCGTCAATGACTTGTTGAGTACGTGATTGGGGAGAGAAGATAAAAGAGAGTTATATATTTTGTCTTATGGTACACAAACAACACCATGCAAGGCACAAACTAGTTTTATATTAATATACATTTATGTACGTAGAAAAAAATTACAAGCTAATTATACTTTATTATCAATGGGAGATCCGATAAAATGTTTATTCGCAACCAAACCATATTCGCTCCATATTTGGTCCGTATTCGTTACCTATAGACTCCGATTCCGTATTCGTATCCGCATATTATCCGCTCTGATTCCGAATCCAAAAAAAATATGGTAACGAATACGGTTTCACTACTATCCGTCCGTATCCGCTTTGTTTTCACCCCTAGATACGTCTCAAACGTATCTATAATTTTTGATGCTCCATGCTTATTTATACACCATTTACTTTGTGTTTTGTTACACTTCGTGGTGTTTTTATGCATTTTCCAGAACTTACCTATTAACAAGATGCCACAGTGTCAGTTCCCTATTTTCTGCTATTTTTGTGTTTCAGAAAAGTTACACAGCAAATATTCTCGGAATTGGATGAAACAAAAGCCAAACCTCCTATTTTTACCGAAGCTTCGCGAAGACCGAAGATGAGACAGAGGGGGGCCAGGAGCCAGGCGCACCACAGGGGGGCGCGGCCTAGCCCCTGGCTGCGCCGCCCCATGGTGAGGCCAGCTGGCCCCACCTCTAACGATGCCCTTTCGCCTATAAGTTCCCCTTGACGGGAAAAACCTAAGGGACGGATCTCTTTTCCATGAAACATACTGCAAGCCGCCGCCGTCGCTGTCGCGAGATCGGGAGGATCCAGGAGCTCTTCCCGGCACCCTGCCGGAGACGGGAATCCCTGCCGGAGGCCTTCTACACCACCATGGTCGCCTCCGGAGTGATGTGTGAGTAGTCTACCTTGGACTACGGGTCCATAGCAGTAGCTAGATGGTTGTCTCCTCCACCATGTGCTTCATGTTTAGATCTTATGAGCTGCCCTACATGATCAGGATCATCTTTATATAATCATACATGTTGTGTTTGTTGGGATCCGATGAGTATTGGTACTATGTTAAGTTGATGTGTTGAATATATATCTTTATGTTATCTCTATGATGTTTATGATCTTGCATGCTTTCCGTTGCTAGTAGCTATCTTGGCCGAGTAGATGCTAGTAACTCCAAGAGGGAGTATTTATGCTCGATAGTTGGGTTCATGCCTCTATTTAATCCGGGGAGTGACAGAAACCTCTAAGGTTGTAGATGTGTTGTTGCCACTAGGGAGAAAACAGCATTCTTGTGTCCAAGGATATTTGCTTTGTTTACATTACGCACTTTGCTTAATGCGATTATTTGTTGTTCGCAACTTAATACTCAAGGGGTCCTCGGATAATTCCCCGCGAGTGGATTTTTAGTCATAGATGCAGTTGGATGGCGGTCTATGTATTTTGTCGTAATGCCCAGAGTGAATCTCATAGTGATCCTCATGACATATGTACATTATCTTTACTCTATCAATTGCCCAACTATAATTTGTTTACCCAGCATATGTTATTTATCTGATGCAGAGACACCACTAGTGAACTGTGGACCCCGGTCCAATTTCCTTTACATTGCTATACCGTTTTACTTTTACTCGCATTGTTTACTTTCTTGCATACTATTATCCTATTACCACTCGATACGCTCAATCCTTTGTTTACAGCAAACCGGTGAGATTGACAACCTCATCGTAAGTTGGGAGCAAAGTTCTTGATTGTGTTGTGTGCAGGTTTCACGTTGCTGCTGGTGAAAAGCTACACGCCAACAAGCAGTTGATCTGGCGCCCTTGTCCTGAGTGTCATGAAGCTAGCAAGCATCACCTTCCGAAGTTTGGCTTTCTCCTACTGGTTCAATTAAACCTTGGTTTCACAACTGAGGGAAGACTTGATGCTGTGCTCATCATACCTTCCTCTTGGGGTTCCCAACGAGCTGTTCTTACAAGCCATCAACGAGTTTTCTGGCGCCCTTGCCGAGGAGGAAGAAGACTTCTGCAAGGGGAGTCTCTCACGCACAATCTTTTACTTTGTTTTTGTTTTGCTTTATTTTATTTTTGCTTGCGTCGTTTTATCAAAAATACAAAAAAATTAGTTTCCTTTATAGTTGTTACTTTATTACTCTTAGTTTATTATGTTGTTCCCTAAGTATGTTTTGGAGGACCTCTCAGTAGGTAGTGGTTCTATTATTGGGAAAGGTAACATTGAGGAGTTCTTTAATCATATTAGTATGCATAAAGATGTTGAGGATAGATCTTTGGCAGAGCTTGCTCCTAGTTATGAAGTTGCTGCTGCTTATTTAGTTCACATGTTGGAGTCTAGGTTTGTTAACCTTAATCCTTTTATGCAACAAATGTTTCTTAAGCTTCATGATATCGAAGACTCCGAAAAAAAAGATTTTATTTTGGAGACTTTGCGTAGAGAATTCAGAGATGTTGCTATTGAAGCTAGGAAAGTTTTTGAGTGTTTTAATATGCTTGGCTCACATGTAGAAGTTGTTGGTACAAACAATGAAGAAATCAAAGTACCAATACCTAGCAAACTCTTAGGATTGCATGAAGCTTTGGAAAATAATTTTGATTGCATTTGTCCTGAAAATCTTTTTGATGAAATTAGTGAACCAAAGAGTGTTCACAAGGGATCTTCGAAAACTCATTTGGACACAATTCCATTCATTGTTGAAAAGACTTCTGCAATTGATCTTAATGCTTCATTTGATAATACTTGATTTGCATCTTTCTGTGTCTAGCTCAAAGGCGTTAAAGAAAAGCACTCTTGGGAGATAACCCATTGTTTTACTTTCGGTAAAAAAAATTTTGAGTCTTGGAAGTTATTACTACTGTAATAACCTCTCCTTATCCTTTTTATTTCGTTGTTGTGCCAAGAAGAACCTCTAATTTGGGGGATGTAAGATTTGGGGAAGTTGCTGTCCTAAAATAGATTTCGGTGCTGCACCATAAAAATTCATGAAAATTCTCATAATATCATTTTGACCTGTGATTTCTTGTGCATGTGCCCCAGGTTATATCCAAACTTTCATTAGTTTTGCACTTTTCGATTTCAGCAATAGAAGGTCCTCGAAAAAATCTACCTTTTGTCAGCTGTTCTGTTTTGACAGATTTCTGCCACTATTTGTGTTTGCCTCTCGATCGCTTTCTTTTTTAGTTCTTTTGATCATGAAACTTTTGGGGAAGTTGCTACAGTAGTATGTGCTATATATGTGGTGGTTTTGAGTTGAAACCTGAAGCAAAAAGAGGTTGATTATATGTTATGCTACACTAATGTTGCTAATAGATTTGTGTTAAGTTTTGTATGAAGGAAGTTTTCAAGTGTAGGGATTGTAGAATGATGAGATGAGATGAAGAATGGACAAAAGCTCAAGCTTAGGGATGCCCATGTCACCCCAAGAAATATCCAAGAAGTATAAGCATCAAAGCTTGGGGATGCCCCCGAGGCACCCCTTCTTCATCGGCCAAAATCAGGTCACCTTTCAACACACTATATTTTTATTGCTTCATGCACTATGCGTTTTTCTTGGAGCGTCTTTACTTTTGCTTTCAGTTTTCTTTTGTTTTGTTTGCTTCAATAAATGGTTGGACCCCAACAAATTTCTTTTAGAGGAGATTTACTCGTTTTTCATTTGCCAAGAACACTCTATTTTTCACTCTTATCGTTCAACGAGTGTTCTCTTTTTCTAGAACTACGTTTAGCTTTCGTTTTTTGCCTTGATTATTGTTCAGATCTTGTTATATCTTTGCATCAAGGTGTATTTGGACCTCTGGTCTATGTTGGTATTCATCAAAATATTTGTTCAAATCTTGTTATATCTTTTGCATCAAGGTGATGTGTGAGTAGTCTACCTTGGACTACGGGTCCATAGCAGTAGCTAGATGGTTGTCTCCTCCACCATGTGCTTCATGTTTAGATCTTGTGAGCTGCCCGACATGATCAGGATTATCTTTATGTAATCATACATGTTGTGTTTGTTGGGATCCGATGAGTATTGGTACTATGTTAAGTTGATGTGCTGAATATATATCTTTATGTTATCTCTATGATGTTTATGATCTTGCATGCTTTCCGTTGCTAGTAGCTATCTTGGCCGAGTAGATGCTAGTAACTCCAAGAGGGAGTATTTATGTTCGATAGTTGGGTTCATGCCTCTATTTAATCTGGGGGAGTGACAGAAACCTCTAAGGTTGTAGATGTACTGTTGCCACTAGGGATAAAGCAACATTCTTGTGTCCAAGGACATTTGCTTTGTTTACATTACGCACTTTGCTTAATGCGATTATCTGTTGTTCGCAACTTAATACTCAAGGGGTCCTCGGATGATTCCGCGCGAGTAGATTTTTAGTCATAGATGCAGTTGGATGGCGGTCTATGTATTTTGTCGTAATGCCCAGATTGAATCTCATAGTGATCCTCATGACATATGTACGTTATATTTACTCTATCAGTTGCCCAACTGTAATTTGTTTACCCAGCATGTATTATTTATCTTATGGAGAGACACCACTAGTGAACTATGGACCCCGGTCCAATTTCCTTTACATTGCTATACCGTTTTACTTTTACTCGCACTATTTACTTTCTTGCATACTATTATCCTATTACCACTCGATACGCTCAATCCTTTGTTTACAACAAACCGGTGAGATTGACAACCTCATCATAAGTTGGGAGCAAAGTCTTTGATTGTGTTGTGTGCAGGTTTCACGTTGCTGCTGATGAAAAGCTACACACCGACAAGCAGTTGATCTGGCGCCCTTGTCCTGAGTGTCACGAAGCTAGCAAGCATCACCTTCTGAAGTTTGGCTTTCTCCTACTGGTTCGGTTAAAACTTGGTCTCACAACTGAGGGAATACTTGTTGTTGTGCTCATCATAGCTTCCTCTTGGGGTTCCCAACGAGCTGTTCTTACAAGCCATCAGGGCGCCCCAAGCCCTAGGGTTTCCCCAAGCACATGGGCCCCTTACGGCCCATCTAGGATGGCTTGGCCGGCCACCTAGTGGGCTTCCCTCTAAGAGGGGCCCAACAAGGTGGAATGCCTTTATTAATTAATTAAATAAGTACAATTAATATTAATTCAATTAATTAATGTTAATTACTTATTATTCAATCCTCGTTGCTCCGAAACTCCTCCGGAACCCTCCGAACAACTTTCGGATCACCATAGAACTTTTCCGGCTCTCTCTTGTAATACTCCGATAATTCTGAATATACCAAAAACCATCTTACACATCATTGAACCCTTAATGGTATTATCCTACGGTTCGGGAATACTCTAGAAATCACTCAGACTCCTCTCGGGTGAATGATCATTAGCTAGACCGGGATGTCCGTAATGACTCATGTGCATTCACAAAGATCTTTTGTCATTGAACCATAAACGTGGATGTCCTATTCCCTTTGTTTCTGTGATACTTTCAATATCCAAGACTTGATCGTCGTTATCACCATACCTAGTTCAATTTTGTTATCGACATTGCCATTTACTCGTTCCCGTGATATTCCATCTCCGTGACCTAGTCACATGTTGCAACATTGGATGTAATCTCACCGAGTGGGCCCAGAGTATCTTTTTGTCACGCGGAAGAACAAATCCCGCTATTTATGCATACGCCTCAACCTACTCCATTGGAATACCCGAAGACACCTTTTCAGTCACCGTATTACCTAGTGACGGTTGATGCAATCAAAGTACCCGTCGGAAGTAGTGATAATATAAGATCTCACGGTCTAAGGATTAGGTTACAACATTTCTTATTAGCAAAATAGCCTCCTACCACCGGTGGTAGCTATGCACCCACCATCCACCATTAGATCCTCTATAGGGAGCATGACTTTTCCTACCGAGAGCACAAGATTTAACAGAAGAGAAAGCAACGGCGTTTGCATGCATATCCCCATCTCTCACCGCCTCTCAACACAGCCACCCCAACACACCACACCATGCAACCTATTGGATTATCCACCCAAACTAACCACACACACACACCTACTACACCATCCACTCAACCCATCCATCCAAAGTCACCACACCATGGAACCATACAAACAAACCATCTCATCTCACCACTCCCATTGTGTACTCATAGCTGTCGTCTCCTTTTCTATTTAGCATTTCCCTGATACATAATCGTTTTCATACCATAGCTCAGTAGGACGAACACCTTGATCCGGAAAAATAAATCCCGCCAAAACTATAGATATGGCTTAGCAAGATGGCTATATCACATGGCATGTCTAGGTGGTTACTTTGTTTGGAGAGTGTGCAAGGCAACTAGGCATGGCATTCCCGAAATCACCACCTGCTCGGTTAGGAAAACATGCAAGGCAACTCGGCAGGTTACTTGGTTAGGAGAGTGTGCAAGGCAACTAGGCATGGCATGTCCGAAATCACAACCTGCCCGGTTAGGAAAATGTGCATGGCAACTCGGCATGGCATGTCCCAAATCACCACCTGCTCTAGCCATCCACGGTTGCCATTCTAAGTAGCCATTCAGAAGTACCATATGCATGCAACAAACAGAAGCATTTCATCCGTTATCACCATCATCTCCTGCTCTCTACATCGCATGCGGTAGGAATATCATGCTCACACAATCCAAGGACTATGCATGCATGCATAGCTACCACCAGTGGTAGCAAATCCGCGTTGTTTCTTATTATCACAACATGAACATCGATACATGATCGTGTTACAATACTAATATTGGGTATGTCCATCATGGCATTTACCTAATGGCATGATCCTCATTGTCAATTGACATAAATGTCACATGATCCGGAAATTGATCATCAGTTGACCAATGATCTAGTAATAGAGGTTTACTAGGGACTCTGGTTGTTCAATACCACACGTGTATCAATGTTTTCCGATTGATATAGTTATAGCGCAGTATTAAACTTAGCAAAATAGCCTGCTACCACTGGTGGTAGCTACCCACGCCCAACGATGTTAGACATCCATTACGTCCAAACCCCCACCTTCCCACTTTCTTTTCTTTTTTCTCTCTCCTATAATCCTCACTCTTCTATATGGTTGTATCCACCCAACCACACCGGCCAGGAGGAGGCAGGCGGCAAGCTCCGCGCAGACCCTCGGTCTACCGGCAAGGAGGAAACATGGTGGCACGCTCCAAACAGGGAGGAGGGTTGGCGGCTCTTGGACCTCCCCGTACCTTCTGCGCGGCGGTGGTAGCCGATCGACCGCGTGCCCTCTGGCTTGCCATACTTCCTATGCACCGACGGCCGTCCACCGCCCCCACCAGCTTCCCACCCGCGCTGGCCCACACCTTACCACCATGAGCGTGAGCGCCGACAGCCCCTGCTCCATGTGTGGCCGTTGTTCTCCACCTCGAGTGGAATTTCCCCAAGCCTCCTACGCCCCCTCGCCACCGAGGGAACCCTGCATAGCCCTTGGTTGCCTCCCAGCTAGTGACGGTAGCAAGCAAGCTCTTGTAGCAAGATCACCTCCAACTCGCGTGTGTCGGTCGGCGGAAGTCGGGAGCATGCACCTCCACCTCACACGTGTCACCGGAGACCTTTACATCCACCACACATGTGCCGCCGGCTTCCTCAACCTCTACCAGGCGGGCGCCTCTGGCTGCCTCGACCTCCACCACGCGCGCATCGCCGATGGCCTCCATGTCCCTCACGCACGTGTGAGGGCAGCCTCCCTGCATCACGACCCCAAGCACCAACCCGAAATGACCCCCACCCTCATGTGCCAACACCCTCGTTGTTCTCCCTGATGCACCACCTATGATTCCCCTACCGTGGCACGTCGCCAAGGGATGTGGGAGATACGGGCTGCACTTCCACTAGTTTCTCGGGAGGACGATTTCGAGGCGAGGTGGTCTCTCGGGCCTGGCGGTGGGTGGTGGATGGGGAGCAGGGCACTCACGCCGTGAGCTGCAGGGGGCACTGCAATGGGTGTCGAGGAAGGTGACATGTATAGAGCGGAAGGATAAGGGGCGGCACTGCGGGACGATAGTAGGGGTGGCGCCAGCGGGGAAAGAACTAGACGCGCGCGTGGTCGCGTCGGACCTGAGCTCGATGGGGCGGCAGAGCCCACACCCCCGATGCAGCCAACATCGGAGGAGAGCTTGGGAGCTTGCCGTCCGTTAGGACCCTTGGTGAGCTCGCGACCTGGCAGCAGTAGTTGGACCTCGGGGAGTTGCTCCTCAACGGGATCTGGTCGGGGGCACCATGGCTGGGAGGTGGCGTGCATGAGCGGTGACTTTTCTGGTGGCTTTGGAGTTTGGAGTGAGGAGGGTGTGGCTCGTGTAAGGCTGGTCCAGAAGGGGGTCAGGAAGGGAGCAATGATGTCATGGTGCTTCTTCTCTGTTAAGTGTGTTTGTGGTGCAGATTGCGCTATAAAGCTAATCCAACGGCTGGCTAAGGGTGCGTAGGTACCACCGGTGGTAGCAAATCCGCATTGTTTAAACTTATTATGAACTAATGATATATATAAATAAACCCTTTATTATTTTCCTCTAGGGCATATATCCTCCAGTCTCCCACTTGCACTAGAGTACAAATAATGCAGCCTATTTTGTTACGAATCATGACATCATATCAGAAATATGTGTCCTTGATCATGCTTGCTTATGAGAGAGGTTGTTTCAATGATCTGTACAACTCATAACTTTTATATTCTTTGCAACTCGATTTTTTTTTAAAAGTCTTGTCACCTAATTTGACATTAGTCCATCATCAAATGATGTTGTTAAAGTATATGTTCTATAGAAGAGTGAGACTTTGTATTCTAGTGTTTGTAATGGCATTCGATCAGTCAAATAGAATTTTCTCTGTCGCCATGCATACCAGAAAGACAAACTTTCAAAGCCATAACATTATACTTGCCACTTTCAAGTAGCCTCTAACTTTTCAATTTATGTAGATTCAATTAGAAGTGCAGAGTGCAACTTCGATGTCTAACCATGCTTCCATTTATCTAAGCCTTTCATTTTGCAAATTTCTAAACTCGGTAAACTCGCACGTGTGGCCAGGCTTACTTTCTTTTAGAAATATGTCCTTAGTTCTACCTAGAACCTGAAGGACGAACTTATCCTTTGTTCAATGATTCTCTAATCATTCAAGAACTTGTTCTTCTAACTAAGAACTCGGGTCACATTATGTCGTGTACATAACATGGTTTTAGATGACGTATTGAACGTGGCACATCTATCAACCACTATTATAGTACTGAGTTCCAACTCAATGTTTCCCTTAGCCATTTAGTCAATACCTTCCTCTTTTACTTGTTCCATTCTATAATTGTTCATAATTTGGACTAAAAAACATTCCGACTTAATGTTATTGAACATATGAATCTATCTCGATAGATATCAATGTTTTCCATCTATTAATATTTGTTAATACCAACTTTTCATTCATAATATGTCATCTACATATGACAATGTCTTTCAAGCTCCCGCTCAAAATATGTCAGTCGAATATTATGAGAAAAACTTTCATAGCTCCCACTCAAAATATGACGTCTACATATAATGATCATGGAACTATTCAAAATAGCTCCCATGCAGTTCAATGTAAATTGTAGGTCTTCTCGATATTTTGTACAATTCCAAAATTATTTGATCTTATATCAAATCGAGATTTGCTAGTTGTGAGATATTAGTTTCCAAAAGATTCACAAAATCTTGCCTCTTCTTAAAAGAATTTTAAGAGCTTGCAATTTTAACAACCTAGTGGTTTTAATTACCTAAAAGACTTAAGCATCGCTATATTATAGTCAACTTATTGAATTTTTCAAAAACACCCTTTTGTGACAAATCATGCTTTTATGTCCTTCTTTCGAAGTTTCATTTCTTCATTGTAATCTTTTATTAATTGGGAAGATTAAGTAACACTTTACTTAATAAGATCAAGTACCTTTACTTTGCAATCTTAAATGTAACTTATTATAGGATTTCATGACTCTTAGTCATTTCTTGCATTTAGGTCCACCATGTTTTCTTTGTAGTTCATAAGTATATCTTTTTCCAATAACACGACAAGTAAATCCTGAATTATATTTTGCGACTAGGCACAAAATTATTCATGAATCCTATTTTCTTCAATAAAGGACTTTAATTGAAAATGGCATGATCATAATCATTAATTTTCTCTCTTCTAATTTACACCTTTGCTTCAGAACATATTCTGTTGTGCTACTCTGACATTATAAAGATAAAGTCAATAACTTTGTTTTGGTCTATTATTTTCTTCCTTTAACAGCCTTATCGAGAATACTCTTTCTCTAGAGTGCACCATAAAACTTTGTAATATATTTTTGCACTTTTGGTTCATGGAAGATGCGTCCATATTACGCATAAGGACACACTACAAAGAATTATTCATATTAATTTTGAATTATCATTTATAACTCTGAAATTTCTATGAATTATACTATAACTCATATAGTATCATTTATATGGCTTCCTATTTATTAAAATTGAGTGTTTGCTATTTTAATGTAACGCTCTTTCACGATAAAATCTAGCGATGTAGGAGATAAATCAACATCACATAATATACAGTAAAGTATGATTTACAACACACATCAACATATTGAAGTGGTCTAGGTATTTATTTATTAGAACGACTTCTATAAATTCTTACACCAAAATTCATAACTTATAATCTTGTCACTTTGATCAAAATCACGAGGACTTAATTATAATTCATTATTCATTTCCAAAATCTTTTGAACACATCAAATGATTTCAAAACCCCATAAATACAAATATTTACTTTGGATTTTTAATGAAGAATGCAAAATAATGATATCCACTATTTGTATAAATACTATACATCGATATGTATAATATTTAACAATTTAAAGTACATTCCTTTTCCTATGTTGAAATCATCTATATGTTCTCAACAATTAGATATACTCTCAGTAATGTAGAGATCGAGTCATTTCATCAAACGAAATATGATTCGTATTGTAGAAAGATCAAACATCTAGCAACAATATTTCATCAATATGAAACTATCACATGTACTTAATCATAAAGTATGACTTTGAATATTAGTGTCATTTAATATGAAGTCATTTATTTAGCTTGGATAATTAATGTTTAATGTTTATAAATACACATTTAAATAATCATCAAGAATAATAAATTCATAATCATAATATGACCGTAACTTTGTCTCGCAAAAAGCAAGACACACAAATAAGGTCTTTGACCAATATTGATTACAAAATTTATTCCATCATTAATCCTGATAATAAATGTGGAGGTATGGCGTTCATGGCCATCAACATCTTGCTTGCTATTAATACGCACCATAAGTTCCTTCGTGCAATTTTTATGAAGAAAGTCATGTTTTCGAATAAACAGGAATTTGTATCGAATACACAAAATCTACTATAAGTGTTTTAACATGAAACATTTATAACTTGTATATCACATATATCTTTTTGGGGTTGCGATTTCCCTTGCTATTGGATCTACTTTCTTAGTTCTCAAACGAGTCAGGAATCCATGGAAGGTGAACGATTCTCCTTGCATGGTATATCCTATGTGATAGGTCTATTTTGCATCACTATTTTATATCATAATTTGCTGTTATTCATTGATATATTTCATATTTAGAGATGATACTTATGTTGTTTCCTATGTTTCCACATGTTTGATGATTATTGGAGAGCTCACTGCCGGAGTCAGGATTCTGCTGGAAAAAGGACCGTCAAGGCACCATATTTCTAAAGACCAGCAATTCCAGGAAAATACCCAGAAATTCATATTTCATCGGAAGAAGGAAGTAGCCAGAAGGAGAGGGCGAGGTGAGCCACCAGGGGCCCACACCACCTGGTGGCACGGGCCAGCCCTAGGCCGCGCCACCCTGTGGTGTGGCCGCCCTGGCCCACCTCTGCCAGCACCCCCTCGCGTATATCATCCTCCTGAAAGCCTAAGACCGAGAGGGGGATCAGAGATAGACTCCGCCGCCTCTGTGGGGCGGAAAATACACAGAGAGAGAAAGCTCTCCGGCAGGCAGAAATCTGTCGGGGAAATTCTGTCTCGGAGAGGGGAGATCATCACCATCATCATCGCCATCGAGCTAGGCTTCATCGGGATCATCATCACTAGCACCTTCATCACCATCATCACCATGCCATCCCGCTGTAACATCTTGGGTTGAATCTTGTCAAATTTTTAGGGGAAACTTTCCCGGTGTTGATTACTCTTGTAGTTGATGCTATTGAGTGGAACCGTTAAATTAAGGTTTATGTTCAGATTGTTATTTACCATTATTTCACCTCTGGTCATGATCCATATGATGTCTTGTGAGTAGTTCATTTAGTTCTTGAGGACATGGGAGAAGTCAAGATGTTAGTAGTGAAACTATGTTGAGTAATATTTAATGGTTTGATATTTATGTTGTGGTGCTATTCTGCTAGTGG
The DNA here is from genome assembly GCA_007115705.1 of Dactylis glomerata. Lineage (NCBI taxonomy): Eukaryota > Viridiplantae > Streptophyta > Magnoliopsida > Poales > Poaceae > Dactylis > Dactylis glomerata. The sequence goes on from QXEO01001474.1 coordinate 1,183,830, forward strand.
TGTCATGTGAACATCGACTACATGATACTTCACCTTTATGGGCCTAGTGGAATGCATTGTGTATTTGGCTACTAATTGTGGGGTTGCCAGAGCGACAGAAACCTAAACCCCCGTTAGGAAACCAGTGCACCAGGGAGTGCGGGATCTCAGAGTTTAAGGCTGTGGTTAGATTTATCTTAATTACTTTCTTGTAGTTGCGGATGCTTGCAAGGGGTATAATCATAAGTGTGTATTAGTCCAAGTTGGGGTAGTCCATTAGCATAGGTTCACCCCCATAACATCTACCAAACCAATGAAGATTACTTAGCTGTATGAAGCGAAAGCACTTGACAGAAACTCCTGTGTGTCCTCAGGAACATTTAGTAATCATAAGTTACACAACCGGCTTGTCCTTTGCTCTAGAAAGGATTGGGCCGCTCACAACAATTATTATTATTGTCTTTTATTTACTCGTACTTTATTTACTTGCATTACCAAATATCCCTGAAATCCCGTTTGCTAGTATTTACAGTGAATCCTTGTTCAAAACTGCTTGTCAACACCTTCTGCTCCTCGTTGGGTTCGACACTCTTATTTATCGAAAGTACTACGATACACCCCTATACTTGTGGGTCATCAAGTCTATTTTCTGGCGCTATTGCCCGGGAGTGAAGCGCTATTGAAGAGTGGAATTGGCAAAGGAAATTTTTGCTGTGAGTATTGTTTTTATTTCTTTCTTTTATTTTATTTTATTATGGAGAATTCTCCATTTGGTTCCCTATTTGGGAATACTACTTCCACTGTTACGGTAGTGGATGAACCACCGCCTGCTCGATTGGATCCTTTTAAAATACCTATGAAAATTGTTGAACGTGTTATGAATAACTGCTATTTAGGAGATGGAACTGTCCATCCGGGTGATCATTTACTCTTTATACATGAATTATGCGAGTTGTTCAAGTGTGCAGGTATTCCATCAAGCCAGGTTAAGAGAAAGCTATTCTCTTTATCACTGAAGGGTAGAGCTGCGGAATGGTATAGGCTGCTGAAGGATGGCCGATCTATTGGCTGGGAGGAAATTGTACCTCTCTTTTGTTCCAAATTCTATCCTCCAAGTGATATTCATAAAGATTGGAACCGAATATATAATTTTTGGCCTCATGATGGAGAGAGTATTGCCCAAGCGTGGGGGACATTGAAGTCACTCATGCTCAAATGTCCCATTCATGAGCTCCCTAGTAATATTATTATTAATAACTTCTATGCAAGGCTTTCTATTCACGACAAAGAGTTATTGGATGCTTCTTGCTCTAGATCATTTACACGTGTGAAAGAAGAAGCTAAATGGGATCTTCTTGACCATATTCAGGAAAATACTGAAGGATGGGAGAACGACAAAGGTAGTAAGTCAGGTATAAATTATGATTATGAATGCATTAAATATTTTATGGGAACTGATGACTTTCTTAATGTTAGTGCTGTTTATGGTCTTGATTCTCAAATACTTGCCAACTGTTTAAAGGCTTTTGCCTCTTATCTTGATGTTCCAAAGAAGGACTGGAGCAATTACCATGCGCCTTATAAAGATAATATTAGTTGTGTTCCTACTAGAATTATTGAAGTTTGTACTGTTGATCGCATTTTGCCTAAGCCTTATTTTGAGAAAACACCTTTCCCTACTAAGGTAAAGGAGCATTCTATGTTAACAAGTGTGCTTAATAAAAGTGCAAAGAAAGCTTTAGAACCTGATGAGCAAATAACTGTTAAACCTGCAGTAGCAATAGTTAAGGACCTTGTTACTAAAAATGTAGAAGACGGGCATATTATCTTTTGTGAAGATGCTTCTAATATTGTTTCACATCCTAGTAGATCTAGGAAAACAAGTGTTCCTGTGCTTTCTGTCAGGATTGGTGATCATTGCTATTATGGTTTATGCGACATTGGTGCAAGTTCAAGTGCTATTCCCTATGAGCTTTACAGAGAAAGCATGCATGAAATTGGTTCTTATGAACTGGAAGATATTGATGTGGTTATTCAGCTCGCTAACAGAGAAGCTATTTCTCCAATTGGTATTGTTAGAGATGTGGAAGTTTTATGCGGTAAGACTAAATATCCTGCTGATTTTCTAGTACTTGGTTCAGATGCTAGTAAAACTTGTCCTATTATTTTTGGTAGGCCTTTCTTGAATACTTGTGGTGCAGTTATAGATTGTAAGAAGGAGAAAATTTTGACTAAGTTTGATGGAGAATCTTATGAGTTTAATTTTTCTAAGTTTACTAGAGCTCCTTATGAAACTGATTTGCCTAATGAAGATTTTAGAGTTGAACGGCTTGCCTCTATTGCTCTTGCTCCTAACGATGCTTTATAGCAATATATGGAGGACCATGAAAGTGAGATCTTCAGGGAAGAAAGAAATGAAATTTACAAGATTCTTCTTTGTTAGCCAGAGATGCTTAAACACAATTTACCTGTGGAGGATTTGGGTACCACTTTGCCACCTAAGAAAGATCTTGTTTTTGATTAAAAACCTTTACCTGATGATCTTAAATATGCTTATATTGATGATAAGAAAATATATCCTGTTATTATTAGTTCTAAACTTTCAGGGAAGGAAGAAGAAAGGTTATTGGAAATACTGAGGAAACACCGAGGAGCTATGGGATATACTCTTGATGATTTAAAAGGGATTTCCCCTACTATATGTCAGCATGCTATTAATATGGAGCCAGATGCAAAGCCAGTTGTTGAACATCAATGTCGTTTAATTCCTAAGATGAAGGAAGTGGTAAGAAATGAGGTATTAAAACTCCTTGATGCTGGTATTATTTATCCTACTGCTGATAGTAAATGGGTTAGTCCTGTTCATTGTGTTCCTAAGAAAGGAGGAATTGCTGTTGTGCCTAATGAGAATAATGGGCTTATTCCTCAAAGGGTAGTAGTTGGTTATAGGATGTGCATCGATTTTAGAAAGGTCAACAAAGTTACTAAGAAAGATCATTATCCTTTACCGTTTATAGATCAGATGTTAGAGAGGTTATCTAAGAAAACTCATTTTTGTTTTTTTGATGGTTATTCTGGTTTCTCTCAAATTGCTGTTAAGAAGCAAGATCAAGAGAAAACCAATTTTACTTGTCCTTATGGAACTTATGCTTATAGATGTATGCCTTTTGGTTTGTGCAATGCTCCTGCTACTTTTCAAAGATGTATGTCTGCTATTTTTCATGGATTTTGAGAAGAAATTGTGGAGGTATTCATGGACGATTTCTCCGTCTATGGAACTTCTTTTGATAATTGTTTGCACAATCTTGGTAAAGTTTTGCAGAGATGTGAAGAAACTAATCTAGTTCTTAATTGGGAGAAATACCACTTTATGGTGAATGAAGGAATTGTTCTTGGACATAAAATTTCTGAAAGAGCTATTGAAGTTGACAGAGCAAAAGTTGAAGCAATTGAGAAAATGCCCTGTCCTAGGGATGTTAAAGGTATTCGTAGTATTCTTGGTCATGCTGGTTTTTATAGGAGATTTATTAAAGATTTCTCTAAGATGTCAAAGCCTCTTACTAATCTTCTTCAAAAAGATGTATCATTTTTTTAATGAAGATTGTAAGGAAGCTTTCAAAACTCTTAAGAAGGCTTTAACTACTGCTCCTATTGTCCAACCACCTGATTGGAATTTACCCTTTGAAATTGTGTGTGATGCTAGTGATTTTGCTATGGGTGCTGTTCTTGGACAGCGCATAGATAAGAAGTTGAATGTTATTCGTTATGCTAGTAAGACTCTTGATGCTGCTCAAAAGCATTATGCTACTACTGAGAAAGAGTTCCTTGCTATTGTTTTCGCATGTGATAAGTTTAGACCTTATATTGTTGATTCAAAAGTTACTATTCATACTTATCACACTGCTATTAGGTATCTTTGATACGTCCATTTTGCATCACTATTTTATATCATAATTTACTGTTATTCATTGATATATTTCATATTTAGAGGTGATACTTATGTTGTTTCCTCTGTTTTTACATGTTTGATGATCATTGGAGAACTTGCTACCAGAGTCAGGATTATGCTGGAAAAAGGACCGTCAAGACAGCATATTTCTGAAGATCAACAATTCCAGGGAAATACCCAGAAATTCATATATTACCAGAAGATGAAAGTAGCCAGAAGGAGGAAGCGAGAGGAGCAACAGGGGGCCACAGCACCAGGTGGCGCGGGTCCACCCCTGGCCGCGCCACCTTGCGGTGAGGCCACCATGGCGCACTCCTGCCATCGCCCTCTCATGTATGTTGTCGTCCCCGAAAACCTAAGTCAAGGGGGGGATCAGAGATAGACATCGCCGCCTCTGCGGGGCGGAAAACACCGAGAGAGAAAAGCTCTCCGGTAGGCAGAAATCTGTCGGGGAAATTCCTTCTCGGAGAGGGGAGATCGTCGCCATCGTCATCGCCATCGCGCTGGACTTCATCGGGATCATCATCACCATCATCATCATCACCAGCACCTTCATCTCCACCATCACCATGCCATCCCGTTGTAACATCTTGGGTTGAATCTTGTCCAATTCTTAGGGGAAACTTTCCCGGTGTTGATTACTCTTGTAGTTGATGCTATTGAGTGGAACCGTTGAATTAAGGTTTATGTTCAGATTGTTATTTACCATTATTTCACCTCTGGTCATGATCCATATGATGTCTTGTGAGTAGTTCATTTAGTTCTTGAGGACATGGGAGAAGTCGAGATGTTAGTAGTGAAACTATGTTGAGTAATATTTAATGGTTTGATATTTATATGTTGTCGTGTTATTCTACTAGTGGTGTCATGTGAACGTCGACTACATGATACTTCACCATTTATGGGCCTAGTAGAATGCATTGTGTATTTGGCTACTAATTGTGGGGTTGCCGGAGCGATAGAAACCTTAACCCCCCGTTAGGAAACCATTGCACCAGGGAGCATAGAATCTCAGAGTTTAAGGTTATGGTTAGATTTATCTTAATTACTTTCTTGTATTTGCGGATGCTTGCAAGGGGTATAATCACAAGTGTGTATTAGTCCTAGTAAGGGTAGTGCGCTAGCACAGGTTCACCCCCATAACACTTATCAAACCAATGAAGATTACTTAGCAGCATGAAGCGAAAGCTCTCGATAGAAACTCCCGTGTGTCATCAGGAATGTTTGGTAATCATAAGTTACACAACCGGCTTGTCCTTTGCTCTAGAAAGGATTGGGCCACTTGCAGCAATTAATGAAAGGGTTTCGCAGCATAGTAAATCAAAAAAATTCCTACGGATGCAAACAAGAAAGCCAAGATCTAATCTAGGAGATGTAATCAACGAGAGAGGTAGATGAGATATTCATACCCTTGAAGATATCGCACAGCGGAAACGTTCAACAGAACGTGGTTGACGTAGTCGTACTCGTCGTCTCCTCCTCGTGATCCGATCCGATCCTACGCCGCAAGTGGCGGCGCCTCCGAGAGATGCACACGTACGGTGCAGCGACGTCTCCTCCTTCCTTGGTCCAGCAAGTATGGTGGAGAGATAGATTGGATCTGCAGCACGACGGCGTGGTGCGTATGGTGGAGAGTTTCTGCGGCAGGGCTTCGCCTACGCACAGTCGCGAGAGAGAGAGGTGGAGGGGCAGCAGTTGGCCGGCGGCTAGGGTTGGAGTAGGAGGGGGCTGCGCCCCTGCCCCCCTTATATGGAGGGCTGGGCGGCTGCCTTGGCCCCTCCTCCAAGCCCTAGGGCGGCGGCTAGGGGGGAAGAGTAGGGGGCAAGTCTTCCCCCCCCTCTTCTGGAAGGTTCCCCTAGGGTTTCCCCTAGGGCTGGCCGGCTGGGCCTTTAGGGCCTTGTGCGCCTGGCCCAAAGTGGCAAGGGTACTTCCCCTTAGGACCATGCAGGCCTCCGACAAGTGGGCCCACGTTGGTCCCACTCCGGAACCTTCCGGTACAATACCGATAAACTCCGAAACGATTCCGGAATCCAAAAAATGCTTTCCTTTATATGAATCTTATTCTCCGGACCATTCCGGAACCTCTCGTGATGTCCTGGATCTCATCCGAGACTCCGAACAAAAACTCATAAACCAATTATCCATTCTATCCTAGCGTCGATGCACGTTAAGTGTGTGACCCTACGGGTTCGAGAATATGCAGACATGATCTTCTATCAATAATCAACAGCGGGATCTGGAAACCCATATTGACTCCCACATATTCATCGATGATCATATCGGATGAACCACGATGTCAGGATTCAATTAATCCCGTATATGTATTCCCTTCGTCACATGATATTTTACTCGCCCGAGATTTGATCATCGGTATCGCCATACCTAGTTCAATCTCGTTCACAGCAAGTACTTTACTCGTTCCGTAATCCGATATCACTTCATGATTAACTCCTTAACCATATGCTTGCAAGCGGTGTTGATATCGATTACCGAGTGGGCCCAAAGTATATCTCTCTGACTTGGGAGGGACAAATTCCATCTCGATACATACAACCCAACAAGTACTTTCCGATCACCTGAGAGACACCTTTATGATCACCCTCACATAGGATGACGGTTGATGACCTCAAAGCTTTCTTCCGATACTAGGGAGTTGTATTATCTCATGGTCTAAGGAATACAATACTTGACATAAGAAAAGCTTCGCAAAGATGAACACGATGACACGATCTAAGTGCTGTGCTTTATATGGGTTTGTCCATCACATCATTCTCCTAATGACATGACCTCATTATTAATCGACAACTCATGTCTATGGTTAGGAAACCTTAACCATCATTAATCAATGAGCTAGTCTAGTAGAGGCATACTAGGGACACGGTGTTTGTTCATAAACCACACAAGTATTAATGTTTCCGCTTAATACAATTATAGCATGGAGTATAAACATTATCATGAACAAGAAATATGATAATAACAATATTATTATTGCCTCTAGGGCATATTTCCTTCAGTCTCCCACTTGCACTAGAGTCAATAATCTAGTCATACTTGCGCCTTTAACACCTATGGCATTCCGGTGTTCTTCATACGCGTTGCACGTGGTAAACCTTATCTACGGGTCTGACACTTTCAGGTCCGTTTGTATTTGCATATTCTTTTGCGTCAGCACGCATTACTCATCTTGTATGAGATAGCATCGTATAAACTTGGTCTTCTGGTGAGACCTTTGTTTCTGGGCCGAGACCATGTTGTCACTATTGTCATACAATAGAACTACATAGTACTAGCACACTTTTAAAAATAGCGATATCCACCGTGCATCGAAATACTCATTGGTCCGCACACATCGGTATGTATGATTTCCAATAAGTCCATTGCTCGCTCCATTATTCCGGAGAACGGGGTTTTGATCATCTTGCCCATGAGGCATGGCTCGCACGTGTCAAATGATTCAAAATCAAGAGACTCCAAAAGTCCATCAGAATGGAGTTTCTTCATGCGTTTTACGCCAATATGACCTAGACGACAGTGCCACAAATAAGTTGAATTATCACTATCTACTTTGCATCTTTATGCCGCTTCTAAAGCGATTATATACTTAGCCCTCGTTGCAGTGTCCGCCACAATGTTAACATTGGAACTCATCCAAGTCATCATGGAAATTTCTTCCATCTTATTGTGCCACCTTCTTACTCAAAACAAATAGCTTTAAAATTGAGATAAAATTTTAACTGTATATGTGACAAAGTCAATGTAACACATTGCAATGAACCATTTGTCACTTTTGCATACAGAACATATTCTTAGTTCTTCTAAAGTACATAAGAATATCTTACTATTGTCCAACAATCATCATATGAATGCTCGTAACCTTTTAGAGCATCAGACATATCTGGATCTACATATCATGGTATACAAGATTGATAAAATCATTCTTGCGGTTTCACTCATCAAGTGTCAAAACAATTGATTCTTGCTCCAACCTCTTCCATGCAACAAGAACCGTTCTTATTGTTTCCATATTGAACAAATTCAATATTTCATCTATGTACTCTGGTAAAACTATATTAGTGCCTCAATCTATCTGCATAGACATTGATGCTTAATATTCTGGTTTTACCTAAGTCTTTCATTAGAAATCTAATTTTAGTGAAAACTTCACAAATATCAAGAAAAACACATAATTTCCAATGAGCGATATGTCATCTACATAAAGCATTAGAAATATGTCTTAGCGCTCCCACTTACTTTCTTGTAAATACAAGCATCTTCAAATATCTTGATGAAATTAACACTTTAACATTTTCATCATTGAAGATTCCAACTTCGCTATGCTTACTTCTACCATAGAAGTTTGCATACATATCTAGCAACCTTTGAATCAACAAAACACATTGGGTCGTGTCAGGTACACGTCCTTGGTGTGCATTTCGGTAGAGGAACGTTGTTTCGTTTATTCAACTAACATATCTCTATATGTAATTGTTGCTAGAATAATTCATATGACGAAGTCAGGGCCCATCACCACTTCTTTGTATATTGTTGGTTACTATTATCTAATAATATCTCGTCCTCAAATCTTGCTATTTGATTACGACCAACTTGGTTAAATAGGAACTTCGATGCCGTGACTACAACATATTGTAGACGCGTGAGCTATGAATGCAGTTGCCGCTTCCAGAACATATTCTGGTGCTGCGCTACTCTGATCATCTTGCTCAGATTCAATAACCTCATCAAGTTCTATCTTCCTCCCACTTAAACCTTTTGCGAAAAACTCCTTCATAAGAAGTTCACTTCTTTCAGTGACAATCACCTTTAATTGGGTTTATGGCAGAAGAAACACCCATCGACATTCTTTGGGATAACCTTCAAAGACTTACTAATCCAATTTTGGTTGTAAACATTTTACACATATGCCTTGCATACCAAAATTCAAGAAAAGACAACTATAACTTGTATGGTGTCATTTCGGCAGATTATGATGGCACTCTATTTAGTGAAAAGCGGTAGTCTCTAAAGCATAATCCACAAATTATATTGGTAGTTTATTTCATCATTGATCTAACCATGTCAAACAAGTTTTGATTACATCCATCGAAAACTCCATACTCCTATAGTGTTTATCACGATGCAAGTTTGTGGAACAATTCCCCTAACTCTTAGATGTTTGCTAAACTTGTAACTCAAATATTCTTCTTTATGATCTAATCATTCAACTCGAATATTCTTGTTACAACAATTTTCACTTCATAAATTGAACAATTTCATACTTCTATCTCATCAAGTAGATATACCATACATCTATTCGAGTCATTGATGAAATAGAAAATACACCACGCTCAACTTCACACATGAACTACATACATCAACATGTACGATCTCCATGTAGTTATTCGCTTGTTCTTTATATGGCCCACGAACAGAGTTTAATCATCTTTAAGAAAAGTCTCACAAGCGTCAATCAATTCAAAATCAAATGACTCGAAAATCTATCAATATAGAATTTCTTTCATGTTTTGCTTCCAATATGACTTAAACGGCGGTGTCACATATAAGTGAAATTTGTTTTGTCTTGCGACCTTTAGCATCAGTGTTATAAATGTCTATTTCACCAACAAGATAATAATAATCTATCCATCGATTATGGAAGACGGTAATAATTTGAACAACCATTGCTCTCATAATACTAGAACAAAATAACAATTATTAAGTTCTTAACATATCTAGAAGGCTAGGTTTTATGCCGACGAAAAACACAATAACACATTTATTTGTTTCTCGATGCGCATTGTTACCATATTCTTTTGCTAGTTACTTAGGCCATCATAGTTCTTGTATTGTTGCTTTGTATGACATTTCATACCAACAATCTAGTATCCAATACCCAAGAATTACATTATGTACTAGCAAAGAATACATCTATAACATGTATATCATTTATATACCTGAGATGGACAATTCCAGTCTTTTCCTTTTTCTACCAAATAATTTTGCAGATCCTATTTAGCGTTTCCTCTCCTTTTAGAAGAATCTATCGACATCAATAGTGGCGTCAATCATTTGACACATAGTCCAAAGGATTTTTAGTCAAATACTAATAGCCTTGGACTTTGCACATTGAGGTGGATCACCATCATCATATAATTGGCGTTCTTCTAGATTCCATTTTTAGTATCTTTGGTATAGCAAAAACAATTTAGCCAATACCCTTTCATTCATCTTATCATGACAACTTTCATGACGAAACTACTATAGCTTATAAGGATGAATGCAAGTATAATATTAGTTCCCAAACTTTTGGGTGATCGGGACGCCTAGCATCTTCAATCTTCGCATATAGTCATACAATATGAGCATATGTTCTTTTACTAAATTATACTTCATCATTTTGCAAACAATCAAAGTTTTAGATATCAAATATCTTTCACTTCTTGTTTGTTTCTGAAACAATTATTTTAGCTTGATGATCACTTTGATTCTCAAACAATTTTGAATATCAATTTATCATGAAGGCAAACATATGATCTTTAGATACTAAATTTGAATCGTTGCTCTTAGATCAATACAATTTATTAAATCGTATGGAGCAAGGTTTGCTAAAGTTTGCAATAGGACTTAATCTTTAGTCTTGACATTAAACGGCACTAGACCGAAAAGTGATTATCCAGAATTCTATAGTTCTTTTAACTCAATTAAGCTAAGTGTCGGTGGAAACGGTGCCAAAGACTACAACGACTTATGCAAATACATCAAGATTTAGTTCATGATAATTAGTTCAAGTTAATCAAATTACTAATGAACTCCCACTAAATTCAACATCCCTCAAAGTTGTTTAGTGAAGCATGATCCAAATTCACTACACCGAGACCGATCATCACGTGAATGATGTAGTTTTAATGGTGAACATCAACATGTTGATCATATCATCCATATGACTCATGCTTGACCTTTCGGTCCGTGTGTTCCGAGGCCATGTCTGTACATGCTAGGCTCGTCAAGTCAAACCCAAGTATTTCTGCGTGTGCAAAACTGGCTTGCACCCGTTGTATGTGAACGTAGAGTTTATAGCACCCGATCATCACGAGATGCTTCAAAACGACGAACTTTCGCAACGGTGCATACATGGGGAGAACACAATTTTATCTTGATCTTTAAGTGAGGAATCATCTTAAAATGCTACCGTCGCGATCTAAGCATAATAAGATACATAAAAGGATAAACATCACATGCATATAATTTTATGTGACATGGTATAGCCAATCTCCGCGCAATGATCTCCATCTTGTGCGCGCCGGCATGATCTCCATCACTCCACCATGATTGCCTCCACCACAAATAGCAACTACAACTATTGCTAACTACTTAGCGATAAAGTAAAGCTATTACATGGCATATAAGAAGTTGACACGCAGGTCATACACAATTATAAAGACAACCATATGGCTCCTGCCGGTTGTGAACTCATCGACATGCAAGTCGTGAAACATTACAAAACATGATCATCGCATACATCACATATATCACATCACATCTTGTGGCCATACCATATCACAAAACACTCCCTGCAAAAACAAGTTAGACGCCTCTACTTTGTTGTTGCATGTTTTACGTGGCTTATGGGAGTAGCAAGTTAAGAACGATTCTTACCTACGAAAAGCCATAATGGTGATATTATGGTTGCTAACATCCGTTGTAAATCCCATGACTACTATAGTGAGAGAAACTGACATCCACCAGCCGCATGTGTGGAACAAGCCACACGTCAAGTGCGGAGCCGGTCTCGCGAACGAGGTCGCGTAAAGTTGGCCTGGACCGCTTCGATCTCACTATGCCGCGCCATAAGAAATACAAAACAAGAGGTTTGCAACAGAAAACATCAACGCCCGCAACAAGCATGTTGCGTTCTACTCGTGAAACACATCTACGCATAGATATAGCTCTGATACCACTGAAAGGGTTTCGCAGCATAGTAAATCAAAAAATTTCCTACGGATGCGAACAAGAAAGCCAAGATCTAATCTAGGAGATGTAATCAACGAGAGAGGTAGATGAGATCTTCATACCCTTGAAGATATCGCACAGCGGAAACGTTCAACAGAACGTGGTTGACGTAGTCGTACTCGCCGTCTCCTCCTCGCGATCCGATCCGATCCTACGCCGCAAGTGGCGGCGCCTCCGAGAGATGCACACGTACGGTGCAGCGACGTCTCCTCCTTCCTTGGTCCAGCAAGTATGGTGGAGAGATAGATTGGATCTGCAGCACGACGGTGTGGTGCTTATGGTGGAGAGTTTCTGCGGCAGGGCTTCGCCTACGCACAGTCGCGAGAGAGAGAGGTGGAGGGGCAGCAGTTGGCCGGCGGCTAGGGTTGGAGTAGGAGGGGGCTGCGCCCCTGCCCCCCCTTATATGGGGGGCTGGGCGGCTGCCTTGGCCCCTCCTCCAAGCCCTAGGGCGGCGGCTAGGGGGGAAGAGTAGGGGGCAAGTCTTCCCCCTCCCCCTCTTCTGGAAGGTTCCCCTAGGGTTTCCCCTAGGGCTGGCCGGCTGGGCCTTTAGGGCCTTGTGCGCCTGGCCCAAAGTGGCCAGGGCACTTCCCCTTAGGCCCATGCAGGCCTCCGACAAGTGGGCCCACGTTGGTCCCACTCCGGAACCTTCTAGAACATTCCGGTACAATACCGATAAACTCCGAAACGATTCCGGAATCCAAAAACTGCTTTCCTTTATATGAATCTTATTCTCCGGACCATTCCGGAACCTCTCATGATGTCCTAGATCTCATCCGAGACTCCGAACAAAAACTCATAAACCAATTATCCATTCTATCCTAGCGTCGATGCACGTTAAGTGTGTGACCCTACGGGTTCGAGAATATGCAGACATGATCTTCTATCAATAATCAACAGCGGGATCTGGAAACCCATATTGACTCCCACATATTCATCGATGATCATATCGGATGAACCACGATGTCAGGATTCAATTAATCCCGTATATGTATTCCCTTCGTCACACGATATTTTACTCGCCCGAGATTTGATCGTCGGTATCGCCATACCTAGTTCAATCTCGTTCACAGCAAGTACTTTACTCGTTCCGTAATCCGATATCACTTCATGATTAACTCCTTAACCATATGCTTGCAAGCGGTGTTGATATCGATTACCGAGTGGGCCCGAAGTATATCTCTCCGACTTGGGAGGGACAAATTCCATCTCGATACATACAACCCAACAAGTACTTTCCGATCACCTGAGAGACACCTTTATGATCACCCTCACATAGAATGACGTTTGATGACCTCAAAGCTTTCTTCCGATACTAGGGAGTTGTATTATCTCATGGTCTAAGGAATACAATACTTGACATAAGAAAAGCTTCGCAAAGATGAACACGATGACACGATCTAATTGCTGTGCTTTATATGGGTTTGTCCATCACATCATTCTCCTAATGACATGACCTCATTATTAATCGACAACTCATGTCTATGGTTAGGAAACCTTAACCATCATTAATCAATGAGCTAGTCTAGTAGAGGCATACTAGGGACACGGTGTTTGTTCATAAACCACACAAGTATTAATGTTTCCGCTTAATACAATTATAGCATGGAGTATAAACATTATCATGAACAAGAAATATGATAATAACAATATTATTATTGCCTCTAGGGCATATTTCCTTCAATTACTTTTATTGTCTTTTATTTACTCGTACTTTATTTACTTGCATTACCAAATACCCCTGAAAACCCGTTTGCTAGTATTTACAGTGAATCCTTGATCAAAACCGCTTGTCAGCACCTTTTGCTCCTCGTTGGGTTTGACACTCTTTTTTATCAAAAGTACTACGATACACCCCCTATACTTGTGGGTCATCAAGACTATTTTCTGGCGTCGTTGCCGGGGAGTGAAGCGCTATTGAAGAGTGGAATTGGCAAAGGTAACTTTCGATGTGAGTATTGTTTTTATTTTTGTCTTTTATTTTATTTTGCTATGGAGAATTCTCCATTTGGTTCCCTATTTGGGAACACTACTGCCTCTGTTACGATAGTGGATGAACCACCGCCTACTCAATTAGATCCTTTTAAAATACCTATGAATATTGTTGAACGTATTATGAATAACTGCTATTCAAGAGATGGAACCGTCCATCCGGGTGATAATTTACTCCTTATACATGAATTATACGAGTTGTTCAAGTGTGCAGGTATTTCATCAAGCCAAGTTAAGAGGAAGCTATTCCCTTTATCACTGAAGGGCAGAGCTGCGAAATGGTATAGGCTGCTAAAGGATGGTCCATCTATTGGCTGGGAGGAAATTGTACATCTCTTTTATTCTAAATTCTATCCTCCAAGTGAGATTCATAAAGATCGAAATAAAATATATAATTTTTGGCCTCATGATGGAGAGAGTATTGCTCAAGCGTGGGGTAGATTCAAGTCACTAATGCTCAAATGTCCCATTCATGAGCTCCCCAGTAATATTGTTATTAATAACTTTTATGCAAGGCTTACTCTTCACGATAAGGATTTATTGGACGCTTCTTGCTCTAGATCATTTACACGTATGAAAGAAGAAACTAAATGGGATCTTCTAGACCGTATTCAAGAAAATACTGAAGGATGGGAGAACGACAAAGGTAGAAAGTCAGGTATAAATCTATTATATAATTAAAACAACTAACAATCAACGGAGGAGATTTGTCAACATAAAACGAAGATGTATAAACGGTCGAGATTTACCAACCATATATACGAAGGGCAAGTTTAAGAAGTTTACATGACGTATTCCGTCAAAAGAAAAGGAAGTACATGGGATAGATGTCCGGCTTCAACACGAACATGCAACCTGAAAAGAAAACGTATAGGTGCATACCAATTCTGATGGGCATGGCAACACGACATGATTTACCAGGAGTCTTATACTACATATAAACTAGCCGATTTTGGTTCTTTAGATACGACGGGGCCGCCTCAACGTGCGCGCTATCACGATTCCATGGAATTTGCAGAAGAGTCGTTCTAATCGACCAATACCCGGAGACGGCGACAATGTCGACGCATCGTCCAGCAGTACCCGCGGCGGCCGAGGGCGCACTTCAGCTTAGAACAAAACGGCGATTCATCGATGCCGCACACGCGCCATGAGGCCTGCATATCAATCGCCAACTTGCTGCAGGCAAGCCGAGAAGATGAGCTGACGGTTGCCAGGAGAGCTGCCCCTAGAGGCAAGCTCCTCGAGACGGAGTGTCCACTTTTGGCCGCCCGGCTACCTAGCGGATGTAGTCCACCCATGACAGATTTAATTTGTATGCGTCCATATCTAGGACTCATTTGATAGACACAACGTTAACAAAGCATGGCGCAGACTACCACAACTCAACAAGCACAGCAAGAGATGCCCAGCAGCCTGTCGGGTTGCTAAAATTGGTGGTATCAATTTTATTAGGAGCTTTCTCAAACGATACATGGTGGGTATTACATATTAGCTGGATCTATTTTATGGAGATATGCTTAATCGCCTACTGGCTAGGCCACGGGCCTGATGTCTGATGACTAACTAGGAGATATGTATGAACTACGCTATTAACCAGCAGTCAAAGCGAATGCTCGATGGATGGATAAAGGTACACACTCAACATCTGTAAAAGCTGAGGACAAGGTAGAGTCTAATTTTTTTCAATTAATAGGCTACAAAGATGCGCGTTGGATAACTGAAATTCATACATCTGAATTTTTATGATTTTTTTAGATACTAAGCATCTCTGTCTGACTTTAAACTAATATAAAGCCACCAAGTTATATGAGCAACACTTACTGGAAAAATATTTTCACATTAATTATACAATCAATCAACTCTAGCTTTCATAGGTAATATCAAACACTTATACAGTTGGGTAATACATAAGGATTGTAAACAATATTAGCTTCACAAAGATAATAGTAATGTACAGGCATGCTAAATCGTGAAACATTATTACAATGTAGATATTTAAAAAACCAATTTAACAATCTATCATATACCCACTACAAATAAATCCGTCAGACAGAGTTGCTATGGACCTAAGCAGCTTCTCACGCCATAGTCAATCCTAGAATCTGAAATTATCTATTTCTTATTTTATTATTAACAGTTACAAGAAAATTGATCGTCTTTCTTCATATAGCAGACATGAAGTTCGGACTAGATGATTAGCAATATGTTTTCATACCAACTCCAGATAGGAAGTCTAACAAGAGTGAATGAGACCGTATGTTTAGTAGAAATTACCAATTCTTAGATATGTACATGGACAATTACGATGCCGAACATCAGATAGTGTAATATTAACATGTGTACGTAGGACCATCTATAGGCATCATATTGCACTGATAAATATGTACAAGATTTCAGTACATGTGTCTAATGTTCAGCCCTTGGAGAAATATATGATCCCTCCAAATAATTAATAGAAATATTTACACCTAGGAATGCACATTAGTGGAAGAGAAAAAGTAGAAATTATCAATATGAAAGATACTGGTTTTTCATGGTGTGTAACGATCATCAACACCAAGTGTTTCTATTGTTATAAAGAAAAAGATCATTCTTATTTACTACGGAGTAAGGATCCAATACACCTCACCAAATGATTTATCCTGGATCCAATCATAGTGCGTGTGGACGTCCCTTCTAAAATAATATATCAATGTTATGTGGTGGTGAACTAAAGTGGGTATATGAGGCATTAACAAAAAAGTATCATAGAAGATGTATGGACAAAAAAATTGCACGGTGCATATTGAGATTTTCTAAAATTCTAAATGTAAAGCTAATGAAACACAAACTAATCTAAATTAATAACATATATAGATGTAAAACTTATAAATTAGCGACAAATACAAAGCTAGCCGCGCAAATGCGCGGGCCATCCAGCTAGTTATGATTATGAATGAATTAAAGCTTTTATGGGAACCGATGACTTTCGTAAAGTTAGTGCTGTTTATGGTCTTGATTCCCAAATACTTGCTAACTGTTTTAAGGCATTTGCCTCTTATCTTGATGTTCCAAAGAAAGATTGGAACAAGTACCATGCGCCTTATAAAGATACTGCTAGTTGTATTCCTACTAGAACTACTGAAGTTTGCACTGTTGATCGCATTTTGCCTGAGCCTTATTTTGAGAAAACGCCTTTCCCTGCCAAGGTAAAGGAGCATTCTACTTTAATTAGTGTGCTTAAGAAAAATGCAAAGAAAGCTGTAGAACCTGATGAGCAAATTACTGTTAAGTCTCCTGTAGCTATAGTGAAGGACCTTGTTACTAAAAATGTAGAAGATGGACATATTATCTTTTGTGAAGATGCTTCTAACGTTGTTTCCCATCCTAGTAGACCTAGGAAAACAAGTGTTCATGTGCTTTCTGTCAGGATTGGTGATCATTGCTATTATGGTTTATGCGACATCGGTGCAAGTTCAAGTGCTATTCCTTTCGAGCTTTATAGAGAAATCATGCATGAAATTGGTCCTTGTGAACTGGAGGAAATCGATGTGGTTATTCAACTTGCTAATAGAAAAACTATCTCTCCAATTGGTATTGTTAGAGATGTGGAAGTTCTATGCGGTAAGACTAAATATCCTACTGATTTTCTAGAACTTGGTACGGAAGTTAGTAAAACTTATCCTATTATTTTTGTTAGACCCTTTTTGAACACTTGTGGCGCTGTTATAGATTGTAAGAAGGAGAAAATTTTGACTAAGTTTGATGGATAATCTTATGAGTTTAATTTTTCTAAGTTTACTAAAGCTCCTTATGAAAATGAATTGCCTAATGAAGATTTTCGAGTTGAACAGCTTGCTTCTATTGCTCTTGCTCCTAATAATGGCTTGCAGCAATTTATGGAGGATCATGAAAGTGAGATCTTCAGGGAAGAAAGAGATGAGATTGACGATATTCTTCTTCGTCAACCAGCGTTGATTAAACACAATTTACCTATGGAGGATTTGGGTACCACTTTGCCACCTAAGGAAGATCCTGATTTTGATTTAAAGCCTTTACCTGATGATCTTAAATATGGTTATATTGATGATAAGAAAATATATCATGTTATTATCAGTTCTAAACTTTCAGGAAAGGAAGAAGAAAGGTTATTGGAAATATTGAGGAAACACCGAGGAGCTATGGGATATACTCTTGATGATTTAAAGGGATTTCTCCTACTATATGTCAGCATGCTATTAACATGGAGCCAGATGCAAAGCTAGTTGTTGAACATCAACGCCGTTTAATTCCTAAGATGAAGGAAGTGGTAAGAAACGAGGTATTGAAGCTCCTTGATGCTGGTATTATTTATCCTATTTCTGATAGTAAATGGGTTAGTCTTGTTCATTGTGTTCCTAAGAAAGGAGGAATTACTGTTGTGCCTAATGAGAATACGAGCTTATTCCTCAAAGGGTAGTAGTTGGTTATAGGATGTGCATCGATTTTAGAAAGGTAAACAAAGTTACTAAGAAAGATCATTATCCTTTACCGTTTATAGATCAAATGCTAGAGAGGTTATCTAAGAAAACTCAATTTTGTTTCCTTGATGGTTATTCTGGTTTCTCTCATATTGCTGTTAAAAAGCAAGATCAAGATAAAACCACTTTTACTTGTCCTTATGGAATTTATGCTTATAGACATATGCCTTTTGGTTTGAGCAATGCTCCTGCTACTTTTCAAAGATGCATGTCTGCTATTTTTTATAGTTTTTGTGAAGAAATTGTGGAGGTATTCATGGACAATTTCTCCGTCTATGGAACTTCTTTTGATAATTGTTTGCACAATCTTGATAAATTTTTGCAGAGATGTGAAGAAACTAATCTTGTTCTTAATTGGGAGAAATGCCACTTTATGGTGAATGAAGGAATTGTTCTTGGACATAAAATCTCCGAAAGAGGTATTGAAGTTGACAGAGCAAAGGTTGAAGCAATTGAGAAAATGCCTTGTCCTAGGGATGTTAAAGGTATTTGTAATATTCTTGGTCATGTTGGTTTTTATAGGAGGTTTATTAAAGATTTCTCTAATATTTCAGAGCCTCTTACTAATCTTCTTCAAAAAGATGTACCATTTGTTTTTGATGATGATTGTAACGAAGCTTTCGAAACTCTTAAGAAGGCTTTAACTACTGCTCCTATTGTTCAACCACTTGATTGGAATTTGCCCTTTGAAATTATGTGCGATGCTAGTGATTTTGCTGTAGGTGCTGTTCTTGGACAACGCGTAGATAAGAAGTTGAATGTTATTCATTATGCTAGTAAGACTCTTGATGCTGCTCAGAAGAATTATGCTACTACTGAGAAGGAGTTTCTTGCTGTTGTTTTTGCATGTGATAAGTTTAGAACTTATCCCGCTGCTATTAGGTATCTTATGTCGAAGAAGGATGCTAAGCCTAGGCTTATTAGATGAGTGTTGCTTTTACAAGAGTTTGATTTGCATATTGTAGATAGGAAAGGTGCTAAAAATCCTGTTGCTGATAATTTGTCTAGATTGGAAAATATTTCTTTTGATCCTATTCCTGTTAATGATAGTTTTCCAAATGAACAGTTGGCTTCAATAAAGGTAACTTCGCGAGAGAATCCTTGGTATGCTGATTATGCTAACTTTATTGTTTCCAAGTATTTGCCTCCAACCTTTACAGCTCAACAAAGAAGGAAATTCTTTTATGAATTGAGGCATTATTTTTGGGATGACCCACACTTATATAAAGGAGTGGATGGTATTATGCGAAGATGTGTTCCAGAATATGAACAACAAGAGATATTGAGAAAATGCCATGGTAGTGCTTATGGAGGACATCGTGCTGGAGATAGAACTGCACAAAAGGTTATACAATCAGGTTTTTATTGGCCTACCCTTTTAAAAGATGCTAGAAAGTTTGTTTTATCTTGTGATGAATGCCAAAGAGTTGGTAATATTTTTAGACACAATGAAATGCCTATGAGTTATTCTCTTGTTATTGAACCATTTGATTGTTGGGGATTTGACTTTAGGGGTCCTTTTCCTCCTTTAGAAGGTTATACTCATATACTTGTTGATGTTGATTATGTTACTAAATGGGCAGAAGCCATACCTACAAAGAGTGCCGATGGTGAGACCTCGTTAAAAATGCTTAAGGATGTTATTTTTCCTAGGTTTGGTGTGCCTAGATATCTTATGACTAATGGAGGTTCTCATTTTATTCATGGCAGTTTTAGGAAAACTCTTGCTAGATATGACGTTAATCATAGAATTGCTTCTGCTTATCATCCCCAAACTAGTGGGCAAGTAGAGTTATCGAATAGAGAGATGATACGTCTCAAACGTATCTATAATTTTTGATGCTCCATGTTTGTTTTTACACCATGTGCTTAGTGTTCCGTTACACTTCGTGGCATTTTTATGCATTTTCTGGAACTACCCTATTAACAAGATGCCACAGTGCGAGTTCCCTGTTTTCTGCTGTTTTTGTATTTCAGAAAAGTTACACATTAAATATTCTCGGAATTGGACGAAACAAAAGCTGAACATCCAGAAATTTACCGAAGCTTCCAGAGAACCAAAGAGGAGACGAAACGGAGCCAGGATGTGGCCTCACCATCAGGGGGCGCGACCCAGGGCCTGGCCGCGCCGCCCTATGGTGAGCCCCACCTGGTCCACTTCTGACGCTGCCCCTTCGCCTATAAAGACCCCCCAACGGGAAAAACCTAAACACCCGATCACTTTTCCAGAAACACATCGCGATCCGCCGCCATCGTCGACCCGAGATTAGGAGGGTCCAGAAGCTCTTCTCGGCACCCTGACGGAGAGGGGAATCGCCACTGGAGGTCTCCTTCATCGCTATGCTTGCCTCCGGCGCGATGAGTGAGTAGTCTACCTTGGACTATGGGTCCATAACAGTGGCTAGATGGTTGTCTTCTCCACCACGTGCTTCATGTTTAGATCTCGTGAGCTGCCTTACATGATCGAGATCACCGTTATGTAATTCTACATGTTGTGTTTGTTGGGATCCGATGAATATTGGTGTTATGATTGAGCTGATGTGCTGAATATTATCTTTTGTTATCTCTATGTTGTTTATGATCTTGCATGCTCTCCGTTGTTAGTAGCTATCTTGGCCGAGTAGATACTAGTGACTCCAAGAGGGGGTATTTATGCTCGATAGTTGGGTTCATGCCTCTATTTAATCTAGGGAGTGACAGAAACCTCTAAGGTTGTAGATGTGTTGTTGCCACTAGGGAGAAAACCACATTCTTATGTCCAAGGGCATATGCTTTGTTTACATTACACACTTTGCTTAATGCAGTTATCTGTTGTTCGCAACTTAATACTTGTGGAGTTCTCGGATTGATTCCCCATGAGTGGATTATTAGTCATAGATGCAGTTGGATGGCGGTCTATGTATCTTGTTGTAATGCCCAGAGTAAATCTCATAGTGATCCTCTCGACATATGCACGTTGTCTTTATTCTATCAATTGCCCAACTGTAATTTTTTTACCTAGCATGTGTTATTTTATCTTATGGAGAGACACCACTAGTGAACTGTGGACCCCGGTCCTATTTCCTTTATATTGCTATCATCTGTTTACTTTACTCGCACTGTTTACTTTACTCGCATACTACTATTGCATTCCACTCGATACGCTCATTCCTTTGTTTACAGTAAACTGGTGAGATTGACAACCTCATCGTAAGTTAGGAGCAAAGTATTTGGTTGTGTTGTGTGCAGGTTCCGCGTTGCAGCTGGCAAAGCAAAGCACTGGACGAGGCGCCTTATAAATTCTCCGGAGCTGTCGCGAAGCTAGCAAGCATCACCTTCTGGAGTTTGGCTTTTTCCTACTGGATTCGATAAACCTTGGTTCCTTACTGAGGGAAATTTGCTTCTTTACTCATCATACCTTCCTCTTGGGGTTCCCAACTGGACGGTGATTCACATCAACCGTACCGCAACAAGCAACAATTTTCTGGCACCGTTGCCGAGGAAAAGAAGACTTCTGCCAGGGGAGTTTCACACGCACATCCTTTACTTTGTTTTAAGTTTTGCTTTTACTTTATTTTTACTTGTTTCATTTTATCAAAAACACAAAAAATTAGTTTAATTTATAGTCGCTTTTATTTACTTGCCTTTAGTCTTGTTAGAATGAGTAATCCTGAAGTTGAAGTTCGTACTTTTAAGCAACAAGGGGGAGAGAGCTTGAAAGATGCTTGGTACCGTATTAGCAATTCTCATCATAGGTGTACGAAGAAGCATTCTACCATGATCCTCCTTAGAAATTTTTATGTTGGTATAACTAGTTGGAATAGGTATGTTCTTGATACTCTCGCAGGAGGTAATTTTATGGGTACTCCCGCTCTTGAAGCATGCACTTTAATTGAAAGTTTAGTGGGAGTACCACCTATTCATGTTGTTAAAACTGAGGTCACTTTAGAGGAAGTTTTAGAAAAGCTTAGCTCTTTAGAAAAAAGTTTGCCAAATATCCTCGATAATGCTAGCCGTGTTAATGAATTGATAGAAAGTATCGGTAAGAGAATCACCGTTTTAGAGGCTAGCACTACTCTTGATAGTCAAAACCTTAGGATTAGGAAACTGGAGGAATCTATGGAAACTTTAAGTTCAATTTTCTTTTCTCTTAAGTTTAAGAAGGAGAAAACTTTTGTTGGAAAAGAGCAAAAATTTATGTATGTTTCCAAGGTGTCTGTGCCTAAACCGCAGCATGTTTTTAAGATTGGTAAGACTTTTAGTTCAACTAAGAGTGACTTGCAGGTTGAATCATCTTCGGGAACCTCTAAAGTGCCTAGTGTGGTAAGTGGCGATCTTGAGGAAACAGTTGATCTTAATGCTTCTTTTGAAAAAACTTGATTCGCACTTTCTGCGCCTAGCTCAAAGGCGTTAAAGAAAAACACTCTTGGGAGATAACCCAATGTTTTTACTTTCAGTTCTTTTTCTTTTATTTTATTCTTGGAAGTTATTACTACTGTAATAACCTCTCCTTATCATTTTTATTTCGTTTTTGTGCCAAGATAAGCCTCTAATTTGAGTGAGGTAAGATTTACGGATGTTGCTGTCCTGAAACAGATTTCGGTGCTGCACCGTAAAAATTTGTGAAAATTCTCAGTATATCTTTTGGACCTGCAATTTCTTGTGCATATGCCCCAGGTTATATGCAAACTTTCATTAGTTTAATACGTTTTTATTTGAGTAACAAAAAACCCTCTAAAAATTCAACCTTTGTCAGCTGTTCTGTTTTGACAGATTTTTGCCATTATTTGTGTATGCCGCTCGATCGCTTTCTTTTTGAGTTCTTTTGATCACGGAATTTTTGGGAAGTTGATACAGTAGTATATGCTTTATATTTGGTGGTTTTGAGTTGAAACCTGAAGCAAAAAGGGGTTGATTCAATGTTATGCTTACACTAATGTTGCTAATAGAGTTGTGTTGAGTTTTGTATGAAGGAAGTTTTCAAGTGTAGGGATTGGAGAATGATGAGATGAGTTGAAGAATGGACAAAAGCTCAAGCTTGGGGATGCCCACGCACCCCACTAAATATCTAAGAGGTACAAGCGTCAAAGCTTGGGATGCCCCCGAGGCACCCCTTCTTCATTGGCAAAAATCAGGTCACCTTTCAACACACTATATTTTTATTGCTTCATGCACTATGCATTTTTCTTGGAGCGTCAGTTGTTTTAGTATTCAGTTTTGTTTAGTTTTGTTTGCTGCAATAAATGGTTGGACCCCAACAAATTTCTTTTGGAGAAGTTGCCTTGCTTTTCATTTGCCAAGAACACTCCGTTTTTCACTCTTATCGTTCAACGAGTGTTCTCTTTTTTTGCTACTGCGTTTAGTTTTTGTTTTTCGCCTTGATTTGTGTTCAGATATTGTTATATCTTTGCATCAAGGTGTATTTTGACCTCTGTTCCATATTGGTTTTCATCAAAAGAGTTGTTTCAAAAAATATTCGAATGGTGTTGGAAAAGAGAAAAAGCTCTATGCAAAAAAGTGGTACAAAAAGGAGCTTGTGTAGACTGCGGCATAGGCTTTTGCATGTCATGCTTGATGTCTTTTTGATAGTATGCTTAGTGGTTTTGCTGTAGCATGACTTGTCTCAAATGACTGAGATTGCTTAATGAGCCTTTGAAAAAATCATGCGTTGTTTTGATTATTTGGAAGCATTATTTTGGTTTTCTCCTTGATGCTTTATTTGGTTTGACTTGGCGCATGCTCACACATGTTAGACTCATACAAAGTCGCCATAGCCTCTATGATCATTTAGTTTTTGACTTTTGATACCATCTTATGCTTCTTTTAATGTCGCTTTGCATGATTATGGCCGTTATTGCTCTCTTAGTTGGTCGCTCCCAGTCTTTTGCTAGCCCTCATTTTGTACTGAGTATGAGCTCTACTCGTGCATCCAACTCCTAAAAACCAAGTTGTTCCAATGTGTCCACCATACATACCTATTAGCAATTTGCTATTCCAAAGTATATTTGACTTGCTTTTATCTATCCTTCAAATTAAACTCTTTTTGGTGTTATGCGAAAATTGGTCAGTAAAGCTCTCACGAACCTGATGGCACACTTTACTTTTCTCGCTTTAAAATTTTGACATTGTGGCTCTCTTATGTTGAGTTGTTATGCTTGCAAGTTGTAAGTTGGAAATTAGCCCAGCCATGCCGTCATGGGGCAAGCTTTCAACATTGCACTTCTTATTTGAGTTGATATCATGATCTTTTGTTTATGGATACTCGCGGTGTGAAATAAGTTGGGAATCTTGTGGGATCATGGAGTTCTTATATGTGTTAGGGAAACGCCTGGGCCGCTAATCTAAGCCATGCATCATTCATGGTGGAAATTTACAGCATGCCCATGGTGGACATTCGACGACGCATCTCACAATAAAAAGCTATACCAATGGTAAATAAAAGAGATGTCGAGGTGTTCATTGTCTGTTTGTCTTGTCATTTTGATGTGGGCTTGTTCCATGTCATCGGGCATGAGGTACCCCGTTGGCGGTTCTCGATGATACACATATATTTATAATGACAAGAGCCTGCTTGGGACTCTAAGTCGAGTAGCATGAGGTTTGGATATTCGTACTTCACGGGACACGAGGTTTTCAACTTATGATTTGTCAAGCATATGCTTTATAATTGTACTCACATTAACTCTAACCATTCAAGATGCCTATGATGGGGGCAATGAGAGCTCAAAGCTAGTAAGTACCATAATTTTTGAAGGTTTATAAAACTTGCAATCACTGCTTCCCTCTGCAAAGGGCCTTTCTTTTACTTTTATGTTGAGTCTGCACCTTCTATCTTTATGCACCGTCTAAGAGAGCATAGTTGTCATTCTTAGTATAATGTGCATTGTCCCAAAGTTTTCATTGATTGATTCATGATGTTGGTTTCACTTGTTCTTAAATTATTTGTATCTAGTCGCCCTCTTAAACTTGAAGGTGTCCTATGCATTTATGTTTTGCTATTCCATGAAGGACAAGCTAAAAACCATTTGATATGTTTTTCCATATGATTTGAACACACGTTTGACTTTCATTGTTTCATTTTCATGATCTTTCGTTTGTGTTCTTTTTCATGTTATAACATGGTTGCTAAGTTTCTTCTATCAAGATTATATCTTTCATGCCCATATTTTAAGTTCTTTTGATCCCAGCGCACAACGCTTACATATATGGTCAAGATTTTGTAGGTGCATGTCACCTCAAAAATTATTTCTTTTGTTATCATTTACCTACTCGAGGACGAGCATGAGTTAAGCTTGGGGATGCTGATACGTCTCAAACGTATCTATAATTTTTGATGCTCCATGCTTGTTTTTACACCATTTGCTTAGTGTTTTGTTACACTTCGTGGCATTTTTATGCATTTTCCAGAACTAACCTATTAACAAGATGCCACAGTGCCAGTTCCCTGTTTTCTGCTGTTTTGTGTTTCAGAAAAGTTACACAGGAAATATTCTCGGAATTGGACGAAACAAAAGCCGAACATCCAGAAATTTACCGAAGCTTCCAGAGAACCGAAGAGGAGACGGAACGGAGCCAGGAGTGAGTAGTCTACCTTGGACTATGGGTCCATAGCAGTAGCTAGATGGTTGTCTTCTCCACCATGTGCTTCATGTTTAGATCTCGTGAGCTGCCTTACATGATCGAGATCACCGTTATGTAATTCTACATGTTGTGTTTGTTGAGATCCGATGAATATTGGTGTTATGATTGAGTTGATGTGCTAAATATTATCTTTTGTTATCTCTATGCTGTTTATGATCTTGCATGCTCTCCGTTGTTAGTAGCTATCTTGGCCGAGTAGATACTAGTGACTCCAAGAGGGGGTATTTATGCTCGATAGTTGGGTTCATGCCTCTATTTAATCTGGGGGAGTGACAGAAACCTCTAAGGTTGTAGATGTGTTATTGTCACTAGGGAGAAAACAACATTCTTATGTCCAAGGGCATATGCTTTGTTTACATTACGCACTTTGCTTAATGCAGTTATCTGTTGTTCACAACTTAATACTTGTGGAGTTCTCGGATTGATTCCCCACGAGTGGATTATTAGTCATAGATGCAGTTGGATGGCGGTCTATGTATATTGTTGTAATGCCCAGAGTAAATCTCATAGTGATCCTCTCGACATATGCACGTTGTCTTTATTCTATCAATTGCCCAACTGTAATTTGTTTACCCAGCATGTATTATTTTATCTTATGGAGAGACACCACTAGTGAACTGTGGACCCCGGTCCTATTTCCT
This sequence comes from Dactylis glomerata, assembly GCA_007115705.1. NCBI lineage: Eukaryota > Viridiplantae > Streptophyta > Magnoliopsida > Poales > Poaceae > Dactylis > Dactylis glomerata. The sequence continues at coordinate 1,210,517 of QXEO01001474.1, forward strand.
TTATATTGCTATCACATGTTTACTTTACTCGCACTATTTACTTTACTCACATAATACTATTGCTTTCCACTCGATACGCTCATTCCTTTGTTTACAGCAAACCGGTGAGATTGACAACCTCATCGTAAGTTGGGAGCAAAGTATTTGGTTGTGTTGTGTGCAGGTTCCGCGTTGCAGCTGGCAAAGCAAAGCACTAGACGAGGCGCCTTATAAATTGTCCGGAGCTGTCGTGAAGCTAGCAAGCATCACCTTCTGGAGTTTGGCTTTTTCCTACTGGATTTGATAAACCTTGGTTTCTTACTGAGGGAAATTTGCTGCTTTACTCATCATACCTTCCTCTTGGGGTTCCCAACTGGACGGTGATTCACATCAACCGTACCGCAACAAGCAAGAGATCAAGTCTATCTTGTAGAAGACTGTTAATAGATCTAGGAAAAACTGGGCTAGCAAGTTCAATGATGCTTTATGGTCTTATAGAACTGCTTATAAGAACCCCTTGGGCATGTCTCCTTACAAAATGGTTTACAGAAAAGCCTGTCACTTGCCTTTAGAATTAGAACACAAAGCTTTTTGGGTAGTGAGAGAGCTTAATAGGGATTTTAAACTTGCCAGTAAGAAAAGGTTGCTTGATTTGAGTTCCTTAGATGAGTGGAGAAACGAAGCTTATGAGAATGCTAGACTTTTCAAAGAGAAAGTCAATCAATGGCATGATAGGAGAATTCTTAAGAGAGAATTTCATGTTGGTGAGAAAGTTCTATTGTATAGGTATCGTCTCAGATTTTTTGCAGGTAAATTACTCTCAAAATGGGAAGGACCCTTTGTTATTGAAGAGGTGTATCGCTCAGGTGCGGTAAAGATCGCTTCACTTAAAGATGACACTACGCAAGTGGTGAATGGGCAAAGACTCAAGCATTATATTTCTGGAGATTCTTATAATGAAGATGTCGATGTTATTCAAATGGTGACTCCGGAAGAATTTATCAAAGAACATATGCAGGAATCTGCAGAGTTTGTTTTCGAATAGGTAACAGTTCTAGTCAGAAAAGGTTCGCGTTAAACTTTTCTGTTAATACTTTTGTTATTTTTATTAAATATGAAAAATCGCGAGACGAAAACGAGTGGGGGACGGAGTTCGGAGGCTCCTCACCACCTGGTGGCGCGGGCCCACTACTGGCCATGCCACCCTGTGGTGAGCCCGTGTCGGAACTCGTTTCCATCCCGGTTTCCTCCTGTGACTTCGTTTTGATGTTTAATTTTCGCCTATATAACCCCCCGGATTGCCCGAGGTCTGTATATCGTGTTCTTGTCATGTTTTTGTTTCGATCTGTTTCTGTCAGGAGTTGTTCTCAGTTTTAGAGGCATCATGGCCTCCGCGAGCAACGACAAGGAGAAGACGCCTTCGGAAGATGATCACCAAGACTTCAAGCTGAAGGAGGAGGTCGAGAGTGAAGCCGAGGAAGAAGAGATAGAAGAAGAACAGCGTTCGTGCACTCGCTCTATCGTCGCAAGTATTGGAGTGGTGACGAACCCTAGCAAGTTCAAGAGGAGCACGCGGATAAGCACTCGCTCCACGGACATCTTCTCTAGGCAACAATCCCTTCCATACTCTAATACATGAGCATCAATTCCAATAGGTGCCTAGATCAAGATTGCCTTCTAGCTGGGATATAGATCGTTCTAACAGTGCAGGGAAAGAAAGCTCTAAGTGTGAAGAAGGATGGGGAAATAATTCCAAGAGCTGGGATTCTCCGCCCGATATGCTCATGAGCCGTGTTGAGCACAACTCCGAGATGATTCGTAATCTCAGCTACAAGATTGATGACTTGAGAGATTTGATTGAGAAGCTTATTAAAGACTCACCACCACCACCGAAGGAGTAATTCGTCATTGGTATTGGCATCCCCTTGGCTTGTTCCAAGCTTGGGGGAGTGCCGCGATATCACATCATTACCTCTTACCCATTTACTTTTCAAGTAGATTCATATCATGAATAGAGAAATTATCTTATAGAATAGTTTGCAGTGTGGAAGTATCCTCCTTTAGTTGGTTACCTATGTATCCCTTGGTGTGAGTTGCGGTTGAGAAATATTAATGAGAAGTCTTATCATTTACTTTTCGCACACTTTATTTTAGTTTGCAATCTTTCTTATATGATTAGTCTTGTTGATTAGTATTGGTATCACTTTGGGAGCATGAGTAAATCTAGTTGGTTTTGGCAAACTTAGCTTGGTCAGTAGCAACATTACCTTGAGGTTTGAGTAGAAAAAGAAGGAAGTGGTAGTAGATACATCATTTCAGCTTTCCTTCATGATTGACTCATAAGCATTAGTATTCTCAAGTTAAAATCGTTTGTACTTTCAAGGAAGTTTGCATGATTGTTGCTATCACATGTATGTTTGTCTGTTTCATGCAACTCTCATGCTTGCTACCCAGCCTTGCTAGCCAAAAACCTGTACTGAGAGGGAATACTTCTTGTGCATCCAATCCCCAAAAACCAAGTTACTTCAAGGAGTCCACTATAAATTCCTATGCATGGTATTTCAAGCCATTCCAAGTATATTTTCATGTGCTACCTTTTAAAAACTTTCAACTACTTCTCATTTTGTGCCAATGTTTTTAGCTCATGAGGACGTAGTGGTTGGGTTTGTTATCTTCCATACTAAATTGAGTACCCCTCGACTTGCATGCTTCATCTGCTCGTCACTAATTTTGCAAGGGAGCTGGTCAGACCATTGTAATCTAAAAAAAGAGAAAAAGAAAAGAAAAAGGCACTCCTCCATGGTATGTGAAAGTTGGTGGGCACCCGATGGAATCGGTTAGCCATGGTTTGAGAAAGGAAAAGTGGGGAGGAGTGCCAAGCTATAAAAGAGCACAATTGTGCCAATTAATCAACATCTCGGAACCGCTCTCACTTGTTTAGTATGGAAGATATGAAGAACTCCGTTGCTAGTCGTTGACAGAAGCAACCACCTCTCAAAACAACTTTTACCTCTGTTTTACAAATAAAAAGCTCTAGCACATGTTTAATCCCTGCTTCCCTCTGCGAAGGGCTTATCTTTTACTTTTATGTTGATTCAACCTATTCCCCTCTATATCAAGCAAGCATTTGAGTTGTTATGTTTCATTCACCCATATGTTGATCTGTTCAATCATGTTTACTATCTTCCTTTGTATAGTATGATGCTTTTATCTGAAGGAATATATCTTTGAAAGCTTTCTATGGTTGTAAAGAGTTTGTTTCGTTGAGTATATGGTTTTTGCTATATTAGCTCTGTTATAAAAGGCTCTGTTCAAAAAATAAGTACAGGCTGTTCATTGTTCTCTGACCAAGAATAAAGGTTTGCCATCACCAATCATGATTTACCTTGTGCATCTTTATTTGTGATTCCCTTTTCTTATTGCAAGTCTAGATTATATGAAGGGAAGTTGCTATCTATTATGACTTGTGCCTTGGTAAATGCGATGCTTTTTGTCCGTATTTTGTTTATTGACACTTCACTCCATAAACCTGTGGTCATGTTTACCGAGTTCTGTTTTCGCTTGGGGACAAGCGAGGTCTAAGCTTGGGGGGGGTTGATACGTCCATTTTGCATCACTATTTTATATCATAATTTACTGTTATTCATTGATATATTTCATATTTAGAGGTGATACTTATGTTGTTTCCTCTGTTTTTACATGTGTAATGATCATTGGAGAACTTGCTGCCGGAGTCAGGATTCTGCTGGAAAGAGGACCTTCAAGACACCATATTTCTGAAGATCAACAATTCCAGGGAAATACCCAGAAATTCAAATATTACCAGAAGATGAAAGTAGCCAGAAGGAGGAAGCGAGAGGAGCAGCAGGGGGGCCACACCACCAGGTGGCATGGGTCCACCCTGGCCGCGCCGCCCTGGGGTGAGGCCACCCTGGCCCACTCCTGCCATTGCCCTCTTGCGTATATTGTCGTCCCCGAAAACCTAAGTCAAGGGGGGAATCAGAGATAGACACCACCGCCTCTGTGGGGCGGAAAACACCGAGAGAGAAAAGCTCTCCGGTAGGCAAAAATCTGCCGGGGAAATTCCTTCTCGGAGAGGGGAGATCGTCGCCATCGTCATCGCCATCGCACTGGAATTCATCAGGATCATCATCACCATCATCATCATCACCAGCACCTTCATCTCCACCATCACCACGCCATCCCGCTGTAATATCTTGGGTTGAATCTTGTCCAATTCTTAGGGGAAACTTTCCCGGTGTTGATTACTCTTGTAGTTGATGCTATTGAGTGGAACCGTTGAATTAAGGTTTATGTTCAGATTGTTATTTACCATTATTTCACCTCTAGTCATGATCCATATGATTTCTTGTGAGTAGTTCGTTTAGTTCTTGAGGACATGGGAGAAGTCGAGATGTTAGTAGTGAAACTATGTTGAGTAATATTTAATGGTTTGATATTTATATGTTGTGATGTTATTCTACTAGTGGTGTCATGTGAACGTCGACTACATGATACTTCACCACTTTTGGGCCTAGTAGAATGCATTGTGTATTTGGCTACTGATTGTGGGATTGCCGGAGCGACAGAAACCTTAACCCCCGTTAGGAAACCATTGCACCAGGGAGCGTAGGATCTCAGAGTTTAAGGTTATGGTTAGATTTATCTTAATTACTTTCTTGTATTTGCGGATGCTTGCAAGGGGTATAATCACAAGTGTGTATTAGTCCTAGTAAGGGTAGTGCGCTAGCATAGGTTCACCCCCATAACACTTATCAAACCAATGAAGATTACTTAGCAGCATGAAGCGAAAGCTCTCGACAGAAACTCCCGTGTGTCCCCAGAAACATTTGGTAATCATAAGTTACACAACCGGCTTGTCCTTTGCTCTAGAAAGGATTGGGCCACTTGCAGCAATTACTATTATTATCTTTTATTTACTCATACTTTATTTACTTACATTACCAAATACCCCTGAAAACCCATTTGCTAGTATTTACAGTGAATCCTTGATCAAAACCGCTTGTCAACACCTTCTGCTCCTTGTTGGGTTCGACACTCTTATTTATCGAAAGTACTATGATACACCCCCTATACTTGTGGGTCATCAATCTTATGGCAAAGAAAGATGCTAAGACCAGGCTTATTAGATGGGTGTTGCTTTTGCAAGAGTTTGATTTGCGTATTGTAGATTGGAAGGGTGCTGAGAATCCTGTTGCTGATAATTTGTCTAGATTGGAAAACATTTCTTTTGATCCTATTCATGTTAATGATAGTTGTCCAAATGAACAGTTGGCTGCAATTAAGGTAACCTCGTGAGAGAGTCCTTGGTATGCTGATTATGCTAACTTTATTGTTTCCAAGTATTTGCCTCCAACCTTTACAGCTCAGCAAAGAAGGAAGTTCTTTTATGACTTGAGGCATTATTTTTGGGATGACCCACACTTATATAAAGGAGTGGATGGTATTATGCGAAGATGTGTTCCAGAATATGAACAACACGAGATATTGAGGAAATGTCATGGTAGTGCTTACGGAGGACATCATGCTGGAGATAGAACTGCAGAAAAAAGTTCTACAATCAGGTTTTTATTGGCCTACTCTTTTTAAAGATGCAAGCAAGTTTATTTTATCTTGTGATGAATGCCAAAGAGTTGGTAATATTTCTAGACGCAATGAAATGTCTATGAATTATTCTCTTGTTATTGAACCATTTGATTATTGGGGATTTGACTTTATGGGTCCTTTTCCTCCTTCAGAAGGTTATACTCATATACTTGTTGTTGTTAATTATGTTACTAAGTGGGTAGAAGCTATACCTACAAAGAGTGCCGATGGTGAGACCTTGTTAAAGATGCTTAAGGATGTTATTTTTCCTAGGTTTGGTGTGCCTAGATATCTTATGACTGATGAAGGTTCTCATTTTATTCATGGCGGTTTTAGGAAGACTCTTGCTAGATATGGCGTTAATCATAGAATTGCTTCTGCTTATCATCCCCAAACTAGTGGGCAAGTAGAGAGATCAAGTCTATCTTGTAGAAGACTTTTAATAGATCTAGGAAAAACTGGGCTAGCAAGTTGAACGATGCTTTATGGGCTTATATAACTGCTTATAAGAACCCCATGGGCATGTCTCCTTACAAAATGGTTTACGGAAAAGCATGTCACTTGCCTTTAGAATTGGAACACAAAGCTTTTTGGGCAGTGAAAGAGCTTAATAGGGATTTTAAACTTGCCGGTAAGAAACGGTTGCTTGATTTGAGTTCCTTAGATGAGTGGAGAAGTGAAGCTTATGAGAATGCCAGACTTTTTAAAGAGAAAGTCAAGCAATGGCATGATAGGAGAATTCTTAAGAGGGAATTCCATGTTGGTGAGAAAGTTCTATTGTATAGGTCTTGTCTCAGATTTTTTGCAGGAAAATTACTCTCGAAATGGGAAGGACCCTTTATTATTGAAGAGGTGTATTGTTCAGGTGCGATAAAGATTGCTTCGCTTAGAGATAACACTACGCAAGTGGTGAATGGGCAAAGACTCAAGCATTATATTTCTGGAGATTTTTATAATCAAGATATCGATATTATTCAAGTGGTGACTCCGGAAGAATTCATCAAAGAACATATGCAGGAAACTACAGAGTCCATTTTTGAATAGGTAACAGTTCTAGTCAGAAAAGGTTCATGTTAAACTTTTCTATTAATACTTTTGTTGATTTTATTAAATATGTAAAATCATAAGACAAAAACGAGTTGGAAATGGAGCCTGGAGGCTCCACACCACCTCATGGCGCGGGCCCCTGCTAGCCGCACCACCTGGTGGTGAGGTCGCCTCGGAGCTCGTTTCCGTCCCAGTTTCCTCCTGTGCTTTCGTTTTGTTGTTAAACTTTCACCTATATAATCCCCTGGATTGCCCAAGGTCTGTATATCGTGTTCTCGTCGTGTTTTTGTTTCGATCTATTTTTGTCAGGAGCTATTCTCAGTCTTAGAAGCATCATGGCCTCTGCCAACACCGACAAGGGCAAGAAGCCTTTGGAGGAGGATCACCAAGACCCCAAGCTGAAGGAAGGACATATGGCTGGAGGATGAAGGGCAAGAGAACCTACTTTTGTAGGATCGATTAACACTGGACGTGATTTTTCTCATAATATGCAGGGACCAATACCACCAATCCCAGATCTAAGCTCCTTCCCTGCGGCAGAGGAAGCCCTTCGGGTCACCGATGAGTTTTGCGATAAATATTGAGTTCTGAAGAACGAGGTGGAGATACTCCAAGAGGAGAACAACAGGCTTCGCAGGATGATTGAGATCTTCCTCGCCCCAATCATGATTTCACCACCACCACCGAAGGAGTAACTCGTCATTGGTATTGGCATCCCCTTGGCTTGTTCCAAGCTTGGGATAGTGCCACGGTATCACATCATTACCTTTTACCCATTTACTTTTCAAGTAGAGTCATATCATGAATAGAGAAGTTATCATATAGGATGGTTTGCAGTGTGGAAGTATCCTTCTTTAGTTGGTTATCTATGTATCCCTTGGTGTGAGTTGCGGTTATGAAATATTAATGAGAAGTCTTATCATTTACTTTCTGCACACTTTATTTTAGTTTGCAATGTTTCTTATATGATTAGTCTTGTTGATTAGTATTGGTATCACTATGGGAGCATGAGTAAATCTAGTTGGTTTTGGCAAACTTAGCAATGGTCAGTAGCAACAATACTTTGAGGCTTGAGTAGAAAAGAGGGAAATACATGTAGATACATCATTTTAGCTTTCCTTCATGATTGGCTCATAAGCATTAGTATTCTCAAGTTAAGATCGTTTGTACTTTCAAGGAAGTTTGCATGATTGTTTTCTATCACATGTATGTTTGGTTGTTTCATTCAACTCTTATGCTTGCTACCCAGCCTTGCTAGCCAAAAACCTGTACTGAGAGGGAATACTTCTCGTGCATCCAATTCCCAAAACCAAGTTACTTCCAAAGAGTCCACTATAAACTTCTATGCATGGTATTTCAAGCCATTCCAAGTAAATTTTCATGTGCTACCTTTCAAAAACCTTCAAATACTTCTCATTTTGTGATACTATTTTTAGCTCATGAGGACGTAGTGGTTGAGTTTGTTATCTTCCATACTAAATTGAGTACCTCTCAACTTGCATGCTTCATCTGCTCATCACTAATTTTGCAAGGGAGCTAGTCAGACCATTATAACAAAAAAAAGAGAAAAAAAAGAAAAAGGCACTCCTCCATGGTTTGTGAAAGTTGGTGGGCACCCGATGGAATTGGTTAGCCATGGTTTATGAAAGGAAAAGTGGGGAGGAGTGCCAAACTATAAAAGAGCATATAAATGCCTCTTACAACAATTCGGAACCGCTCTCACTTGTTTAGTATGGAAGATAGCAAGAACTCCGTTGCTAGTCGTTGACAGGAACAACCACCTCTCAAAACAATTTTTATTTCAGTTTTACAAATGAAAAGCTCTAGCACATGTTTAATCCCTGCTTCCCTCTGCGAAGGGCCTATCTTTTACTTTTATGTTGAGTCAACCTATTCCCCTCTATCTCAAGCAAGCATTTGAGTTGTTATGTGCCAACCATACATATGTTGATTTGTTCAATCATGTTTCCTGTCTTCCTTTATTTAGTATGATGCTTTTATCTGAAAGAATATACCTTTGAAAGCTATCTATGATTGTAAAGAGATTGTTATGATTGAGCATGTGATTTTTGCTATATTAGCTCTGATATAAAAGGCTCCGATCAAAATATAAGTACAATCTGGTCATTGTTCTCTGACCAAGAACAAGGTTTGCCATCACCAATCATGATTTACCTTGTGCATCTTTATTGTGATTCCCTTTGCTTATTGCAAGTCAAGTTATATAAAGGGAAGTTGTTGTCTATTATGACTTGTGCCTTGGTAGGTGTGATGCTTCTTGTCCGTATTTTGTTTATCGACACTTCACTCTATAAACCTGTGGTCATGTTTACCGAGTTCAGTTTTCGCTTGGGGACAAGCGAGGTCTAAGCTTGGGGGGGTTGATAAGTCCATTTTGCATCATTATTTTATATCATAATTTGCTGTTATTCATTCATATATTTCATATTTAGAGATGATATTTATGTTGTTTCATCTGTTTCCACATGTTTGATGATTATTGGAGAGCTCACTGTCGGAGTCAGGATTCTGCTGGAAAAAGGACCGTCAAGGCACCATATTTCTGAAGACTAGCAATTCCAGGAAAATACCCAGAAATTCATATTTCATCGGAAGACGGAAGTAGCTAGAAGGAGAGGGCAAGGTGAGCCACCAGGGGCCCACACCACCTAGTGGCACGGGCCTGCCCTAGGCCGTGCCACCCTGTGGTGCGGCCGCCCTGGCCCACCTCTGCCAGCACCCCCTTGCGTATATCGTCCCCCCGAAAACCTAAGACCGAGAGGGGGGATCAGAGATAAACTCCGCCGCCTCTGCGGGGTGGAAAACACACACAAAGAGAAAGCTCTCCGGCAGGCGGAAATCTGCTGGAGAAATTCCTTCCCGGAAAGGGGAGATCGTCGCCATCGTTGATGTCTACGCACTTCTATTCTTGTAGACACTTGTTGGGCCTCCAAGTGCTGAGGTTTGTAGAACAGCAGCAAGTTTCCCTTAAGTGGATCACCCAAGGTTTATCGAACTCAGGGAGGTTAGAGGTCAAAGCTATCCCTCTCAAGCAACCCTGCAATTACGATACAGAAAGTCTCTTGTGTCCCCAACACACCTAATACACTTGTCAGATGTATAGGTGCACTAGTTCGGCGAAGAGATAGTAAAATACAAGCGGTAGTGATGATTATAAGTAGCAAACGTGATGTGAAATAAATATCGCTGCGAGCAAACAAGTAACAAAACATGAAGTAAACGGTGTGCAATGCTTGGAAACAAGGCCTAGGGATCATACTTTCACTAGTGGACACACTCCCAACAATATAACATGATTGAACAAATAAACAACTTCTCTCCACTATGGTACTCTGAATTACTCTCCTATTGAATAACACTAATCATTGTGTAGTGGCTACAGAAGCACCCCTTAAAGTTCATCAAGTACTTGACAAACACCACTCATAGAGACATCCAAATCAGATCACAATTCAAGATAGAAATCATTGCAACTTAGACCAAGTACTAACACGGTGCACACACTGTCAACTTTACACCATGAAAGGAGGAATAGATCACTCAATACTATCATAGTAATAATTACTCTCATAATCCACAAGAGATCACGATCATAGCCTAAACCAAGTACCACCATGATGCACGCACTGTCACCGTTACACCATGGCAGGAGGAATAGATTACTTTAATAACAACCACTAGAGTACACTATAATAATTAAGCATAGGAGTAGCATAATATCTGAATAATAACATCTACTTGTTCAACATGATACAAAGCTCACGATCACATAAAGATCACATCATGGGAGAGAGAGGTGAACCACATAGCTACCGGTAGAGCCCTCAGCCCCGGGGATGAACTACTCCCTCCTCATCATAGGAGACAACAAGGTTGATGGAGATGGCGGTGAGGTCGATGGAGATGGCGAAGACGGCGATGGAGACCGATGGAGATGGCTCCGGGGGCACTTCCCCGTCCCGGCAGGGTGCCGGAACAGAGACTTCTGTCCCCCGAAATTCGTCGGCGATGGCGGCGGAGCTGCGGAACTCTTTCTGGAAAATTGCCGACTCCTTTAGGGTTTTCCGTCCCGAGGTTTCTTATAGGCGAAGGGGCGTCGCGAGAGGGCAGCCAGGGGCTCCTCACACATGGGTGGCGCGGCCAGGGCCTGGGCTGCGCCACCCTAGTGTGAGGGCAGGCCCTGGCCCCTCTCCGGCTCTCTTTCGGATGTCTGGATGCTCCCGGGTAAAATAAGACTTCAGGAACTTGTTTCGTCCAATTCCGAGAATATTTCCTGTGTATCACTCTGAAACACAAAAATAGCAGAAAACAGGGAACTGGCACTGTGGCAACTCGTTAATAGGTTAGTTCCGGAAAATGCATAAAAGTGCCACTAAGTGTAACGAAACAATAGGCAAATGGTGTAAAAACAAGCATGGAGCATCAAAAATTATAGATACGTTTGAGACGTATCAAGCATCCCCAAGCTTAACTCCAGCTCGTCCTCGAGTAGGTAAGTGATAACAAAAGAAATAATTTTTGTGGTGACATGCACCTACACAATCTTGATCATATATATAAGCATTGTGAGCTGGGATCATAAGAACTTAAAACATGGGCATGAAAGATATAATCTTGACAATAAGGACTTAGCAACCATGTTGTAAACATGCAAATGAACACAAACAAAAGATCATGAAAATGAAACAATGAAAGTCAAACATGTGTTCAAATCATAAGGAGAAACATACAAATGGTTTTCAGCTTGTCCTTCATGGAGAGCAAAACATAAATGCATAGGACACCTTCAAGTTTAAGAGGGCGACTAGATACAAGTAATTTAAGAACAAGTGAAACCATGATCATGAATCAATCAATGAAAACTTTGGGACAATGCACATTATACTCAGAATGACAATTATGCTCTCTTAATGGTGCATAAATAAAGAAGGTGGTGACTCAACATAAAAGTAAAAGAAAGGCCCTTCGCAGAGGGAAGCAGTGATTAAACATGTGCTAGAGCTTTTCATTTCTAAAACAGAGAGATAAAAATTGAGTTTTGAGAGGTGGTTGCTTTTGTCAACGACTGGCAATGGGGTTCTTACTATCTTCCATACAAAAATGAAGCAAGTTTTCGAGAGAGAGATTGGCACTTTTGTGCTCTTTTTATAAAGCTTGGCACTCCTCCCCACCTTTTTTCCTTTCACAAACCATGGCTAACCGATTCCATCGGGTGCCCACCAACATTCACATTCCATGGAGGAGTGCCTTTTTTCTTTTCTTTTTATTTTTTTTTATTTTTGGAATAAGCAATATGGAAGATAGCAAATCCGACCACTACGTCCCCATGAGCTGAAAACAGTGTCACAAAACGAGAAGTGTTTTGAAGGTTTTTTGAAAGGTAGCACATGAAAATTTACTTGGAATGGCTTGCAAATACCATGCATAGGAATTTATAGTGGACACATTGGAATAACTTGGTTTTTGGGAGTTGGATGCACGAGTAGAGCTCATACTCAGTACAAAATGAGGGCTAGCAAAAGACTGGGAGCGACCAACTAAGAGAGCAATAATGGCCATAATCATGCAGAGCGACAAAGCGACATTAAAAGAAGCATAAGATGGCATCAAAAGTCAAAAACTAAATGATCATGAAGGCTATTGGCGACTTTGTAAGAGTCTAACATGTGTGAGCATGCGCCAAGTCAACCCAAATAAAGCATCAAGGAGAAAACCAAAATAATGCTTCCATACAATAAAAACAATGCATGATTTTTTCAAAGGCTCATTAAGCAATCTCAGTTATTTGAGACAAGTCATGCTACAGAAAAACCACTAAGCATACTATCAAAAAGACATCAAGCATGACATGCAAAATCCTAAGCCGCAGACTACACAAGCTCCTTCTTGTACCACTTTTTTGCATAAAACTTTTTCTCTTTTCCAACACCATTCAAACTTTTTTAATCCAAATCTTTTGAGGAAAACCAACATGGACCAGAGGCAAAAATACACCTTGATGAAAAGATATGACAAGGTCTGAACGAAAATCAAGGCGAAAACGAAAACCAAAAGCAGTAGCAGAAAAAGAAGAACACTCGTTGAACGATAAGAGTGAAAACTAGAGTGTTCTTGGCAAATGAAAAACGAGTTTATCTCCTCCAAAAGAAACATGATGTGATCTAACGATTTATTGCAGCAAACAAAACAAACTAAACCAACTAAGAAAACTAAAACAACTGACGCTCCAAGAAAAACACATAGTGCATGAAGCAATAAAAATATAGTGTCTTGAAAGGTGACCTGATTTTTGCCGATGAAGAAGGGGTGCCTCGGGGGCATCCCCAAGCTTTAACGCTTGTACTTCTTGGATATTTCTTGGGGTGATGCATGGGCATCCCCAAGCTTGAGCTTTTGTCCATTCTTCAACTCATCTCATCATTCTCCAATCCCTACACTTGAAAACTTCCTTCATACAAAACTAAACACAATTCTATTAGCAACATTAGTGTAAGCATAACATATAATCAATCCTCTATTTGCTTCAGGTTTCAACTCAAAACCACCACATATATAGCAAATACTACTGTAGCAACCTCCCCAAAAGTTCCGTGATCAAAAGAACTCAAAAGAAAGCGATAAAGTGGCAAACACAAATATTGGCAGAAATCTGTCAAAACTGAACAGCTGACAAAGGTCGAATTTTTGAGGGATTTTCTGTTGCTCAAATCAAAAAGTGTTCAACTAATGAAAGTTTGGATATAACCTGGGGCATATGCACAAGAAATCGCAGGTCCAAAATATATACAGAGAATTTATACGAATTTTTACGGTGCAGCACCGAAAACTGTTTCAGGACAGCAACATCCCCAAATCTTACCTCACTCAAATTAGAGGCTTCCCTTGGCACAAAAACGAAATAAACAAGATAAGGAGCGGTCATTACAGTAGTAATGACTTCCAAGACTCAAATAAAAGAAAAATTACTGAAAAGATAACATTGGGTTATCTCCCAAGAGTGCTTTTCTTTAACGCCTTTGAGCTAGGCGCAGTAATTTGCAAAGATGCTCATGTGGGCGCCATATAAGAGCTTGAGGCAAAGGCACCATATAGGAACTTAAAGCAATAGAGAGCACCAAAAAGCAAGTGAAAAAGACATTTATATCTGAACCACTTCCTATGCATAGGAATCTTGTAAGAAAATAAATCAACGAGGCACATAGTAGCAAGCATGGATAGATAAAACAAGTGCCACTTCAAGATTTGCAACATAAAGAGGGGAAACTTAATATTGGTGAGATCCATCAAACCATGTTTCCCTCTCTCATAGTAACTTTCAGTAGCATCATGAATAGAACTAACAATATAACTATCACATAAAGCATCCCTATCATGAGCCACATGCATAAAAGGATTAATACTCACCACAGGAACAATAGTAATAGGAGCAGATTCAACAGAATAATTATTCTCATCACCATAATCATCATAAATAGGAGGCATATTGTAATCATAACTAATTTTATCCTCAATAGTAGGTGAACTAAAAATATTGTACTCATCATCATAGCCCTCATAAACTAGAGGTTTAGTATCATCACAAGCTAGAGAGCAACTATTTCGCAAAGCATATTCTTCAAACATATCATCATAAGAAGGAACATCACATATGGGAGATAAAATATCATCAGAGCAAATTTTCTCCACTAAAGCTGGGGAACTAAAAATATCATACTTAACAAAACCAGCTTCCCCAAGCTTAGACTTTTCTATAGCATTAGCATTAATGGTATTCAAAGTATTCGTACTAATAACATTGCTATGCGAAATAAGCTCCAAAGGATTTTCAATTTTCTCTTCAAATCTAAAATCAGGAAAAAGACTAAAGAACTCTTTGTTTTCCATTAAGCCTAACTAGTGAAAATAAAAACAAGAAACAAAAAGATGTAATTGCAGAATCTAAAGGAAATAACTTCGAGCACTCACACAGGAGGATGCGAGTACCTTTTACCTTACCTCCCCGGCAACGGCGCCAGAAAAGAGCTTGATGTCTACGCACTTCTATTCTTGTAGACACTTGTTGGGCCTCCAAGTGCAGAGGTTTGTAGAACAGCAGCAAGTTTCCCTTAAGTGGATCACCCAAGGTTTATCGAACTCAGGGAGGTTAGAGGTCAAAGCTATCCCTCTCAAGCAACCCTGCAATTACGATACAGAAAGTCTCTTGTGTCCCCAACACACCTAATACACTTGTCAGATGTATAGGTGCACTAGTTCGGCGAAGAGATAGTAAAATACAAGCGGTAGTGATGATTATAAGTAGCAAATGTGATGTGAAATAAATATCGCTGCGAGCAAACAAGTAACAAAACAGGAAGTAAACGGTGTGCAATGCTTGGAAACAAGGCCTAGGGATCATACTTTCACTAGTGGACACACTCCCAACAATATAACATGATTGAACAAATAAACAACTTCTCTCCACTATGGTACTCTGAATTACTCTCCTATTGAATAACACTAATCATTGTGTAGTGGCTACAGAAGCACCCCTTAAAGTTCATCAAGTACTTGACAAACACCACTCATAGAGACATCCAAATCAGATCACAATTCAAGATAGAAATCATTGCAACTTAGACCAAGTACTAACACGGTGCACACACTGTCAACTTTACACCATGAAAGGGGGAATAGATCACTCAATACTATCATAGTAATAATTACTCTCATAATCCACAAGAGATCACGATCATAGCCTAAACCAAGTACCACCATGATGCACGCACTGTCACCGTTACACCATGGCAGGAGGAATAGATTACTTTAATAACAACCACTAGAGTACACTATAATAATTAAGCATAGGAGTAGCATAATATCTGAATAATAACATCTACTTGTTCAACATGATACAAAGCTCACGATCACATAAAGATCACATCATGGGAGAGAGAGGTGAACCACATAGCTACCGGTAGAGCCCTCAGCCCCGGGGATGAACTACTCCCTCCTCATCATAGGAGACAACAAGGTTGATGGAGATGGCGGTGAGGTCGATGGAGATGGCGAAGACGGCGATGGAGACCGATGGAGATGGCTCCGGGGGCACTTCCCCGTCCCGGCAGGGTGCCGGAACAGAGACTTATGTCCCCCGAAATTCGTCGGCGATGGCGGCGGAGCTGCGGAACTCTTTCTGGAAAATTGCCGACTCCTTTAGGGTTTTCCATCCCGAGGCTTCTTATAGGCGAAGGGGCGTCGCGAGAGGGCAGCCAGGGGCTCCTCACACATGGGTGGCGCGGCCAGGGCCTGGGCCGCGCCACCCTAGTGTGAGGGCAGGCCCTGGCCCCTCTCCGGCTCTCTTTCAGATGTCTGGATGCTCCTGGGTAAAATAAGACTTCAGGAAGTTGTTTCGTCCAATTCCGAGAATATTTCCTGTGTATCACTCTGAAACACAAAAACAGCAGAAAACAGGGAACTGGCACTGTGGCAACTCGTTAATAGGTTAGTTCCGGAAAATGCATAAAAGTGCCACTAAGTGTAACGAAACAATAGGCAAATGGTGTAAAAACAAGCATGGAGCATCAAAAATTATAGATACGTTTGAGACGTATCAATCGTCATCGCCATCGAGCTAGGCTTTATCGGGATCATCATCATCACCAGCACCTTCATCACCATCATCACCACGCCATCCCGCTATAACATCTTGGGTTGAATCATGTCCAATTCTTAGGGGAAACTTTCCCGGTGTTGATTACTCTTGTAGTTGATGCTATTGAGTGGAACCGTTGAATTAAGGTTTATGTTCAGATTGTTATTTACCATTATTTCACCTCTGGTCATGATCCATATGATGTCTTGTGAGTAGTTCATTTAGTTCTTGAGGACATGGGAGAAGTCAAGATGTTAGTAGTGAAACTATGTTGAGTAATATTTAATGGTTTGATATTTATGTTGTGGTGCTGTTCTGCTAGTGGTGTCATGTGAACGTCGACTACATGATACTTCACCTTTATGGGCCTAGTGGAATGCATTATGTATTTGGCTACTAATTGTGGGGTTGCCGGAGCGACAAAAACCTAAACCCCCGTTAGGAAACAAGTGCACCAGGGAGTGCGGGATCTCAGATTTTAAGGCTGTGGTTAGATTTATCTTAATTACTTTCTTGTAGTTGCGGATGCTTGCAAGGGGTATAATCACAAGTGTGTATTAGTCCAAGTTGGGGTAGTGCATTAGCATAGGTTCACCCCCATAACACCTACCAAACCAATAAAGATTACTTAGCTATATGAAGCGAAAGCACTTGACAGAAACTCCCGTGTGTCCTCAGGAACGTTTAGTAATCATAAGTTACACAACCGGCTTGTCCTTTGCTCTAGAAAGGATTGGTCCGCTCGCAACAATTATTATTATTGTCTTTTATTTACTCGTACTTTATTTACCTGCATTACCAAATACACTTGAAAACCCGTTTGCTAGTATTTACAGTGAATCCTTGTTCAAAACTGCTTGTCAACACCTTCTGCTCCTCGTTGGGTTCGACACTCTTATTTATCGAAAGTACTACGATACACCTCCTATACTTGTTTGTGCTAGTATCTAGATACACGACAGTAGCAAAAATAACATCAAATGTAAATATTGCGTGATATGATATGGTTCTTCATCGACGCGCTTGATCTCCATCGAGTGATCTGGCATGATCTCCATTTTTCCACCGATACGGCGCCAAGTCCGTGGTGCCATAGTCGTGAAGCTGCAGTTAGTACAAAGTAACTTACCGTATCGACCATATAACATCACACGCCCCACTGCAAAACAAAGTTAGACGCTTCTACTTTTATCCTTCTGCAAGTTTTACGTGGCTGCTAGGGCTTTCGCACTAGAGCTGTTTCTTACTTACGAACATGAAGCCACAACATTGATTGACAAATTATTTCTTTTAATCCGCATTAAGGGCCCTCCATTGCAGATGTCATATCCACTATAGTTAGAAAAACAGGCACCGACAAGCCACTTATACGATGCAGGCCGTATGTTAGTTGTGGAACCAGTCTTGCGTAAGAAAGCGTAAGATTGGTCTCAGGCCGCTTCAATCCAACTATGCCATAGAAGCAAATGTACATGGGAGGATAACAACAAGAAGATCAATGTCCATATATCGCAATGTGTTCTAATCGTACAAGCATACTACGCATAGACCTGGCTCTGCTACCACTGTTGGGGTTCGATGCTAATAACAAAAAATTATTATCTACGCAACCCAAAACAATCGAGATCTATCTACTAGTAATAGTGTAACAATTACCCGAGGATTTGGTGAAGGCCTCCACCATCGCGGTACAGAGCAAAGCAGCAAGGCGAGGCTACCACGACGGTACCTATTGCGGAGCGTACTCGTTTCAGTTTTTTTTTCAAACCATGCTTGCATGCATAACTCTCTGACGAATGCATGTGCTTGACGCCCGGTGCTGTGGAGATGCAGAATGACTAAGGACTTCCTGCACTTGTGTGCTACCGATTAGTGCTTGTGCAGTTGTGCTCTGTTTGTTTCTACTGGACAATAGATGCGAACTACACAAAACTAAATCAGTTCTAGAATTCATCGTGTGTAATTGTGTGATGTTTAGTCGTTGAGCCATCTAGCACTGAATTCTATGGTATATTTACCGACACCATACCATACTATAATTTTTACCAAAACTAAAACATATTGTTAATTCACAACTGATAATTGATGATCTGCAACAAAAACCTAAACTAATTTGGAAGAACTTGGAGACCACCCCTCGTTTTCTTGGAGTAGTTGTCTTGTCCATTGCTAGAATCGTGGAGGAACCTGGAGTCCTCCCCCTCGGCCTTGGCTATTCGTGGAAAAAAAAGCAATTGGCCACATGTATTCCACTCCAATTCCAAATCCGAAACTATGGTAATGGACCATATTTGATCCGTTATCATCCCTTATCATCCCTAAGATAGAAGTTTTCATATATTTGTTAGAAATGAAAATATAAGTAGAGTCACATGTTGGGATGTACCAAACAATTTTACCTATGATGTGGAGATATTCTAGCAAGCTAGGGTGGTTCACTGACGATACTGTCAACTGTCCTACCGGAGACCCCAACTTGCTAAGGTCCAGGATGGAGACCTAGGGGAATCAAGGAGAGCATACTGACGTAGCCCATCCAAGCCCCAGACGCTTACGCCTTGACGTACAAGATATCTAAGCCATATTAGATTAGGTCTATGTAGTCTTGCCGGCCGGCTACAATATCTTCATGTAAACCCTAGGACCGGTCACATATAGAAATCGGCCTAAGGGAAGCCTCAAGGCTAAGCTAACTATCATACTTTATACATATGAATAATCCTATATAAGCAGAAGTAGGGTTTGCTTCCACCGCAGAGCGCGAACCTACGCAAATTTCAGATCGTCATCTTGGTCTTCTCGCCGATCTTTAGATCTGGTGAGATCAGTTTCTCGGTGTATCGCTGGCGTTCGTAGTTATCCACGACGGCGCTAGCGGCTGGGACGAGGTGGTTCTTCTGGAGCGAGGATATTGGTCCGGAGGTGGTGTATTTGCCGTTCTTCCCCGACTCCATCGATGGTAGGCAACCTTAGGGATCGTTTGTATTTTTCCGATCTCTTAGGATTTTATCTACAAATTTAGGATAATTATTTTATTTCAGTCTGTCTTTTAAGTTTTACATGTGTTGCTTATTATAACTGGATTTTCAATTAATAAAATATATTGTATGTTGTTTCTCTAAAAAAACCCACCGTGTCCAATCATGTTCCCGGACTTCCACCGTCTTATGCCCTCTCTCTCTCCTGCTTGCTACCATGGTGATTTTACCACGACATCAAATAAATTCAATCATTACATTTTTTTGACGAATTTCAATCAGCTTGACGATGCGGTGAAAATGCAAAGAACAAGGCTTTTTTTTCTTCAACTAACCAAACAGATGTCCCGGGATACATGCCAGAAATAAAGCAGGTGACGACTAAAATAAAACCAAAATAAAAAAAAGGAGAAAGAATAATTTTTTAAGGGAGGGCAAGGAACATCGGAAGGATTGGTCCCCGACGGCCCGCCCGTCCTCCCCCTCCTCGACGGCTCCTCCCCACACAACACACAGCCAGAAGAGCGCGCCCACACACGCTCGGAGAGGAGGGAACGGGAGGGGAGGGAAGGCGGCGGTACCAGCAGATGCCGGTGCCAGGTAGCCAGAACGGGCGACCGAGGCCGGCCAAGGCCGAGACCATCCACGGCCTCGTGCGCGCCGGCGACCTCGCGGGCGTCCAGAGGAAGCTCCGGGAGAACCCCGCCCTCCTCAACGACAAGAACCCTGTGGTCCGTGCTTCTCGCGCTCCCTACGTCCTCCCCGTGTCCCGCCTTTCTTTGTTTAGCTTCAGAAGAATGCGCGATCTTTGCTCGTTCCTGGCACATGCAGTGTGGAGTGCGCAAACGAGATTCGTTAGAAAAGTGGCCTTTGTCGGTGCGGATTTGATCGGATTGTGTGGTTGGGGCCTGTTCTCTCGACCCCGTTCTTGGATTTCGTCCCCGTGCTGGCGGTTTGGACCAATTCGAGTTCCTGGCAGTGCCTGCTTGGATTTTGGTACAGTTAACTTGCATCGCCACCTTGTCTGTCTGCTTGCTTGCTCCTGTTGGTGTAGTTCGTGTCCTTCGTCGCTGTCTCTTTCTTGCATTTCAGTGTATGGGTACAAGTTCCTTTCCGGAACCAAGAAAGCAAAAGAACGACGTTTCTGAATTTTGCTTTGATCCCGTTCTAAATGGCCCGTGGCCACATCTAAGAGGGGTCGCTTTCCTATGTACATTATGGAATTGCTTTGGTGAACTGACTAGATTTGGATATCCTCCTTGAGTCCTTATGTCCTGTTAGCCTTGATATATGCACTCGTCTGGCTTAATTTGCAAAACACATTAGCAAGGGGTCTTATCATATATTTTACTACTTCACTGTTGTAACTACACTCAACGATCATATGGTCTCCCAATTCGACCAATTGTCTTGATATGCCTGTCCAATTGGTGTCATCTTTATTTCTTTAATGGTCTTCTTGCTTGTCAAAAGGGGGTTGTCATGTGCAAAGCTTTGTCAAAAACATCATAGCAGTCTTTTTCCATTTGCATCTCACATAAGATAATCGACAGCATATGATAAAATTACAATGATCATTTTCCAAAATTTCAGTTCTTCCACTGGCCAAATAGGAAGCTTTTTCCAAACATACTTACTGGAGATAATCTGAATGACAGAGCTGAATCAGATGGAATTTGTCTGGTTCACAAACAACTGCGGCTATAACTTCTTTGTCTGTCTATGATTTAGCCATGGTTAGTGTTGTCCACAAACTGTATATATTCCTTACATTTACCGATGTACTATGCAGATGTGCCAAACACCACTCCATGTCGCAGCTGGATACAATAATACCGACATAGTCAAATTCCTGCTTAGTTGGAAAGGTGCAGATACTGTTGAGCTGGAGGCAAAGAACATGGTAACTGAAGTGCCATATTTTCTCCTCTGTCCACTTGTCTTACGTTTTGAGATTAACATATAAACTACCGATTCCATTGTTCTTCAGTACGGAGAGACACCCCTGCATATGGCAGTCAAAAATAGTTCTTGTGAATCAGCAAAATTGCTACTTGAACGTGGTGTGGATACAGGAGCAAAAGCAAATGTAAGATCTATCTGGTTAGTTTCTATTTTCTCTTGTAGGCCACCTTAGTTGAGTACATTCACATATGTAATATGTGTAACTCATATTGTTGCAGAATGGCATGTCACCATTGCATTTAGCTGTTTGGCATGCACTTCAAACTGGAGATTGCAGCACAGTCAGTGTGTTGCTAAGCCACAATGCAGATTGCTATGCTAAAGATGATGTACGTATACTTGATTCCTAATAATTGTTCAATTGCTTTCAGTTCAACTATATTCAATATACTAAAAATGGTTCTGTCAAATGTTGCCACCAGGAAGGCAAAATCCCCTTAAATCATATCCCAGGAGGAGCTGCTAATGAGAAGCTTCTGCAGCTCCTCACTCGCCATATGGAAGAACAAAGAAAGCGAAAAGCCCTCATGACATGCCATGAACGACAGGCAATGGCGGAGTTTGAAGAAGCAATATCGCAAATTGTGGGACTGCAAGAGCTGAAAATGCAATTACGTCGATGGGCCAGAGGGATGCTTTTTGATGAGAAGCGACGGGCTATAGGCTTAGGCATTGCTACAAGAAGAGCTCCTCATATGGCATTTCTCGGCAATCCAGGAACAGGTAACAATCTTTACAGAAGCTATTTTTCCTATTACCAAAACCCTTTTCAGTTTTCAGCATCATTTATCTTTATAATATTCACTGTGTATTCCCTAGTTGAATTGGGTTGTTTAGGTACATTTAGAATAGCTATGCCTTAGTGAACTTCTTGTAGGGCATTGCACTTTGAATGTGAGCTGAAAAGACTTGTCCTGAAGCTTGGATAAACATGCTTTTAAAACTTACGGCCTCACAAATGTGACCGTTACTTTACAGCCATGTTGCATTTTACAAATACAATACACACGGCTAGACATCATGCAAGGGCTTTTACTTTTCGGTATAGGTGCCAAAGCCATCACTAGTCACTACCCAGTGTATAATATTGAACCTCTAATGTAGGTAAAACAATGGTTGCTCGGATTCTTGGAAAGCTTCTTCATATGGTTGGGATTCTCCCTACTGACAAAGTTACTGAAGTTCAGAGAACTGATCTTGTTGGCGAATTTGTGGGGCATACTGGACCAAAGACGAGGCGGAAGGTACCCATATTTTCTCTTCAGTTCTGACATCTTCTGTACCTACCTTGACATGGTCAAAATTCTATGCTTGATTTAGGGATTAGTAGTATTACAAAATTATTTTTTTTGGAGGGTATTGCATTATTACTGGTGATTTCTGCTGTTTCTGTATTTTTTTTCTCCAATTAGAGGCACTTAGTTCTTTGACCTTATGGGAAACATTCAAAATCTCAATTGTAACAATATAATGTGCTATATTTGGGCATTGAAGATAGGCTTTTGGCTCCCTAAGGAGTTGTGTTTTTTAACGTGTTTTCTCTCTGTGAAATTCATTGTCATCATAACTGTGCCTACACTCTACAGATAAAGGACGCCGAGGGAGGGATTCTGTTTGTGGATGAAGCTTACAGGTTGATACCAGCACAAAAATCCGATGATAAGGATTATGGTCTGGAGGCCTTGGAGGAGATAATGTCTGTAATGGACAGCGGAAAAATGGTTGTCATATTTGCAGGGTACTGTGAGCCAATGAAGCGTGTCATTGCTTCGAACGACGGTTTTTGTAGGAGGGTCACCAAGTTCTTTGACTTTGACGATTTCACCACGACGGAACTAGCAGAGATCATGCATCTGAAGATGAACACCCCGAGCGACACCAGTCTGCTCTACGGGTTCAAGCTGCATCCGAGCTGCAGCGTCGAGTCCGTCGGGGAGCTGATCGCCAGGGAGACCACTGAGGAGCGGCGTAAGCAGATGAACGGAGGGCTGGTAGACACGCTGCTTGTCAACGCGCGTGAGAATCTGGACCTCAGACTCGATTTCAGTTGTGACGACGCCGAGACGATGATCACGATCACGTTGGAAGACCTGGAAGCAGGCCTCAGGCAGATCTCGAGGCAGCGGTAAATGCGGTGACCTAGGAATGTGGAACATTCTTTTTCTTGATAAAATGTGGGTGGTGTAGCAACAGTCAGAAGTGTAACGGGATCCGAATTCATGATAAATTATCGGTGAGGTATATAGAACATGTATGTATACATTCTTTGCACCATGAAACAGGCTCTAGATGCCAGAATTCGATCCTTGAATCTACTGCACTAGTATATATTGTTTCAGTTCCTGAGCAGAATTTGATCTCGGCATGGAAGCTCTTAAGAGAGGGAACTGAAAAAGCACAGGAAACTGCCTGTCACATGGCAAATGACCAAAAGGAATCTTGCTTACTTCCACAGGCATGAATCTGCCAAAAGAATTGCTGGCACGGCTACGTGGTCATGCATAAGAACAAATGCCAGTCTTGCATGTGACGACTTTCACTTTCTAAAAAGGATCATGCGCAATGGTCGAAATCGACAAAACTGACCTCTCTGGCAAACTTCAGCACAAAATGAACCCAATCTCAAACTATTTCACAAAATAACCGTTTTCAGTAGACCAGCGCTATGATCTATTGCAGGGTGCTATCCTCCTGGACACGTGGCATAGCGGGGCCCGCATCCGGCACCATAGCGCCGGAGCCAGGGGCGCTATGCTCTTAATGGGCCGGCCCACGACGGCTGCGGCCATGCAATGCTAACCGAGGTGGGAGTTTAGTCCCACCTCGGAAGCTGAGGCAAATCCGCACCAGCATATAAGCTGGGGTGTGAGAGAGGCCCCGAGCTCCTCTCAACACACACACCCTACAGCTGGCCCCGTGTTTGCTATCTCTCTCTGCCCTGTGGGCCCACCTGGCTGGGCGAGCTGCTCGCTAGTAGGGCCCAGCCCAAAAACATGTGGCCCCAACCAGGTCTGGGCAGGCATTTTTTTGCTATGGCTTATTGTGGGATCCACGGTTAGGCCGGGTAGCACCCTAGCTGAGGGCGCTATGCTTCATAATGTAACACCCTGGATGCAGGCGCTACGGATGGTAACTCCGGCAAGGCCGGCGCTATGGTATGTAGGGTAGCACCCTGGCGTGGGGTGCTATAGTCTGTAACGCGAAATGGTCCAGCTCGAAAAATTCTAAGTCCCCGAGCAATTCGGTACTATAAATTGCGACACGAAAAATGTAGAAGGGTAGCACCCAGCTAGCCGGCGCTATGCTTCACAGTGCAACACCTTGGCTTTCGGCGCTACGGATGGTAACTCCGACATGGCCGGCGCTATGCTATGGAGGGTAGCACCCTGGTGTGGGGTGCTATAGTATGTAACACACCTAACCATGGGTCCCACAATAAGCCATAGCAAAAAAAAATGCCCGCCCAGACCTGGCTGGGGCCACAGGTTTTTGGGTTGGGCCCTACTAGCGAGCCCACAGGGCAGAGAGAGGTAGCGAGCACGGGGCCAACTGCAGGGTGTGTGTGTTGAGAGGAGCTCGGGGCCTCTCTCACACTCTAGCTTATATGCTGGTGCGGATTTGCCTCAGCTTCCGAGGTGGGACTAAACTCCCACCTCGGTTAGCATCGCACGGCCGCAGCCTCGTGGGCCGGCCCATTAAGAGCATAGCGCCTTTGGCTCCGACGCTATGGTGCCGGATGCGGGCCCTGCTACGCCACGTGTCCAGGAGGATAGCACCCTGGTGCAAGGCGCTATGCAATAGACCATAGCGCCGATCTTGTGGGCGCTACTAAAAAGGGTTATTTTGTGAAATAGTTTGAGATTGAGTTCATTTTGTGCTGAAGTTTACCAAAGAGGTCAGTTTTATCGTTTTGATCCATGCAATGAGCTGTGCCCAAGTGCATTAAGGTTTCCCCACACATGTAGACCCAATTTCAAAATCTATATGGCCACCACAACAAAGTAAGACATACGTACAATGTTATGAGTTCGTCATTTGTACCATATCTAGGTTCTGACATGGCCCTGTGGACAGCAATGACAGTAACCGGAAATATTCACCACATGTGCTGGTGGATGGCCACCATATTTCTCAATTTCCAAATCCACGAAGTTATTAAAGAGAAGTTCCTCCGCCACCGCGCGCCTAAAGTCCCCTACTCATTTGTCAGGTTAGGTTTCACCGCTGACAAATTCTGTCGTCATAATTTCTGCCATCTCTAGGCACAACTCATCATGATCCAACCGCTAAGTTTGGGTCAAGTGTATCGTCCCATGTCTCAGGAAACCCCACTAAACCTGTTCTGCTCTGTACTTGAAACACGTCTGAATCCTTGCTGAACCATTTTTTTTTTGATAATGGGATTTTTATTACTTAAAAGTTTACTGAACCAATTATTATTTTGTGTGGTTATCAGAATCAATGCCTTAGAGTATCATGGCCGCATTGTTTGACATCTGCCTATGATTCTGATTCCTAACATCACATATGAGAATTTCGAATGTTCATTGGAGTTAAATCACGAGAAGGCATGCTTCCAACTTTTCTCTTATCCATATTACCCTAAAAACTCCATTAAGCTAGGTTAGCTACAATTGCATATAACCTTTGTGAATAAATTGGCAGACCAACATCGAGTTCTTCTATTAATTCTTACTACTTTTAGAATAGAATAGCCCAGATAATCACGATGATCTCAATTGCAGAATTTTGATGAGAATAGAAAATGAAGATTAGGGTGTCTGCATAATTTGAGGATCCAATATTACAGTGGACCTGTCAAGAGGAATGTAATAATTAAACTTGCTTTCTGAAATCCAAAGCAGCTTAGATCTATGCAGCATGGTTTTTAGGTATGCACCTTAGGACGCTTAGGCACCCATACAACGCCTTGGAAATTTGCCCACTTTAGGCGCTCAGGCGCCCGCTTAGGCGTCAGGGCGGGGGTAGAATGCCTAACTGTCTCAAAAAAATCCTATGCAGAAAATAACCACTCTGGGCACAAACTAAGGGTTGATCATGATATTTTATTTTATGCATACATGGACAGCGTTGTCATGATGTTCGTAGTTTTCATAAAGCAATCTTAGCCATGATTCCATCCTAAAATTTACTTTTCTTTAGTGAACCATGGACCATTATTGGTTATTCGCAAGCCATGTATTAGTAAGTTTTTCTAGGCATGAAAATTTTACCCAAAATTAGGTATTTCAGGTTACCATGAAAAATATATTGATATTTGATGCTTCGGTGTTTTACTTTATCAACCAGATTTGCCTGACCTCCTTGGAGACAATTTCACGAAATTTTGTACTACAGATTCTAGAAGCTTAGTTGCTTCATTGGAAGCTTTCTAAGAGAGGATACTACACATATTTTGATTTTGTATACTAGGATTCCAATAGTGTGCATCCAAAGTCCTAAATAGATTCAGGTCACCCATTTTTAGGTTTGGATGCTAAGGTTGGGAGAGAAAGATACCTAGACTATGGAGCTTGCATGAATTCTATAAAGTTGGATTCCAAGTTTGGAAAGAGTTGATGCCCCATGACAAGTGAAAGGACATGGATGTCGCCTAGAGAGGGGATGAATAGGCGATTTAAACTTTTATGAAAGGCTTGAACAAATGCGGAATTAAACTAGCATTTAATTTGTAAAGATCATAAAATCTAAATAAACAAGGCTCACCTATGTGCACCATCAACTTATGCTAAGCAAGACAAGTAGCAAGGTGATAGCAAGATATATAACTTCAAGCACGATGGCTATCACAAATGTAAAATGCATAAGTAGCGGAGCTTAGATAAGAGTTACCGAGACACGAAGGAGACAAAGATGTATCCCGAAGTTTAATTCCAAAGGAAGCTAGTCTTCGTTGGAGAGGTGTGGCGACTTAATGCACTCCGAACACCACAAATGGTCTCACCTTGAGATGTGGTAGCACGGTGCTCACCAAATGCCACAAAGGCTCACCTCAAGATGCGGAGGCACGCTACTCACCGAATGCCACAAAGGCTCACCTTTTTCTCCGCGCGTTCTCGCACAATACAAGATGCCACGATCCATTATGGGACACTTGAGGACGGTTACCGAACCCGTACAAGCTTGGGGCAATCTCCACAACTTAATTGAAGGCTCCTAAGAATTACCACCAAGGCACCACAAAGTCACAAAGGTTGGGGAATCTGCACAACTTAATTGGAGCCCCCAAGTATATGCCACAGAGGCCACTAAGACGTCTAGGGTTCCAAGAACCCAAGAGTAAAAAGCTCACTTACTTTCACTTAATCGAATCTCCAAGGAGAACTCAAACCGATGCACCTAATGTAATGGCAAGAACATACGAAGTGATCAAATCCTTCTCTCCCAAATTCTACCAAAGCAACAAATGCTATGGAGAAATATGAAAGGAAGAACAAGGAGGAAATTCACAAAGAACTCCAAGATCTAGATCCAATAGGTTCCCCTCACATAGAGGAGATATTGATTGGTGGAAATATAGATCTAGATCTCCTCTCTCTTTTCCCTCAAGATTAAGCAAGAATCATGGGAGAGGAGAGCGAGAGAGCAAAGCTTCAAGATCAACAATGGAGGAGAGATAAAATCACTAAAGCACCTTCTCTTGGGAAGAAGGGGGCCTTATATAGGCCCCCCACAAAAACTAGCCATTGCAGGCCACTTACCCATGAGTCTCCAGCCTTTGGGGGTCGGAGTCTCCGGCACCAAGTCTCTGGCCATGGGTCAAAAATGTTGAAGTGTATAAGTGGATTGTATTAGCTCCTTCCACCAGTTCGGACTTTTGGTTGCGTTGGCTAGTGCATGAAGCTTGACATGATATCAGAGCCCATGGCCTCGAGTTCGAGTCCTGGCTTTCACAATTTATCCTAAAATTGTTGTTACCCCTTGGTGTCCACGTATAGGCCTCTTGAGCCATACCTCTGAGTGACCGGACCATGTACAAGGCCTCTTGTGCCTACCTCTGAGTTTGTACACGTGTTGACTTGTCCTCTCCGTCACACGTGAGTGGGGGTGTTGAAGTGTATAACTGGATTGTATTAGCTCCTTCCATAAGTTTGGACTTTTGGTTGCGTTGGCTAGTGCATGAAGCTTGACAAAAAAGACTCCGAACCCGTTCCAGAGGCGTGCACCACCCAGAAAAACGAGATGGCCGGAGTCTCCGGCCTGCCTAGGTACCTGGAGGTTCCGGACCAAAACTCCGAAGAAAAACGGCGGAAACACATTTTGGGCTGGAGCCTCCGGCCGAGGAAAAGGCAGAAACAACTAAAACTAAAATAACCATAACTTGAGCATCCGGACTCCATTTTTGATGATCTTGGGCTCGTTGGAATCACAAAAATGAGATCTACATATTAATGTATGGAAACATCATAGTCCAGCAGAGGAGGATAAACCAAATGATGAAAGGTTTAACCTCTCTTCAAAGATGAATCAGTAAAACCTCCAATCAACAAACACAATAAATGTTTCATGCGATATCCTTTTTTGATGAGTTAGAGCTTGTCATGGAAATAACCACAAGCTCTAGAACCTCACACGGATAAAATCCAAATAAGAACCAAGAAATATGATGCCAAGTATGCAAAGGTTTGAGCTCTCTCCGAACAATACGATTAAGTTATTCACTTGAGAGCCCCTCTTGATAGTATGGCTACCGATCCGATAACCCGGTCTCATAACTAACACCACAAGACCGGTAAGAAAGAAACCCTATCAAGATCATACCTTTGCATTGAGCATTCCACTTGAGCTTGATGCTCATGCTCTTGTCCACCTCAATATGCAATGACTTTCTTGATTGAACTTGCTTGGTGAAGTTTTGCGAATTTCTCCCCCATACTCCACTATGGGAGGGACTCTCTTTAAGCATATCTTCACATATTGATGATCATAATATAGATGGCAAGATTCAAGCATATGATCTCTTCTAGATTCTCATCTTGAACTTGCGCATCGACTTGATCAATTCTCGAATCAAATCTTCTTTCTCCATAATGATGATGTCTTGAAGATGAATATGAGAGCTCAGTCAATATTATTCTTCCAGACACACTTGATATAGGCTCAACTCCGATATGACCAATCTTCGGATCACTCCTTGAATAACACCTTGGTCATCATATAACCTTCTTTATTTCCATCTTCTTACAACCTTAAAACCAACATATGGTTCAAGCATTGTCTATGGACAAGTCCTATAATATAACTCAATACAAACATTAGTCCATAGGGATTATCATTAATTACCAAAACCAAACATGGGGGCTCCATGCTCTTTTAAAAAGCTTTGGCGGGAATGATCGAGCAGCAAGTATAACTCGCAAGTATACGCTGCCAACTAATATGAGTAAGCGTGTATCTTTTTTAACCCAGATTTTTTTTTGATTTTCTACTATGTTGTTATCTTGAAAACTTTAAACCTCTCTATGACTATATATGTACATGATAAAAAAGTATTTGTGTTTTTCTTCCGGCGATCAGCTTGAATAACCTCTACTGATGTCTATCACCGAGACATGCAAGGGCAATTATATATATACTTTTATTAGTATAAGAATACGAGGTTTAGGTGAATATTCCGTGGACAATTGTTTGTTACCAATTTATGTATAAGAAACTTATAGATCTGAGTTTACATGTGGTGAATGCTAAAAGTAATTAAAATGCATGACACATTCATCTCGGCCTCTCTTGGTCTTTATCTAATTGTGCTTACCTGATTTTGTTGTTTTTAACACAGGAAACGGGGAATAGACCCTGAAGAGTCTTTATTACGGAGTGGTGAGCTTACAAATTACACCTAGGACCTCAAAATAAAATAAAATTAAAGCCAAGTCCTCTACTTTTTATAGAAAAGACCAGAATACAAGTGTAGAACGCCATCGTTTCCTTTTCTGCTGCCGATGTAGATGAGCTTGACGCCATGGCCGCCCATGCAGTTGCCGGGGACGACACCACTTGGAGACTGGCAGTGATGATCGCCATGACAGAGTTGTGGAAGAACACCATGAAAGAGCATTTGCTCCCATGTGTGGTTTTGGTAATTAATGATAATCCCTATGGACTAATGTTTGCATCGAGTTATATTTGTAGGACTTGTCCGTAGGCAACGCTTGAGCCATATGTTGGTTTCAAGGTTGTAAGAAGATGCAAATAAAGAAGTTTATGTGATGATCAAGGGAGTTGAGCCTATAGAAGACATCATCATTATGAAGGAAGAAGATGAAGTCCAATGTTGATCAAGTCGAAGCGCAAGTTCAAGATAGGCATATAGAAGATATCATTTGCTTGAAGCTCGGTGTCCATTTGGTGTTAATGGACATGTGAAGATATTTCTACTAGTGTCTCTCCCATAGTGAAGTATGAGGGAGCAATCCGCAAGACTTCACCGAGCAAGCGCAATCAAGAAAGGTAGTCCAACTTGAGAAGATCAAGATTGTCACTATCTAGCTCAAGTGGAAGGCGCAAGGCAAAGGTATGATCTTGATAGGGTTTCTTTCTTACCGGTCTCATAGTGTTTGGGAGACCAGGTTTTAGGATCGATAGCCGTACTATCAAGAGGGGCTCTCGAGTGAGTAACTTATTCGTATTGTTCGGAGAGACCTCAAACCTTTGCATACTTGGCATTATCTTTCTTGGTTCTTATTTGGCTTTTATCCATGTGAGGTTCTAGAGCTTGTGGTTATTTCCATGACAAGCTCTAGCTCATTAAAAACGGATTTCGTATGGAACTCTAATTGCGTTTTTAGTGTTTGGAGGTTTTACCGGTTCATCTTTATAGCTAAGTCAAACCTTTTATCATTTGGTTTCATCCTCCTTTGTTGGACTATGATGTTTCTATGGATGATGGTGTAGAGCTCATCGTGGTGATTCCAATGAGCCCAAGATCATCGAAAACGGAGTCCGGATGCAAAAGTTATCGCTGTTTTCGTGTTGCTCGCTTTTCTTGGGCGGATTATCCGGCCCAGTTTTGGAAATATCCGGCCGAAATATCCGGCCTGAAATCTGAGTGACGCGCGCCTCGCCTTTTTCTGGTCCTTAGCCGTTTTTAGGGGTGGCCGGAATATCCGGCCCAGTTTTGGAAATATCCGGCCCCAAATCTGAACGACGCGCGTGAAGTCCTTAGTAGTTTTTTGAGGAGGGCGGAATATCCGGTCCAAACTTGGACCGGAATATCCGGCCCCTGCAGTACTGCAACGGCTACAATCCCGGGAGGGGTATAAATACCCCTCCCCTTCTTCAAGCTTGGGTTAGCTCGTTTTTCCCCTCTCTCTCCCTCCATTGTTGACCTTGGAAAGCTTGCCCATCTCTCAATTCCTCCCATGATTCTTGCATATCTTTGAGGGAAAAGAGAGAGGAGATCTAGATCTATATTTCCACCAATCACTTCCTCCTCTTTGTGAGGGGAACCCATTGGATCTAGATCTTGGAGTTCTTTGTGGATTTCTTCCTTTGTTCTTCCTCTCATATCCCTCCATAGCATTTGTTGCTTTGGTAGGATTTGGGAGAGAAGGATTTGAGCACTTCGTGTGTTCTTGCCATTGCATTTGGTGCATCGGTTTGAGTTCTCCTCGGAGATTCGGTAGTGAAAGCTCGTTGAGCTTTTTACTCTTGGGTTCTTGGAACCCTAGACGGCTTAGTGGCTTAGTGGTTACTTGGGGACCTCCAATTGAGTTGTGGAGATCTTCCCAAGCTTTGTGGTGCCTCCGTGGCAATTACTTGGGGACCTCCAATTAAGTTGTGGAGATCTTCCCAAGCTTTGTGGTGCCTCCGTGGCAATTACTTGGGGACCTCCAATTAAGTTGTGGAGATCTTCCCAAGCTTTGTGGTGCCTCAGTGGCGATTCTTGGGAGCCTCCAATTGAGTTGTGAAGATTGCCCCAAGCTTGTACGGGTTCGGTGACCGCCCTCAAGTGTCCCATAGTGGTCGGGTCTTCCATCTTGGTGGGAGGGCTCGAGGAGATTACGGTGAGCCTCCGTGGCGTTTGGGGAGCCTTGTGCCTCCACACCGCTCCAACGGAGATTAGCACTCGCAAGGGTGTGAACTTCGGGATACATCATTGTCTCCGCGTCCCTCGGTTATTTCTATACCCGAGCTCCTTTGCTTATGCAATTTACTTTGTGATAGCCTTCGTGCTTAAAGTTATATATATCTTGCTATCTCATAGTTGCTTATCTTGTCTAGCATAAGTTGTTGGTGCACATAGGTGAACCTAGTTTGTTTAGGTTTTGTTTGCTTGGCAAATTAAACGTTAGTTTTATTCCGCATTTGTCAACCACTCGTAAAAGTTTTAAATCGCCTATTCACCCCCCCCTCTAGGCGACATCCTTGTACTTTCATTTGGTATCAGAGCAAGGTCTCTCATTTTAGGGCTTCACCGCCTTGAGAGCAAAGATGTCGACTAGGGGATTAGTGCACAATGACACCTTTATATTTGATGGCACTAATTATGATATATGGAAAATTTGCATGCTTAATCATTTTCGTGATATGGACCCAAATATAGAGAGAATTCTTGATATGGGTTTCTCTCCTCCTAAGGATTCCCAAAGTCTATCTTTAGAGGAGAAGAGAAACTCTTATCTTAATTCTCGAGCTACTAATGTGCTTGTTGATTTTGTGAGCAATGCAGTTATTCTTGCAATCATGCCTTTCCGTAGCGCTCATGAGTTTTGGACAAAGATTCAAGACAAATATGACATATCCAACAAGATTGAGGATGATTGTATTCCCTCCACTTCCGGTCGTGATGAACTCTCTTCCACTTCACCAAAGTGTAGCAAGACACAAGGTAACTCTATGGTGAATGGTGATGGAAATTGCAATGTTGATAGTAAGCTTACTTGTGATGATCATTCATCTCTATCTCATTGCCATGCTTCATCTTTGGACTTAAACACTTCTAGCACCATAAATGCTTTACATGCTTGTGTTGATAGTCCTTGCATATCATGTGTATGCTCCTTGAACACATCTCATAATGATATGCTTACTTCGTCTTGTTGCCATGATATAAATGCCTCTAGTTCCTCTAGTTGTTGTGTGTCTAACAATGTAGAGGAAACCGGAAATTCTATTGGCCAAGACATGATCTCGCTTGGTGCTTCAAGTATTTATTCATCATCATCAATTGCTTCCCACATTTGCCTTATGGCTAGGGCTTCAAAGGTAACTCCTTCTTTGGAACCCAATATATCTAGTGATGATGAGAATGAGGATAATGAAGAAGAATATGATGATCTTGCTTCTTTATTTGAGAAGAGTGAAATGTTTTTTCATGCTATTCGTAAGAATAAAATTGCTTGCTCTTACTTCTATAAGATTTTGGCTATTGCCACCGAGAGCAATAAAATTATTGAGGAGCATGAGAATACCATTTTTAAAATGCAAGGTCATGCCCGTGATTACGCGGATGAGATTGCGGATCTAAAAGAAGCTCTAGAAGAAGAACAAACCACCAAGGAATCTCTTGAGGAGACCTTTACTTTAGAATTATCTAAAATAAAGAAATCCTATGATAGAACTCTTGTGGTGGCAAATGATTTTGAAACTAAATATGAAGAGCTTGTAGTTACTTATGCTAACCTCCTTGAGAATGTTGTGCTTCTTAAAAATGACTCTAGGGTCATTTCGTGTGAGCCCATCATTCTCACCGAGTCGCATGAGCAACTTAAAGCTTCAAATTCAAATGAGCTTACTAAATTGCCTTCTCCGCTTTCCATTAGTGATGATGCTTGTGCTACTAACTCTACTTCTTGTGAAGCATCCATCTTGAAGGAGAATGTTGAGCTAAGGGCTCAACTTGATTTGCTAACGAGCAATTATGGGAAATTGGAAGAAAATCATGGAAAGCTCTCTAGCTCCCATGAGGATCTTCTAGCTTCCCATGATAGGCTAAAATTAGCTCATGAGGCTATTATGTCAAAGGTAATATCTAGTGAGCCTCATGTGGACATTTGCACTACTTCTCAAAATGTCATATTGCCTTGTGCAAGTCCTAGTAATTCATCCACTCATAACATTGCTACATCTTGTGATGAATTACTTTCCTTTCCTTATTGCTCTAACAATGAAGCTTCTACTTCCTCTAGTACTTGTGTTGTTACTAACCATGTAGAGGAAATCGAAGAGCTCAAGGCCCAAGTCACCTCCTTGAAGAAAGACTTGGTAAAGAGTCATGAAGGGAAATCCAAACTCGACAATATGTTGAGTGTGCAAAAATCCCCCAATGACAAGAGTGGACTTGGGTTTATCTCCAACAACAACAACAAGTCCACGGTTAACAAGAAGAAGAAGGGCCAAGGACAAGTCAAAGATCCGGCCAAGATTGTTTGCTTCAAGTGCAAAATTGAAGGGCACCATGTGAGATCTTGCCCTTTGAAGAAGAAGGCACTAGTTGAGAAGCAACAAGGGAAGCGGCCTCAAGGTCAAGGTCATGCTCAACCTCGGTTTGAAGAAAGGCCACTTCCCAAGAAGAATCAAGCTAATGCTCCCATTGTGGAGAAATCAAGTGAGAAGAAGGAGAAGAAAAGAACATGCTACACATGCCGTGAGAAGGGCCACCTATCTTCTTCATGCACTATGGGTAACTCATCCAACCCTATCATAATTGATGATGTTTATTCACTTTGCAAGGATATGGTTGGCAATGTTTTTGCCAAATATGTTGGTGCTCAAAGTGGCATCAAGAAAAGAACCATTTGGGTGGCCAAGCCTATTGTGACTAACCTCTTAGGACCCAACTTGGTTGGGGACCAACACACCAAAACTTGATCAATAGGTGTTTGTTGGAGGGCATTAGAGATTTGGCTATATCATGAAGAATTAAGGGATCTTCATCAATATATTGTCTCAAGTCAAGTCAATTGGATTATCTTGTTTATATCATATATCTAATGTTCCTCTTTGCGGTAACATGTACTCAACTTATCTACATTGAAAGTTACTCGCCCCTTTTGCATGTGTTGGTTGTGTTCCATTACATGTGTTGGTATATGTTATGCTACCTACTTGTTTTATTTTGAGTAATCAAGTATGTACTTGTAGGTTTGCACACCATGTATGTGTGTTTTTGTTTGAGCCTATGTTGCATCTTGTTTTATCTTGTTGGCTCTTGTGAGAGATTAATGGATCATCCCATCTTGGGGGAGTGATATGCTTTGGCATTTCATAACCCTAAAAATGTGTGTACATGAGGAATACCACTTAGTGTTCATATTTTAAATTATCTAGTCTCTATGTGGTATGTCATGCTCATGAGAAATTCAAATTCTATAATGTTCATGAATCATCTCATGTTGGATTTTATTTGACTCTTGTGAAAATAAATGATTTATCACATTATGGGGGAGTAATATGCTTTGTGCATACTACAAACCAATAAAATGTGTATATTTGAGGTTGTGTCACATAGTGTTGATATTGCAAATTATCTTTCTTCTATGTGACATGTTTGCTCAAACAAGTTTCAATTTGCCAAATTGTTTTATTGCTCTTGTTTTGGATCTTGTTTGTGAGATACATTCTTAATAGGGTTTTCCTAAAATGTGGAATTCTACATCAAAGTTGGAAAACCATTTGCTTCAAGTTATCCTAATCATTGCTTTGCGTGATTGTTTAACTATTTGAGTCTATCAAGAATATCTTCTTTAGCATGGTGTTTAATTCTTATCCTTTTCATATGCTTCTTGTTGTGAAGATGATCTTGGATTTATGTGTAAAATACCACCGGGAAATTAATAACTCCAAATACCTCTTGTCCTTGGACAATTGGTACTCTATCATGTGGTATATATATATTGATCATCTTTTTATTGGCTATTGATTTTAATTACCTTATCTCTTGCCAAGGAATGTATTTGTTTTAAATTCCCATTGTCTTTCTTAACTCTTGTGATTCCATTTGATTTTGTTGAACTTGTTTTGTGTTATTCTTAATGTAGGTTGAGATGATGATCCCATTTGTGTGCATTTTGTATTTAAATGCAAAATCATAAATAATGCACTAATCTTGGGGGAGCTCTCCTATATTTTCTATAACATACTCTTGCGGCTTATTTCAATTGGTATTGGTTATTGTTGGAAGACAAATCTTTTTGTTTTTGGTACTTCGTGTGCCATCATAAAAGAGTGGAGAGTTTGGTTTGTTTGTTGGAACCTTGCTCTCTTTGGGAGAATGGTTATCTATTTTCTTGATTTTGCTCTATATTCTTAAAATGAGATAAGTCATTGGGCATGTGTGTTTTAGTGATCCTTTATGCTCATTGGCGTTTGCTTTGTTCACTTGGTGGACTTTGGAGTCAATCTTGTGTTGAGTTGATTTCTTTGATATAATTTGGACAACCTTTAGTTCTTCACACCTTTGTGTGACTTCTTGGTCTTCTTGGTATTTTTGTCCAAATTGTATCTCTTTTGGATCTTGAAAGTCTTGTGCATGCATATTTACTAAATGTATACTTTATGGCATGCTTTGCTTTCTTTGATCCAATATATAGGGTAAACTCCAATAAATCCTAAATCGGCTAAGATGTGCATGAAATTCAAGTTCATATCTATATGCACATAT
Organism: Dactylis glomerata; assembly: GCA_007115705.1. Taxonomy (NCBI): domain Eukaryota; kingdom Viridiplantae; phylum Streptophyta; class Magnoliopsida; order Poales; family Poaceae; genus Dactylis; species Dactylis glomerata. The sequence goes on from QXEO01001474.1 coordinate 1,247,367, forward strand.
TTATGTGGAGCTTGTCCTATATATTGTAGTGTCTAACTACTTCGGACCCAATGAGTTTGGGGACCATATTGTACTTGAATTTGTTTTAGGTACATGGGAGATATATTGGTGCTTGTCTCAATAATAAACATGAAGCGGTGACTAGTTGATAATTTGTGGCAAGCTAGGATTATTGAATAACTCCTATCTACTACATCCTTATAATGGTATCTCGGTAACAAGTATCTTATTCATGCATACTTTTCTAGCATCTAACCTTGTGTGGGTCATTTCATGGCATGAAAATCTTTATTTGCAAAGATCTTAATGAAACCTCTCTATTGAAAATGTGAGTAATTTGAGATGAGTGCATATTTTGGAGAATATATATAATCATGCTCATGATTCACCCTTCCCAAATATGTCTATCTAGCAATTTTATTGCATATCAATTCCTCAAGTTCCTCACATGTGCAATATTGATGAAAGTGCAAATTTAGTTCTTTCTTTTGGTATACTTATTCGTGATACTTGTTGCCTTTCTCAAAACATCCCAACTATCTTCTTTCCCTTGTTAATATTTGTGATGTCTTTGACATGTTTGTGGTTGAAGTTCTTCAATATGCAATAAGATAAATTGAGCCTTTGGCCATACTTTAAAAGTAAAAATCTCATTGGTATATTGCATGAACTTGTTTGGATATCATGTTCTATTCTTTGTATCTATTTTATGTGTACATGTTTCTTTGTGATAATTATCTTTGTGATGTTGTCTACTTAGAAACTTATACACATGAGAGATGATATCTCCTTATTTGATATCTTTTTTAAACCTTGTGTGTTGGGATGGAATGCTAAGCAATATCATCCATTGAGGACTATGTGGATGCTCTATGTACATCTTTGTACTAGTCTTATAATATGCTTTGTCATTCCTATCACACATTCCTTTGGTTGAGCCATTTAATATGTTGGTTCCTTATTTGTTGCTCAACCATTTCCTGGATGCAAGTGTTAAGCTTGATTTCTTTTCTATGGTCTCTTGCTAATGGTTCCTTTTAAATGATATTGAGGGAGTGAGGATTTCATGTTGTGCAAATTGTATTCAAATGCAAACATTCTATCTTGTGCATGTACCTTGGGGAGCTTCCTCATTTCATTTTAAAGCACCATTTTGTGGTTATCATAGTATTTGATGTCACTTGGTATCATTATGTTTTGAATAATATCGAGGGAGTGATGATTCCATGTTTGTGCACCTTATACTTTAATTCAAATGGAATATGTTGTGCACAAACCTTGGGGAGATTCTTCATATTATTTAGAGCATTATTTTGGTCTTCTCATAATATCTTTATTTGATTCGCTATTTGGATCTTTTGATTGCTATCTTCATTTGTTGGAAGTTTAACCATCATGTCATCCTATTTTGTTTGCAATCTTTGATCCTCAATATAGTTTGATTTCCTCCAAATTCTTGTCCTTGAATTTGTGCATGTGTTTTCACCTTTTTTGTGTCATGCACACCTTGAGGAGGAACTCTCACTATATTGGCCTTCTAAGCCTTTCCACCCATTTTGGCAATGGATGCCAATGGGGGAGAAGTTTCGAGGGTTTGAAAGGAATTGGGTTTCACGCTTTTGTTTTGTTCTTAAGCATTTGCCTTGCATGCTTTGCATGGTTGAGTATATATAGTGGAAACTCCACCAATAACATTGGTTGGCAATATATGCAATGAAATTCAAGTTCATTCACACGTGCATAGATTGTGGGGGAGTTTGCTCTATATATGATGGTTCTACTAACATTACATACTTTTGTAGTATTTGATGTTAGTGTAACCATCTTAGTCCTTTAAATTCATTATATAAACCCTCTCAAAGAGATTGTCATCAATTACCAAAATGGGGGAGATTGAAAGAGCATTTGCTCCCATGTGTGGTTTTGGTAATTAATGATAATCCCTATGGACTAATGTTTGCATCGAGTTATATTTGTAGGACTTGTCCGTAGACAATGCTTGAGCCATATGTTGGTTTCAAGGTTGTAAGAAGATGCAAATAAAGAAGTTTATGTGATGATCAAGGGAGTTGAGCCTATAGAAGACATCATCATTATGAAGGAAGAAGATGAAGTCCAATGTTGATCAAGTCGAAGCGCAAGTTCAAGATAGGCATATAGAAGATATCATTTGCTTGAAGCTCGGTGTCCATTTGGTGTTAATGGACATGTGAAGATATTTCTACTAGTGTCTCTCCCATAGTGAAGTATGGGGGAGCAATCCGCAAGACTTCACCGAGCAAGCGCAATCAAGAAAGGTAGTCCAACTTGAGAAGATCAAGATCGTCACTATCTAGCTCAAGTGGAAGGCGCAAGGCAAAGGTATGATCTTGATAGGGTTTCTTTCTTACCGGTCTCATAGTGTTTGGGAGACCGGGTTTTAGGATCGATAGCCGTACTATCAAGAGGGGCTCTCGAGTGAGTAACTTATTCGTATTGTTCGGAGAGACCTCAAACCTTTGCATACTTGGCATTATCTTTCTTGGTTCTTATTTGGCTTTTATCCATGTGAGGTTCTAGAGCTTGTGGTTATTTCCATGACAAGCTCTAGCTCATTAAAAACGGATTTCGTATGGAACTCTAATTGCGTTTTTAGTGTTTGGAGGTTTTACCGGTTCATCTTTATAGCTAAGTCAAACCTTTTATCATTTGGTTTCATCCTCCTTTGTTGGACTATGATGTTTCTATGGATGATGGTGTGGAGCTCATCGTGGTGATTCCAACGAGCCCAAGATCATCGAAAACGGAGTCCGGATGCAAAAGTTATCGCTGTTTTCGTGTTGCTCGCTTTTCTTGGGCGGATTATCCGGCCCAGTTTTGGAAATATCCGGCCGAAATATCCGGCCTCAAATCTGAGTGACGCGCGCCTCGCCTTTTTCTGGTCCTTAGCCGTTTTTAGGGGTGGCCGGAATATCCGGCCCAGTTTTGGAAATATCCGGCCGAAATATCCGGCCCCAAATCTGAACGACGCGCGTGAAGTCCTTAGTAGTTTTTTGAGGGGGGCGGAATATCCGGTCCAAACTTGGACCGGAATATCCGGCCCCTGCAGTACTGCAACGGCTACAATCCCGGGAGGGGTATAAATACCCCTCCCCTTCTTCAAGCTTGGGTTAGCTCGTTTTTCCCCTCTCTCTCCCTCCATTGTTGACCTTGGAAAGCTTGCCCATCTCTCAATTCCTCCCATGATTCTTGCATATCTTTGAGGGAAAAGAGAGAGGAGATCTAGATCTATATTTCCACCAATCACTTCCTCCTCTTTGTGAGGGGAACCCATTGGATCTAGATCTTGGAGTTCTTTGTGGATTTCTTCCTTTGTTCTTCCTCTCATATCCCTCCATAGCATTTGTTGCTTTGGTAGGATTTGGGAGAGAAGGATTTGAGCACTTCGTGTGTTCTTGCCATTGCATTTGGTGTATCGGTTTGAGTTCTCCTCGGAGATTCGGTAGTGAAAGCTCGTTGAGCTTTTTACTCTTGGGTTCTTGGAACCCTAGACGGCTTAGTGGCTTAGTGGTTACTTGGGGACCTCCAATTGAGTTGTGGAGATCTTCCCAAGCTTTGTGGTGCCTCCGTGGCAATTACTTGGGGACCTCCAATTAAGTTGTGGAGATCTTCCAAGCTTTGTGGTGCCTCCGTGGCAATTACTTGGGGACCTCCAATTAAGTTGTGGAGATCTTCCCAAGCTTTGTGGTGCCTCAGTGGCGATTCTTGGGAGCCTCCAATTGAGTTGTGGAGATTGCCCCAAGCTTGTACGGGTTCGGTGACCGCCCTCAAGTGTCCCATAGTGGTCGGGTCTTCCATCTTGGTGGGAGGGCTCGAGGAGATTACGGTGAGCCTCCGTGGCGTTTGGGGAGCCTTGTGCCTCCACACCGCTCCAACGGAGATTAGCACTCGCAAGGGTGTGAACTTCGGGATACATCATTGTCTCCGCGTCCCTCGGTTATTTCTATACCCGAGCTCCTTTACTTATGCAATTTACTTTGTGATAGCCTTCGTGCTTGAAGTTATATATATCTTGCTATCTCATAGTTGCTTATCTTGTCTAGCATAAGTTGTTGGTGCACATAGGTGAACCTAGTTTGTTTAGGTTTTGTCTGCTTGGCAAATTAAACGTTAGTTTTATTCCGCATTTGTCAACCACTCATAAAAGTTTTAAATCGCCTATTCACCCCCCCTCTAGGCGACATCCTTGTACTTTCATTTGGTATCAGAGCAAGGTCTCTCATTTTAGGGCTTCACCGCCTTGAGAGCAAAGATGTCGACTAGGGGATTAGTGCACAATGACACCTTTATATTTGATGGCACTAATTATGATATATGGAAAATTTGCATGCTTAATCATTTTCGTGATATGGACCCAAATATAGAGAGAATTCTTGATATGGGTTTCTCTCCTCCTAAGGATTCCCAAAGTCTATCTTTAGAGGAGAAGAGAAACTCTTATCTTAATTCTCGAGCTACTAATGTGCTTGTTGATTTTGTGAGCAATGCAGTTATTCTTGCAATCATGCCTTTCCGTAGCGCTCATGAGTTTTGGACAAAGATTCAAGACAAATATGACATATCCAACAAGATTGAGGATGATTGTATTCCCTCCACTTCCGGTCGTGATGAACTCTCTTCCACTTCACCAAAGTGTAGCAAGACACAAGGTAACTCTATGGTGAATGGTGATGGAAATTGCAATGTTGATAGTAAGCTTACTTGTGATGATCATTCATCTCTATCTCATTGCCATGCTTCATCTTTGGACTTAAACACTTCTAGCACCATAAATGCTTTACATGCTTGTGTTGATAGTCCTTGCATATCATGTGTATGCTCCTTGAACACATCTCATAATGATATGCTTACTTCGTCTTGTTGCCATGATATAAATGCCTCTAGTTCCTCTAGTTGTTGTGTGTCTAACAATGTAGAGGAAACCGGAAATTCTATTGGCCAAGACATGATCTCGCTTGGTGCTTCAAGTATTTATTCATCATCATCAATTGCTTCCCACATTTGCCTTATGGCTAGGGCTTCAAAGGTAACTCCTTCTTTGGAACCCAATATATCTAGTGATGATGAGAATGAGGATAATGAAGAAGAATATGATGATCTTGCTTCTTTATTTGAGAAGAGTGAAATGTTTTTTCATGCTATTCGTAAGAATAAAATTGCTTGCTCTTACTTCTATAAGATTTTGGCTATTGCCACCGAGAGCAATAAAATTATTGAGGAGCATGAGAATACCATTTTTAAAATGCAAGGTCATGCCCGTGATTACGCGGATGAGATTGCGGATCTAAAAGAAGCTCTAGAAGAAGAACAAACCACCAAGGAATCTCTTGAGGAGACCTTTACTTTAGAATTATCTAAAATAAAGAAATCCTATGATAGAACTCTTGTGGTGGCAAATGATTTTGAAACTAAATATGAAGAGCTTGTAGTTACTTATGCTAACCTCCTTGAGAATGTTGTGCTTCTTAAAAATGACTCTAGGGTCATTTCGTGTGAGCCCATCATTCTCACCGAGTCGCATGAGCAACTTAAAGCTTCAAATTCAAATGAGCTTACTAAATTGCCTTCTCCGCTTTCCATTAGTGATGATGCTTGTGCTACTAACTCTACTTCTTGTGAAGCATCCATCTTGAAGGAGAATGTTGAGCTAAGGGCTCAACTTGATTTGCTAACGAGCAATTATGGGAAATTGGAAGAAAATCATGGAAAGCTCTCTAGCTCCCATGAGGATCTTCTAGCTTCCCATGATAGGCTAAAATTAGCTCATGAGGCTATTATGTCAAAGGTAATATCTAGTGAGCCTCATGTGGACATTTGCACTACTTCTCAAAATGTCATATTGCCTTGTGCAAGTCCTAGTAATTCATCCACTCATAACATTGCTACATCTTGTGATGAATTACTTTCCTTTCCTTATTGCTCTAACAATGAAGCTTCTACTTCCTCTAGTACTTGTGTTGTTACTAACCATGTAGAGGAAATCGAAGAGCTCAAGGCCCAAGTCACCTCCTTGAAGAAAGACTTGGTAAAGAGTCATGAAGGGAAATCCAAACTCGACAATATGTTGAGTGTGCAAAAATCCCCCAATGATAAGAGTGGACTTGGGTTTATCTCCAACAACAACAACAAGTCCACGGTTAACAAGAAGAAGAAGGGCCAAGGACAAGTCAAAGATCCGGCCAAGATTGTTTGCTTCAAGTGCAAAATTGAAGGGCACCATGTGAGATCTTGCCCTTTGAAGAAGAAGGCACTAGTTGAGAAGCAACAAGGGAAGCGGCCTCAAGGTCAAGGTCATGCTCAACCTCGGTTTGAAGAAAGGCCACTTCCCAAGAAGAATCAAGCTAATGCTCCCATTGTGGAGAAATCAAGTGAGAAGAAGGAGAAGAAAAGAACATGCTACACATGCCGTGAGAAGGGCCACCTATCTTCTTCATGCACTATGGGTAACTCATCCAACCCTATCATAATTGATGATGTTTATTCACTTTGCAAGGATATGGTTGGCAATGTTTTTGCCAAATATGTTGGTGCTCAAAGTGGCGTCAAGAAAAGAACCATTTGGGTGGCCAAGCCTATTGTGACTAACCTCTTAGGACCCAACTTGGTTGGGGACCAACACACCAAAACTTGATCAATAGGTGTTTGTTGGAGGGCATTAGAGATTTGGCTATATCATGAAGAATTAAGGGATCTTCATCAATATATTGTCTCAAGTCAAGTCAATTGGATTATCTTGTTTATATCATATATCTAATGTTCCTCTTTGCGGTAACATGTACTCAACTTATCTACATTGAAAGTTACTCGCCCCTTTTGCATGTGTTGGTGTGTTCCATTACATGTGTTGGTATATGTTATGCTACCTACTTGTTTTATTTGAGTAATCAAGTATGTACTTGTAGGTTTGCACACCATGTATGTGTGTTTTTGTTTGAGCCTATGTTGCATCTTGTTTATCTTGTTGGCTCTTGTGAGAGATTAATGGATCATCCCATCTTGGGGGAGTGATATGCTTTGGCATTTCATAACCCTAAAAATGTGTGTACATGAGGAATACCACTTAGTGTTCATATTTTAAATTATCTAGTCTCTATGTGGTATGTCATGCTCATGAGAAATTCAAATTCTATAATGTTCATGAATCAATCTCATGTTGGATTTTATTTGACTCTTGTGAAAATAAATGATTTATCACATTATGGGGGAGTAATATGCTTTGTGCATACTACAAACCAATAAAATGTGTATATTTGAGGTTGTGTCACATAGTGTTGATATTGCAAATTATCTTTCTTCTATGTGATATGTTTTGCTCAAACAAGTTTCAATTTGCCAAATTGTTTTATTGCTCTTGTTTTGGATCTTGTTTGTGAGATACATTCTTAATAGGGGTTTTCCTAAAATGTGGAATTCTACATCAAAGTTGGAAACCATTTGCTTTCAAGTTATCCTAATCATTGCTTTGTGTGATTGTTTAACTATTTGAGTCTATCAAGAATATCTTATTAGCATGGTGTTTAATTCTTATCCTTTTCATATGCTTCTTGTTTGTGAAGATGATCTTGGATTTATGTGTAAAATACCACCGGGAAATTAATAACTCCAAATACCTCTTGTCCTTGGACAATTGGTACTCTATCAGTGGTATATGATTTCTTTGATATAATTTGGACAACCTTTAGTTCTTCACACCTTTGTGTGACTTCTTGGTCTTCTTGTTTTTTTCCAAATTGTATCTCTTTTGGTCTTGAAAGTCTTGTGCATGCATATTTACTAAATGTATACTTTATGGCATGCTTTGCTTTCTTTGATCCAATATATAGGGTAAACTCCAATAAATCCTAAATCGGCTAAGATGTGCATGAAATTCAAGTTCATATCTATATGCACATATTTATGTGGAGCTTGTCCTATATATTGTAGTGTCTAACTACTTCGGACCCAATGAGTTTGGGGACCATATTGTACTTGAATTTGTTTTAGGTACATGGGAGATATATTGGTGCTTGTCTCAATAATAAGCATGAAGCGGTGACTAGTTGATAATTTGTGGCAAGCTAGGATTATTGAAGAACTCCTATCTACTACATCCTTAAATGGTATCTCGGTAACAAGTATCTTATTCATGCATACTTTTCTAGCATCTAACCTTGTGTGGGTCATTTCATGGCATGAAAATCTTTATTTGCAAAGATCTTAATGAAACCTCTCTATTGAAAATGTGAGTAATTTGAGATGAGTGCATATTTTGGGGAATATATAAATCATGCTCATGATTCACCCTTCCCAAATATGTCTATCTAGCAATTTTATTGCATATCAATTCCTCAAGTTCCTCACATGTGCAATATTGATGAAAGTGCAAATTTAGTTCTTTCTTTTGGTATACTTATTCGTGATACTTGTTGCTTTTCTCAAAACATCCCAACTATCTTCTTTCCCTTGTTGATATTTGTGATGTCTTTGACATGTTTGTGGTTGAAGTTCTTCAATATGCAATAAGATAAATTGAGCCTTTGGCCATACTTTAAAAGTAAAAATCTCATTGGTATATTGCATGAACTTGTTTGGATATCATGTTCTATTCTTTGTATCTATTTTATGTGTACATGTTTCTTTGTGATAATTATCTTTGTGATGTTGTCTACTTAGAAACTTATACACATGAGAGATGATATCTCCTTATTTGATATCTTTTTAAACCTTGTGTGTTGGGATGGAATGCTAAGCAATATCATCCATTGAGGACTATGTGGATGCTCTATGTACATCTTTGTACTAGTCTTATAATATGCTTTGTCATTCCTATCACACATTCCTTTGGTTGAGCCGTTTAATATGTTGGTTCCTTATTTGTTGCTCAACCATTTCCTGATGCAAGTGTTAAGCTTGATTTCTTTTCTATGGTCTCTTGCTAATGGTTCCTTTTAAATGGTATTGAGGGAGTGAGGATTCCATGTTGTGCAAATTGTATTCAAATGCAAACATTCTATCTTGTGCATGTACCTTGGGGAGCTTCCTCATTTCATTTTAAAGCACCATTTTGTGGTTATCATAGTATTTGATGTCACTTGGTATCATTATGTTTTGAATAATATCGAGGGAGTGATGATTCCATGTTTGTGCACCTTATACTTTAATTCAAATGGAATATGTTGTGCACAAACCTTGGGGAGCTTCTTCATATTATTTAGAGCATTTTTTGGTCTTCTCATAATATCTTTATTTGATTCGCTATTTGGATCTTTTGATTGCTATCTTCATTTGTTGGAAGTTTAACCATCATGTCATCCTATTTTGTTTGCAATCTTTGATCCTCAATATAGTTTGATTTCCTCCAAATTCTTGTCCTTGAATTTGTGCATGTGTTTTCACCTTTTTTGTGTCATGCACACCTTGAGGAGGAACTCTCACTATATTGGCCTTCTAAGCCTTTCCACCCATTTTGGCAATGGATGCCAATGGGGGAGAAGTTTCGAGGGTTTGAAAGGAATTGGGTTTCACGCTTTTGTTTTGTTCTTAAGCATTTGCCTTGCATGCTTTGCATGGTTGAGTATATATAGTGGAAACTCCACCAACAACATTGGTTGGCAATATATGCAATGAAATTCAAGTTCATTCACACGTGCATAGATTGTGGGGGAGTTTGCTCTATATATGATGGTTCTACTAACATCACATACTTTTGTAGTATTTGATGTTAGTGTAACCATCTTAGTCCTTTAAATTCATTATATAAACCCTCTCAAAGAGATTGTCATCAATTACCAAAATGGGGGAGATTGAAAGAGCATTTGCCCCCATGTGTGGTTTTGGTAATTAATGACAATCCCTATGGACTAATGTTTGCATCGAGTTATATTTGTAGGACTTG